>PVKU01000691.1:0-32500 GCA_004027475.1 Anoura caudifer
GTAGGTAGAAAATAGACAGGGGGAGGGCAAGAGTAGTGTGGGAAATGTAGAAGCTAAAGAACTTATGACACATGGGCATGAACTAAAGGGGGGAATGTGGGTGGGAGGGGTGTGCAGGGTGGAGGGTAATGAAGGGGGGAAAATGGGACAACTGTAATAGCATAATCAATAAAATATAATTAAAAAAAAAAAAAAAGAACAATCACAAGTCTGCAATGAAGCTGTTGGCCAAACTGAGTTTCTCTCCTGAGCTTGGACTCCTCTTCTTATCCCGCTTGGTCATTGGCAGAATTCGGTTCCCATCACTTGCAGGGCTGAGGTTCCCATTTTCTTGTTGGCTGTCACCAGGGTTTGGTCTCAGCTCCTAGAGGCTGCCCTGAGCTCCTCATCGTGTGGCTCTCTCACAACGTGGCAGCTTACTTTTTCAAGGCTGGCAGAAGAATCTCTTCAGTCTGCTCAGGCAGAGCCTTATAGTGTGTCATCTTTGCTGTGCGAAAGTAACCTAATTAAGGAATGACTTCCTCACCTTTGCTGCACAAGGTCTGTCCGGAAAAAGTCCAGCCATTGTTAATATAACAAGAATGGCTTGTACGACATGGATGTAACCTGGCAGCCAAGGAGAGTGGATTGTAATGCACATGCGTGAACCAAGGAGTGGGCTGAAATGCACATGTGAAAAAATGACATCTTCACTGTATTATTCAGTGGAGGAGGTAGATGCCCTTGAGGGAGCATGGGTACTCTGTGGCCATTGTATTCAAAGTGACTGAATGAGCAACAGATCTGCGTTAAGTTGTGTGTTAAGCTTGAATATTCCTATGCAGAAACTATTCAGATGATTCAGAAAGCCACAGCTATGGGCAACTGGTGACTGGTAGCTTCATCATGACAGTGTCCCCTCATGCATCATGTCTTGTGCAGTTTTTTTGCAAAACATGCGGTCACATAGGTGACTCGGCCCCACTACAGCCCAGATTTAGTGTCCTGCAACTTATGGCTTTTCTCAAAACTAGAATCACCTTTGGAAGGGAAGAGATTTCAGACTGTCAGTGAGATTCAGGGCACCCAGTCTCATCGACAATAGGACAGGGCAGCTGATGGTGATTGGGAGAACTGTGCGAAGTCTCAAGGTGCCCAAGTTGAAAGGGGCTGAGGTGTCGTTGTCCTGTGTACAATGTTTCTTGTATTTTCTTTGGTAATATCTTTATTCTTCATATTACATGGCTGGATACCTTCTGCACAGACTTTGTATGTTCTATTCCTAGAAGCAAGTCCTAGATTCTGCCCAGGTCAAACTCCATGGGGTAGAATATACAAGATCTTGCCTTATTGGAAGTTACCTTATAGTGTGTCCACCATAGCACTTATGTTAATGTTTAAAGCTGGACAGGACCTCATAGTAATCTCTTACTCCCCAACTACACTATAAGGAAAGCTCATCTCTAATGATTAGTCTTGTCTTTATAGTAACATAGTAGCTGTTTAACAGATATTTGACAGATATTCAAAAGAGAGGGAATTGTGGAGAAAGATGTTGAAAATCAAAATAAGTACCCAAAAGACTTTTTCAGTTATAATGTGGATGAAATGATTAAGGTTTGATTTTTAAGATGTTGCCAGTGCAATAGAGGGTATGGATTTAGTCTGGAAATATCACAGAGGAAATACAATATTTGCTGATTGATTAGGAGCCTGGAGAAGGCTGGTAGAGAAGAGGGAGGGGACCAGAATAACTTTGAGGTTGGTTGTTTGGGGACTGGGAAAATGGTGTGCCATTGACTAATCAATTCAATTAATGTTTGAGTACTGTGAGGCAGTATATTGATGTGAAATTCACGATGTGGTTTTTGGTCTCCAGAGAGAAACTAAGAAGCACAAACCAGTATTTCACATCTGCACTTGTGAAAACCCTCGCCTTCTCTATCTGTCGAGTCATAGGAAGTTATTCATTACCATTTTTAAAATTGCACTAGGGATTGTTTTTATCTCTGATGCCTGAATGTGTACTGTTTAATAGCCTTTGAAAAATACCCTACTGATGTTACCCCAAATCATAGGTAAGACATTGCATTGTCTTGTAGACAGGAGACACTTGGAAAGTAGGGACCATCTCGGATCTCTTTGCACAGTGTCCTGTTTTGTTATTTTTTTCTAGGTTCTACTGTGTCACAGAACCTGTTTTGTATGATTTCCTTTGAAATTCATTACAGATTTCTTAGTGACTCCACATTTTGCCTGTTCTTCTATACATTCTATGTTTACCTGAAAGGAATTTCACTTTTCACTTAGTGGATGTGGTATTATACATGTATATATGTCAATTAGATTGTTTGTATCACATTGTTAAGAAATACTCTATAGCTTTATATTTTTAATACCTGGTTATAAGCCATATTCTTAGGAACGTGCAAATGTAAAATCTTCAAATTCTGAATATCTATATCTCTGGTTTATTCATCTTACTTGAGGTGCTTATCTATCCTAATTTTGCTTCTTAGAGCCAGTTTTGTTTATGTTAATAACAGTGCAGCAGTCCCTCTCTATCCATGGTTTTGTTTTCCATCATTTCAGTTGCCCGTGGTCAACCATGGTCCAAAAGTAACTGGAAAATTCCAGATACATACAATTCACAAGTTTAAATTGTGTGTCATTCTGAGTACCATGATGAAATCTCCCGTGGCCTGCTTCGTCCCAGCCTTGCGAATCATCCCTTTGTCTGGCGTAATGTCATCCGAAGGTTGTCATCACCAATTCAGTGCCAACAGGATTTCCCGATTTGGGGTGCAGTCAAGGGGAGAGACTTTATTCCATGCAAACAGCTCAACTGTGAAGCAGCTCAGCTGTGGAATAGCTTGCTTGTGGTTTCAGCACAGTTGTGGAACAGAGTGGCTGTGAGAGAGCTCATTACCGGTAGAGATCAACTGTTATCCCGCATGACTGTGGAGCAGCCTGGGCGAGGTGGCTCCCCTGTCACTGCTCTGCTCTGGCACCACAGTTCTGCTGGGCTCCAGTGGTGCAGCTCCAGTCTGGGTTAGAGCTCCAGCTCCAGTGGGACGGCTCCACTGAGACAAAGGGAGGCTGCTTTTTTCAAACAATGTATGTTTTATTAATTATGCTATTACAGTTGCCCTATTTTTTGTTTCCCTTTATTCCTCTCTGCCCTGCACCTCCCTCCCACCAGCATTCCCCCACCTTAGTTCATGTCCATGGGTCATGCATATAAGTTCTTTGGCTTCTCCATTTCCTGTGCTGTTCTTAACCCCCGCCTATTTTGTACCTACCAATTATGCATCTTATTCCTTGTACCTTTTACCTAATCCCCACTGATAACACTCCTTGTGATCTCCATTCCTGTGATTCTGTTCCTGTTCTAGTTGTTTGCTTAGTTAGTTGTTTTTTTAAGGTTCAGTTGTTGATAGTTGTGGTTTGTTGTCATTGGACTCTTCATATTTTTGATCATCTTTTTCTTAGATAAGTTCCCTTAACATTTCATATAACAAGGGCTTGGTGATGATGAACTCCTTTAACTTGACCTTATCTGGGAAACACTTTATTTTCCTTTTCATTCTAAATGACAGCTTGGCTAGATAGAGTAATCTTGGATCTAGGTCCTTGCCTTTCATGACTTTGAATACTTCTTTTCAGCCCCTTCTTTCCCAGAACGTCTCTTTTGAGAAATCCGCTGACAGTCTGATGGGAACTCCTTTGTAGGTGGACTGTGCCCTTACCCCTTGCTGCTTCTAGAATTCTGTCCTTCATTTTAATCTTGGCTAATGTAATTATGATGTGCCTTGGTGTGTTCCTCCTTGGGTCCACCTTCTTTGGGACTCTTTGAGCTTCCTGGACTTCCTGGTAGTCTACTTCCTCTGCCAGATTGGGGAAGTTCTCCTTTATTATTTGTTCAAATAAATTTTCCACTTATTGCTGTTCCTCTTCCCCTTCTGGTACCCCTATAATTCGATGTTGGGACGTTTAAAGTTGTCCCAGAGGTTCCTAAACCTGTCCTCATTTTTTTTTTTTTTTTGAATTCTTATTTCCTCATGCTGTTGTGGTTGGATGTTTTTTTCTTCCTTCTCGTCCAACTCATTGATTTGAGTCCAGGTTTCCTTCCCATCAATGTTGGTTCCCTGTACATTTTCCTTTATTTCACTTTGCATAACTTTCACTTTTTCCTCTCTTTTGGGACCATACTCAACCATTTCTGTGAGCACCCTGATTACCAGTGTTTTGAACTGTACATCTTTAGAAGAGAACTTTTTCTCAGTTGTGTTCAAATATTGCTCTTTTTAATTATCTCTAAATTGTCTATTCTATTTACACCATGTACACATGTTAGACTTTTTACCATGTCTTCTGTCAAGTGTTTTGTCAGATTTTCCCACTTTTTTACTGTGCTTCCATGTAGTTGTCACTGACCCCTCTTTCAGTTAGGTAGTTCTTCTTCAGGTGAGTTTCATAAGCTGGTAAGTCTATTACTAATGTCATGTTTGTTCTGTTCAGTACAGTTTCAAATCTTTACTGGAATTCCTTTTTATGGAATCTGTTTTTAACTATAACTACATTAATTACAATGTTCAGATATGAAACTTTATTTGATTTTCTGTGAGTTGGTTTCTATTTGGTTTTTATATGTTTGATATTATGTCTGTTAATTTGTGATTGGATGTTGGAAAGTGTTTTTAAAATTGCAAGTCTCTGGATGATGATATCTTCCCTTCGGGAGGATTTCCTTTTGATTTCTGATTAGTAGTCAGACTAGGTGCTGATTATGTTAATTGAGGACTGAGCTGATTGAGTCAAAACTGCAGTTTTAAAAATCTTTGTGAGAGTTTGTCTGATTCTCAGTTTGCTTACTCCTAGCGTGCAGCCTTTATGGGGTCTTATGAAAATCTGGGCATTTACTGTGTCCCTTGTGCATTGATTTCTGTGTTCTTTTCTCCTCACCCTGTGAGATTCTGATTTTTTTTTTTAGCTTTTTTATTTAGCTAGTTAAACTGAGTATAAATCATCATATATTGTTTGAGGGTTTGTTTTAATAGTATATTTGAGGCCTGGTCTATTTCTTCTTTCATAAGGTATATCTGGGTTACTTCTATAAGCCTGGATATTCTACTAGGACCCATATACCTTGGCAGGTTATTAAATTCAGTTGTCCCTAGCTCTGTAAGACTGAACACAGTTATGCTTAACTTCTCTCTTCCCACCTGTGAATAACAAATGCTTCAATGGGAAAAGTTAGCCATATTTTCTTCTCTAGGATCTTGACTCCTTAAATCTTGTCTGCTTTGGAAACTCTACAGTGTCTTTAAAAAGAATGAAACATAGCCCTTGCTGGTGTGGCTTAGTGGATTGAGCACTGGGCTGTGAACCAAAAGAGTCGCTGGTTCGATTCCCAGTCAGGGCACATGCCTGGGTTGCAGGCCAGGTCCCCAGTAGGGGCACTCTAGATGCAATCACACATTGATGTTTCTTTCCCTTTCTTTCTTCTCCCTTCCCCTCTCTTTAAAAAAAAAAAAAAAAAGATTGAAACATAAATTTAATTAAGCATTTTTAGTTGCTTTTGTTGCATAGCTAGTTTCATAAAAGTTAATCCGCTCTTGCAAGAAAGATACCTTTTTGCTGTTATATTCCTTAGTTATTTGGTGTGAAGTAATGGTACTTCATTGGGAGTGATGTCAGAGAAGAGAGGAAACATTTGTCCCTTCCCAGTCACAGTGGATAATCGTATGTGGTGTATGTGTGTAGATAGAGGGTCTGTCCAGAAGTTTTCCAGCCATGTCATATGAAGAATAGAGACATTTATTGAAGAAGATACAAGAAACATTGTACACAGGACAATAATGCCTCAGTTCCCTTCAAAGTAGGCACCTTGGGACCTCACACAGCTCTCCCAATCGCCATCAGCTGCCCTGTTGTACTTTCCTGAATCTCATGGACAGTCTGAAATCTCTTCCCCTTCAGAGGTGATTTTAGTTTTGGGAAAAAACAGAAGTCTTACGGTGCCCAATCTGGGTTGTAATAGGGCTGAGTCACCTGAGTATTTGATGCTTTGCCAAAGAGTTCTGCAAGAGATGTGAGGTATGAATGGGTGCGCATTGTCATGATGAAGCTGCCAATCACCAGTTGCCCGTAGCTGCAACTTTCCAAATCATCTGAACAGTTTCTGTGGAGGAATGTTCAAGGTTAACACACAACTTGGTGCAGATTTGTTGCCCTGCTGTCTCAGTCATTTTGAATGTTGTACCCACACAGTACACATGCTCATTCAGTGGCCCCCACTGACTAGTACAGTAAAGTCATCATTGTTTGCACATACACATTCCAGTCTTCTCTCCTTGGCTGCCAGGTTACATCAATGTTGCACAAACTGTTCTTCTTATATTAACAATGGCTGGACTTTTTCCTGACAGACCTTTTATTTACTGGATAACATTCATCTCTTTATAGGTTGCTGAGCCAAACAATGAAGGACCATCTAGTAAGAGTAGCGAACGAAGCCGAGTTTATCCTGAGCCGGCAGCGAGCGGAGGATATTCACAGGCACGCGGAATTTGAGGTAGGTTAAACGTGTGGTTGTGTGAGGAAGTCACCGCTGCGTAGGTGGAATGGCAATGATGTGTGAGCACACATGCCGTCCATAATTAAGACTGACTTCGTGGGAGAATCTGGGAAGATGGTGCAAGTCTCTAGCCCTCTACTCCAGTTCCTCTGCACGTTACTTGCAGCAGCTTCTGTGTTTGTGACCTGATCTTAACCATGGGAGCTGGGTATTGAATCCGACAGTTTTGCAATAAAGTAAATTGGTGGAGGACTTTTGCCCTTTCTGGGCATGAAGACAGAGCTAGTTAACTGGAAAGGAAAACCCCTCTGGAAGAGGTAAGATCTTCTAGGTTCTAGAGAGAAGCTGAACACAGGCATGAAGTTCCTTGACCCTGTGGTTTTAGAGCACCCTCATCTCTGTAGCAGAGGAAATGGGGGAACGTGGAGCTTGCTTCTTGGGTCCTCACAGGGGACCAAGTGACAGACCCCTCCTGGGACCGTTGCTTATTTCAACAGTGGGGCCTGAACATGAGGAACAAATGCTAATTCACAGAGGAAGCTAACAGTATTGTAGCTATGTAAATTAGCAAAGTTCAAACCAAGGGTGAGCCAGAAGATTCGATAAGAATATTTGCTACGAATTAGAAAAAAATAAAAAGCACCATTATGTGTACTTTCTTACATGTTAGGAGCAGATAATTCAAATGTTGCTGATATTTTCTGACATGTTAAAAAGATGAAAACTTCCCTAGTGCATTTTATACAATCATCATAACATGAAAATAGTACTAGAAAAATAAAACTCTAAAAGATCAATTTCACTTAAGAATATGGGCACAAAATTCTAAAACTTTAACCAACATACTCCAACAATGTAACAAAAGAATTATACACTGTGACCACTTAGAATTTATTAATGGAATTCAAAGATGATTTAATATTAAGATTTCTATGTTGAAAGTAAATTATATCAAAACAAATTAAAATAAAAACAGTATCTGACATTGAAAGTAAATTATATCAAAACAAATTAAAATAGAAACACTATGTGAAGATATCAATAAATGTAGGAAAGAAGTATATAATTTCAGCAACCAGCATCAATAAAACTGAGAAAAAAATGTATGTAAGAAAATAATTTGAATATGATAAAGAATGCTTACTAAAAATAATTTTAAATGGTTAAAGCCATTTCTATTAATGTTAGGAAAAAATGTTATCTGCCGTCATCATTATTTAATTCTATTTTGATGTTCTTGTAAGTGCAAGATAATATAAATTCTAGAAAAGAAGAAATAATGTTACTTTTTGATTATTAATCCTATGATCTAGAATAGTGATTTTCAACCTTTTCATCTCATGGCACAAATAAATTAATCACTAAAAATTTGGCATATCAAAAAATATATTTTTTGCCTGTCTGACAAAAATAAAGATTTTATTTTGATTCATTTACACCAGATGGATATTGTTGTGTTGGCTGTTGTTTTCCAATTTGAAAATCTCAGGGAAAAGAGGTCAATATCCCTTACTAAATACTTAGGGTACTGCATGTTTTAAAAATTGTTTTGGCATACCAGTGGAAAATCACTGATCTAGGAAAATCTAAGACATTTTTGAACATTTTTCTACTGGAATTAATGGGGACTTTGGTAAGATTACTGGATACATGATAAATGTGGAAAAATTAATAGCTTTTCTTTTGACTAGCAAGCAGTAGCCAGGTAAAAATAGAAACAGAAACAGAGTCTGTTTACAGTTAAGACAAAAATATTTGCGGTGAAATTCTATAAGAAATGCACAGGTAGTATTTGGAACAAAACTGTAAGATCTTATTAATACAAAACAAAATATAAACTACTAGAAAATCCTTTCATGCTAGGCAGTGTATTTTGTTTATTGGGTATGTGTCTGTGTGTGAGAGAGGGAAGGAGAGGAGGAGAGGGAGGAGGGAAAGAGGGAGGAGGGAAAGAGAGAAAAAGGGAGAGAAAGAATGAATCAATTGTATTCTGACATACTTTGAGACTTACAGGAAAGTTATGAGTCATGCAAAAACTGCTGGTCACCATTCTCCTACATTGTGTGATCTTATCGTCACCTCACTTTTATCCCTCTTTTTTTGTTATTTTTCTGAACTTGAGAGTGTTGAAGTCTTAATACCCTTTTATGTCTAATTATTTTAGTGAGAATTTCCTGTTTTAATCTTGTACAATTATCAAATCAGAATATTAAAATGGATACAATGCTATTATTTAATCTACTCATCTTATCCATATTTCCCAATTGTCCGCATAGCATTCTTTGTCTTCAAAAAGAGAAAATTTTAATGTTACAGAAATGTTTCATTTTTTCAAATTAATATGTATATTTAATACAATAGCATTAGCATACCATTCTATTAGAAAAACAGTGGAGTAAATTGGAATTTAATTATTCCCTTTAGAAATATAATATCTGGAATTAAATGCTTTAATATAGCCCTAAGATTTATGAAAAAATATTGATTAGGCTGTGGTACTTCCCTTTCCAGATAAACAATATTAATTAAAATTAATAATAGTGTAAAGACAGCATATACAAAAAAAAAATCTTCCAGGTGGCGTAAGGATATAGGATGAAAGATCATATAGTAAATATTTCAGAAAAATAGTTGGAAAATTGTAAAAAGGGAGCTGAGGCATATTGTGAGAACTTTATAACCAAGAACTGAAAAGAGGAAACATACTTTTAAAACACTGTGTTATGCAAGAGATTAAAGTGCTTCAAACCAGGCAGTTTATATATTTGTTGTTTAGCTGAAGTGTGATGGTGACTACAGCAGCTAATGTTGTTTGAGTCCTTATATTCTGAGGAACTGTTATGCGTTTTAACTAATTTAATCCTTACATTAAACCTCTGAGGGAGCCCTGTTACCTGTGTTTCATTTTATAAGTGAGGAAACAGCATAAGGAGGAAATAGCCCAGAGTTACGACTAGAATTGAGATCTAGGCAATTTATCTCTTAATTTATAATCTATGCTTTTGATTCACATTCATTAGATTTCTGTAAAGTGCGTGAATGGGATTTATTTCTGGCATACAGTAGCTTTATTTTGAGCTACTTAATTTTATGCTTTATCTAGTACAGTTTTTCATGTTAATCTTTACCTTGCTTTGAGATTTATAACATTGTAATATTATAAGGCATGATAATAAAATGTCTAAGTAAAAACAAGTTTTTCTGAAACTTTTATTGTTAATCTAAATTTTTAGTGGAGAAAACAGATTTGTTCAGCTGTTCCCCATGGGAATCACTTTTAAGAGAGCAAACATGTTTTTTTAATTTACTACTCTTATTTTGACAGAAAAGAGAATTTCCTTTGTTTATACCATAAAGCCCAATTGATTGAAGCATGTTCATGTTTAATATATTTTTAACTATATTGCTCTTAAATCTTAAATAATGCTCTACACAGGATGAGGCATATATTTTCCTAGACAGCTTATATTCTAAAGGTTATCTATATTCAGCCTTGAATTTATGCTGTGAATTCTTCAATAATATATCTGAATTCTATCTGAACTCTACTGCTAGTTACTTCCTCCCGAAAACAGGAGATGTTGTCATGTATTTAACATGTCATTTGTGGCTGCGAAGTGGCTGACTCGTTTCATTTATTATCAAGGGGTTGATGCCCGTGTAGATCTGAAATGCACAGCTCTGGAGTTCATTGTGCGATTGTCTTTGGAGTGGGAGATCCTTGACATCTTCTGCTTTTGATTTATGTAGGGGTTCCGTGAGTGTCATGACATCATTGATTAGGTGTACATCCTAACCTTATTTTTCAATCTTACAGCTGTTTACTAAGTAATTATGTTGTGTATGATATTGGACCCTGTCTTATAAATGTGGTGTATGCAATTCATAGTGATCTTTTTGTTATAATATTTGTCTATCAAACTTAAGTTTATTTAAACTGATGTGATATATCTGTAAAACAAATGATCAAGATTATCGCACAGTAATTTAAATTTTAAAGTGGCTAATTTTATGTGAATTTCACTTTGACATTATTTTAAAAAATATCTTTGAGTTTATGAATGTGTGAGTATATTGAGTATTGCAAAAAAGCTTAAAATAGTTTGTTTTACCCGAACTGGTAGATACTGTAATCCTCTTGGATTAGAAAATGAGGAGGAAAGCCATGTTGGAGGGAAAATTGAGAATAGTTTACAACACATTGAGGGTTTGACTTTTGAGGTACTGTGGATAGACATATTTGGTAGCAGTTTGGTAATATGGATTTAATGCTTAGATAAGATATATCTTGCTGTGAGTTATATTTTGATGTTAATTAGCTGAAGATAGTTGTGATTGTCATGTCACTGTGCTTGAGTCACATGTGGAGGAGAATAATAGTACCAAGCTATCTTAACTATGGAGTGTTATTGAATTCTTTGCCAAGTATTCAGTTGAACTAATTTATTTAGCATTCCATTTATACACTTAAACTTTATTAGGTGTTTAGTAACTCCCAGTCATCCTACTAAGTTTCTCTGGAAGGCCTGAATACCTATAACCCAAGTAAATTAATGCATATTCCCATTACCCCCAAAGAAGACGAAATGCTCTACTCTGCTCATATTGCCATGTGAAGCCCTTAACCCGTGTTTGTCACAAAAGTAGATCTCATCAGCCCTACTGGTGTGGCTCAGTGGGTTGGGCATCCCGCAACGTGAAAGGGCGTGGCTGGATGCTGGTCAGGGCCCATGCCTGGCTTGCAGGTCAGGTCCCTAGTTGTGGGGCATTAGAGAGGCAACCGACTTGCACGTGGATGTTTCTCTCCCTGTCTTTCTCCCTCCTTTCCCCTTGCACTAAAAGTAAATAAGATCTTTAAAAAAAGTAGATCTCATCAGCTTGCAATGAATACTGACTCTACCACCTAACTAATCAATATATATTGGGTTTTCTTCTGTCCCATTAGATAGCGGCCAATCTGATTGGTTGTTTTTTAGAGCCCTTCCCCCTCTCACTTCTCAAGACTCTGTTTGTCTTACCTTTCGTCAATCAGTCCTCCTTTTCTAGTGGAAAAACACAGGAACACGTCACAGTATCTTTTGTCTTTAAGCAAGTGAAAAACAAACTCAGAACCTTCTTTTGATTCCACTCTCCTGCCTCTTATTTTTCTGTCATTCTAGTAGCCAGTCTTTAAATTAGTTTCCCACACTCATACATTCTCTCTCTTCCCTCTGAGCCTCCTCAGGGCACTTTGGCTTCATGGCAGTCAGACTTCTAACCCACTCCTCCGTGAAACTTCTTGAGATCACAGGTGACCTCAATATAACCAAGCCCAGTATTCATCTGCATTTGTTTTCATTTTAATAAACATCACCTCCATATCTAATGCTGTTGACTACCCTTTCCTGTCTTGACTTTTATTGGAATCCTATTTTCTCTTTACTAGTCACCTCGCTGTTCCTTTTCTGCTGCCTTTTTCTCACATATCCATAGTGCCTGGTGCATTGCCTTATACGTAGTAGGTGCTCAGTAAATAATCGTTTTGTAAATGAATGCTAATTATAGTCTACACATTTGGGTTATTTTTCTGATTAAAAGTGGGAATGCTAGTTCTCTATGGAAATAGAAAGGGTTAAGTGAGGAAGGCAATGGCAGAACTATTTTCTGCCCTATGACCAGCAAGAGTAATAGTTTACAATATTATTTCAAATTGCCATCCATGAGTGGTGCTGTCAAATTACAGATTTGAGTTCTCCAATCCAAAAAGTGCTGATTGTGTTTGGAATGAAGGAATAGGCAGTTTAAACTATAAAATACTGTTTATAACACTTTACATTAAAAAATTGCAAGGAGCATTTTTGGCTGCATTGTTTGAGCTTCTCTCTGGTGTTTAAAGGTAACCAAAATTTGAAACCCTATTAACAGGGTTAGATCAGGAACATGGAGCTAGACGGTGTGTTCTGATTTTAGGCACCACTGTTTATCAGTTTGAAAGCCTTAGGAAAAACTTAGTGAACCTCCTTTAGTCTTAGTTTCCCTTCTATAAGTGGATGTAATGAAACCTTAATTAAAAAATGTATTGTGGGAAGTAAAATTTTATAATGTGTGTTAAAACACATTATAAACTGTATTAGTGACTGTTATTATTTTTGTGGTTAGCGTAACCAAGTCAGCATCTTCATTTGAGAAATTTAATCTAAATTAAAGCTTTTCGGAGCAATGGTATGTTCCTTAGTTATTTACATTTAAATTAGTCTTATGTTTTGAATAATTTTGGTCTTTTGTAGATTGTAACTTAAATTGAGAAACAGGATTTCTCATACTCCTGCCCTTTATTTTTAGTTAGTTTATTTTTCCTTCACTTCTGTTTTAGACAGCTTGTTTAGAATACAGCTAGGCAATACATTTTCTTGCCAGACCTTTTATTTAAGTTATTCATAGATCCTTTTTTGAAAATGAGTTTTCTAGTATTGTATTTTCTAAAATATATTTTACTAAAAGTTATTCAAGGATTAAATAGTTGAAATAGTATTTGTGAGATCATTATAAGTAGCATTTGATTAATAGTCTTTTTTCTTGATCTCAAACTGTTAGATAAAACTATATAAAGAAATTGAAACAGGATAGTTTACCAATTCTATATCCCAATCATTGTTTTCATAATTAAGTGTTTTTATTTAAATGATGGGAACCATTTCAGATGACTTTATAATTGTAGTTCATATATTCATCTCATGATTTCTTCCATCAAAGCATGAAGTGAATTATTGAAAAGATAAAAATATATTTGTTTGCTTTCTGTCAGAGTTCATATCCACAGCCAACCTTGATAGAAGACCAGAATGATTTAGACAAGTTTGCTTTGGAGATTCATAACATATGCTTGCTGGACAGAATTGAGTTATCTCTGCTCTGGAGAGTAAGTTATTGTAGCAGGAGCTGACAGAGATGAAGATAACTGAGGGAAATTCAATTACCTTTTAGTGTTTTCTTTCTAATAGGGTTCTTAATGTGAAAAAGATCCTCAGATGATGCGCCTCTGTTACTTGTGAGATCTGCCTTGATTCCTGTTTCCAGAATACCACGAACTTTCAGTTCCAGGCCTTCATTAAGTATGAAATAGGCAGCTTACTGTTAAGAGTGGTTTTGATCGAAAGGTCTTATTTTTACTTGATGTCATTGGCTATCTTATAATTATTGACTACCCTCTGTGGTTTTCTTTTAACAAGGTGTATATTATTTTAATATATTGGGAGTTATTTTTGTCTCCCTTTTGAGTGATCTCTCTGGAAGTACGTTTTAGCTTTTCAGTGTTGATATACTTATATTCCTCTAATTATCATATGTTGAAGCTGAGTAACCTTGTCAAATGCTGGTAGAATTCCCAAGCTTCCACTTCCCTTTGCTTTTTCATTCTATCAAGCTTTTTGTGAGGATGGTGTCTACCTTCTCACCCCGCTTTACTTTCCCGTGTCTCGCTGCCTGGCTTCTCTTCTTTCCCTTTCATCTTCAGTCCTGGAGCAAATAAATTAAAAATGTTCTCTTGAATGTCATCGATGATCTAATTATACTATCCAGTGGCTCTTTTTCATTAGTCATCTCCCTTGATCTCTGCACCATTTGACATTGATGACCAACCCCTCCTTTTTTACTTTTAAAAAATAAAAAGTTTTAATATTTTGATTTTTCCTTTTGCTTTTTTGGGGGGAGGGGCTTCACTTTCTTACCCAGTGTTTTTCTGATTATCTTCTCATGGTTCTGTTTGTAGTTCCATCTTTCTGTTTTTCATTTCTTTTATCAAAAGTATATCTTTCATAAGAATACCTTCTTGGTACTCTTAACTTTTTTGTGCTGCCTCAGAAATAACCTATAATGTCCGCATTATCTAAAACCTCTATATAGAAGATACTGAATATTTTTAACTTTTAATTTTTTTATATAATAAATGTCTTCTATATCCCTGGCTGGTGTGGCTCAGTGGATTGAGTACTGGCCTGTGAACCAAAGGGTTGCTTGCTGGTTTGATGCCTGGTCAGGGCACGTGCTTGGGTTGTGGGCCAGGTCCCCTGTGGGGGGTGCACAAGAGGCAATCACACACTGATGTTTCTCTCCCTCTTTCTCCTTTCCTTCCCCTCTCTCTAAAAATAAATAAATAAAATCTTTAAAAAAAAACTTTTTTGAAGCTGAAACTGAAACTGTTCCGTTTTCCATGATGGCACATCTTTGCTCTCGATGATCTTTTCTGATTCTCCCCTTGCTGGTCTTTTGAGTCTCATCCTTCTCTTGATTTCTTGCTGCAGTCTCCATTGGAACTGACCAAGCAAGGTAAGCAACATCTGTAACAATTTAAGCATCTTCATTGTCTATGTTATAGTTGTTTATTTCTTCTGTTGTGAATTTTGTCTTGTATTAATGATCAAGTGCAGTCCTGCTTTGGCACTTTGTTCTTTCACTTGCATCAGAATTTATTTCAAATCATTGTTACTTTCCGCTGGTAAGATGGTGTCATATGTATATCTAAGTTATTGATATTTCTTTGGTCGGTTTTTACTCTTCCTTCCTTTGAGTCCAGACCAGTTTTTTGTATGTTACGGTTTTTTGGGTTTTTTTTTTTTTTTGTACAAATTAAATAAGGAGATTAAGTGCACCCTTGCCTGACATCTTTGCTTATAGGAAATTATTCTGTCTCTCCCTGTTCTGTCCTGAGAGTGGCTTCCTGTTTACAATACAGGTTTTGTATCAGGACCCTTAAGTGCTGAGGCACGCCCATTTCTTTCAGAGCAGCCCATAGCTTTTCATGATTGACACAGTCAGAGGCTTTACTGTGTTCTGTAAAACATAGATTAACCTTCTGAAATTCTTTGAAGCTCTCCGGTATCCACAAATGTTCCCAGTAAGGTCTCCAGAGTCTTTCCTCCTCTTCCGCATCCAGCTTGAACAGCTGGCATTTCTTGCTTCATGCAACATAGAAGCTTTCCTTGCATCACCTTGAGCATCACTTTATGTGATATTCCCTCCATGGCCTCGTCCTAAAATCATGGTAGTAATGGTGCCCACCTACAGTGATTTTGTGAAGAGTCGATGGATTTGACAAAGTGCCTGCTGCTGTGATTCCATGTTGTATTCAATAGAGCGGCGGTTATTGTTTACATAGCTATGTAAGTAATCACTGTCCATATCCAAATAATGCTTCTATGTCCTTCAGTTCATCTGGGACTCTCCCCTCTGCCATAGGGCTTTGATCCAGACCATGGCTGTGTCAGAGCTCAGGAAGCCACTTCTTACTATCATACAGGTGGTGTTTCCAACAATGGTAGAGGGCATGACAATGCAGAAAAGGAAAATAAAGCTCAGTACTGGATATTGCATCTCCTGGAATTCACAGGTCATGATCCTTCATGGGAGGTTTTCACTTGACCCTTTCTTGACCTCTTTCACTGTCGCCCTTGTCCCTTTGCCGTGTTGCAGGGGCTAGTTCAGCTCCCCGACAGAGCGTTTCTTTTTCCACTTCCAAGCTTATTGTAGTCCAGGTCCACCTGACTCCAGTCTTAGAGAGGAAAGAAAGAGTATGTATTGGTTCTTTCGTAGTTTAAGGTTTGCCTTTCTTAGGTCGAATGACAACGGGACCCTCGAATTCCTTAAGGGAAACTTCCACGCTGGTCTACGCATATTATGTTCTGGTATATATTCTACACCTGGGTAATGCAGTGATTATATTCATTAGTATATTCCCAGTGTGTAGTGTATTCGATCTGGAATGCACTATTTTTAGAGATTCTTCCAGAATGTGTTTTAACTCCTCTCACTTTCTATTTTAGCTTTTTGATAACAGCCAGATTAAAAGCTGGACTAACAGCATTTTTGTTTTCAGTCTTTGTGGGTACCTTTTGAACAGCCCATTTACATGCCTGTACAGAGTGCATGCATATGACACATGTAAAAGTATGATAATTCTTAGAGTTATTTGGGAAACTAAAAGAGCTGTCATTGTTGGGGCAAAAGAAGACCACTTTTACACGAGCTGATGTTTCCGCCTTTGTTTGAAAATTATGTGGTGCTTCTCTATCTTCAAGTAACAGAGCTAGTATATTCCTGGGCACTGCATTAAAGATGGGAAGCGAGAAAAAAAGCAAAGGAAGTATAACATAGGTAAAGTCTAACACCTACCTGTGAGCAGTTCTGACCAAATTATTTCCGAACTGAAGAATATTTTTTCTGTATTGTCTTCTCAGTGTATTCTAATAATATAAAATATATTCTTGATAGGAGACTGGATCCCTTGGGAAAGATTAAAAATCTTTCCCAAGAAAAGGCCTGAATATATTCCTCATAGATTTCAGTTTATGATATGTCATAGTTATCTTAACAGTTGACCACATCATGTTATTGTAAAAATTGTCTTTTCTTAATGAACACTAAAATAAAGATAGATAAGAAAGAAAGGAAATTTAAAACCTTCATAGTGTACTTCATAGAATACTTATTTGTCACTTAGAATTTGTGCTTACAAAATTAGAATATTGTTTCCGTTACGGTTGATTAGTACAGTCTGAATATAAGATCAAGTGTTTTATCATAGAGAGGAAGATGGCAGTACTTCAGTTGATGAAAATAGTTCCCTTCTATTTACCTGTTAGATTCGTGTGACTTAAATGTGGTCCATTGACCAAGCTGCTTGTTACTAGTGCGCAAAGGGATAACTGCAGATTGAATACGTATTTAAAATTATAGCTTGAATGTCTGACGTTGTCAGATTATTTCAAAAGTATCAGTTTTCAGTGTATTTTAAAAAGTAAAATAAAAAACTTGTTCTTTATTACAGATATTTTGGGAAGCAGTGCCTAAAAGCCAGCCGATCCTCAAATATGTTATTTTGAACTAGTCTAATAGTATATTTGAATAACAATCGAAGAAGTTCCAGCAATTTAACAATATTCACCTAAGCAATATAAATATAGTCAACTATATGTTAAATGATTTATATAATCCTTTGAAGAATAATTTTTAATGGAGGAAATGGTTAACAATATATTAGGTACCCAAAGAAAACATAAACAAGCATATATGAGGATGTTTAAAAAGAAAGGGCTTTGGTAATTATATGTCTTATTCTGTTACTCTTATCTTTGCTTTATAAAAGGTATTTATTTAAGCTTATTCTTTTAGCTTTGGTTTTTCCCTTTTTATTGTGTTATTTTTATGTTTCTTTAATCTTAAATGGGCTGTTTGTTCTTGGTTGTTTGTTAGCCTTTAATTCCTCTGTGTAACTTTCCCTGATTCTACACAGTTCTTTTTCACTTCTCCCAAATGCACAATACATGTCTCTCTTGGCAGTATCTCATAATACAATTATTTTCATTGCTCCGTCTCTAAACACCGAAAGGTGGAAGGAAGGGACTGTTTGCATCTTGACTAAGCCTGCAGTGGATGTGTGGCGTCACTGCTGTGTGCCTGGTAACATTTCAGCTGTTTCCTGTCTGTTCTTTTTTGATATCCCTGAAAAGCATACCGCATTATATCCTTTTTTTATATGAGGACACTGAGGTGCAAGGGTTTTGAATAACTTGCGCAAGTATGAATGTGTCAGAGCCAAGGTTTAAACTCTGGTTGTCTTTTTCTAGAGTTGGTGCTCTTTACCACAGTGTGCATTATGGTTTTCATAAGAATGAAGTGATCACTTTTTCATTTTTGTTTCCTTGCTTGTTGTTGAACTATGTTTATTTGAAATTTAAGCATAAGACTTAACTTATTCACAACTGGTATTTATATTTAGTCAGCCTTAAACAAGTAAGAGACCTTAGTTTTGTATGCTTAAGAAAATCTGTAGGTTAAGTGGATCTGTTGAGTTAAAAGATGGTAGGTTTTGCTTAATATCATCCAGCTGTTATGCAGATTACAAAAAGTAAAGCCTAAGAAATTAAAGCTTTTTGATTTCTCTGTCTCTCTGTGTCTCTGTGGGTATAATTACTATATATTATGTTATATTAAGATATATTAGTATCCTATATTATGATTTTAAAAAATATAATTATTTGAGTTTAACCCTACCCATTGTTTAAATTTCAGGTTAATTTTATCGACCACCGATACTAAGCATATTTTACTTTATTTACCAGACCGATGTATGATATATGCAGGCATTGTTGAAGAAATCAGCTTTTGGTATTTACCTAAGACATTTGTGTTGTTTCTATTGTTAATAAGCAAGTCCAAGGAAAGATTAAAAACAGAATACTCTCTGTGGATTTGACACACAAGTAGAAACTGTACCCTTCTTAGTGTTGTCTCACTTTTTTCAAATATCATCTAAAAGCACTTTAAAACAAGTTTTTTTAATTATCAAAAGCCTAAGGTAAAAAATTAGAACCTATATTATTCAAATTATTTTAAAATATTGTTTGAAGACTGTAGTTTGTAAAGGTGAGAACCCAACACACTACATCCAAGTCCATTAAGACAATAAGAAATGGAAGAGATACTTTGTTTTGATAAGTGTTCTGCCTGTTTTAACCTTGAATGCTATTATCGGGTGGGATGATGCTATAGCTGTTTCATTGGCTTAGGCTTTTTCATGCTGAGAGAAATCAATACTTTGAGTCGTTGGATGACAGAAGAATCGCTTCAGAATTAAAGGTGGCTGTCACACATTGTCAGTGGTTGACTTTCGTTTGCTATTGAGGTTTTTAAGCTTTAATTTTTCTATGTCTGTTTTTCAGGAGTCTTTGTAAGATTTCTGCGGATAACCTTTTTCTTTTTCCCCTGATTCAATTTTAAATCTGAGTTAAAGGGATTAAGTACAAAGACCTCCAAAAGTGAAATATTGAAAAGTTGCTTAATTTTTGTCCCTTAGGTGGTTTCCCTTCACATGGTTTCTAATTAGACAAATAATTTATAGTGTGACTTGGGGCAGTTTGGGAGGTAAGGTAGTACACACTTAAGTATCATAAAGTATGTTTAGTTAATTAAAAATATAACATTCTTTAGCCACGGACGAGAAAGAAGGCAGGACTCTGTGTCCCGATACGCAGAGCTGTGTGGTGTGACCCCACTTACTGTGCAGGGAGCTGTGTTTCACTGTTAACAGGGACCCCCCACCCCCGCTCCTGAGAACACTACTGGCCTAACAAAGAGGAGGTGGGAGAGAGAACTTTATTTTCTTTTACATAAGTATTTACTTTATGATTTGTTTTTAAAAACGTATGTTTTAAATTAAAAAAATTTTAAAATACAAACAATGTACTTTAATTGCTTAGTTCAATTAAATGTTCCTAAATTAGGAGAAGGGCCTATATAATATTTTTAAGGATTTTAGCTTTGAAATATTTAACTGAAATTCATTTTTATTTCATGAAAATATGCAAACTTAATGAAAATTTGCTTAATAATATGCTTCTCAAAAACAGACTGAACCTTAATTCTAGAAACACTGTGTATTTAACATGAATAATTTACCTTTCTCTGTTGATATGTAAGGAAAATGCTTGTCAGAAGCCCTCTAAGTATCTCTCTAATCAAAACCCAGTTTTGCTTCATTAAGCTAAATAATGTTATACTGTTCTGATTTTATGGAATGACTTTTTAAAAAAATATTTAAGTTTGTTAGCCTTGTAATTTTTTTAAACCAAATTTTGAACTTTAATATAAATGGAATCCTAAATTGTGTTTTAACTTGGTATTTTTAGTTCAACATTATGTTCATGAAATTCATTCAGTTTGTTAAGTTCTTCTATTTTATTTTGAATGCTGTTTAATAGTCTTCTGTTCCCTGAGTAGACTATTTGTTGTTCATAATCTCTTCTGTTGATTGGCAGTTAGGTCGTTTTCAGTTTTTAACTGTTAGGAATAATGCTGTTTTTGCCGTTTCCAAGTCAGTCTTCTGACGGACATGCTTATGCATTTCAGTAGGGTGGAATGACTTGACGTAGAATATCCATGTTTTTATTTTTCATAGGTATCGCCACGCTTTTCTGCAACAGTGTGCACAACTCCTAACATCAGTACATCACTGTTCCCAGTAATTCACATTCTCATCAGCAACTGATTAGTGATTTTTATTTTAGCGTTCTGTTGTGTTTTGTTACCTCATTGTGTTTTTATTTGGATTTTGTTTACCTATGAAGCTGTTCATCTTTTCTCCTGTTCATTGTATATTATCTGTTTTTCACTTTTGTGAAGTACTTGTCTCTTATCTAGTGTTTTATTGCTTATCTGTCCTCTATTGATTTGAGGCGGGTATTTACCTACTTGGTATATGAGCTTATTTTTGCACATGAGTATTTCAACTACCTTCTTCCCTGTCATTGCCTATTTAATTTCTAAAAACTTACTAAACAAACTTTATTGAGGTATAGTTTATGTGTAATAAGATGCACCCATTTAAATAAACAGTTTGATGAGTTTTGACAAGTGTGTATACCTGCGTAATAGTTATAATCAAGACATAGACATCTATCACTTTAGAGAATTCCCTTGTGGTTCATTGTGGTCAGTTTCTCCATATACACATACACCCGACCTTAGGCAACTGCTCCTCTGGTTTCTGTTATAGTTTTGCATAATATACAATTTCATGCAAATGGAATTCTGTAATAGGTACTCTACTGTCTGGATTCTTTTGATTAGTATAAATTTTTAATATTCATCCATATTAGTCTGTGTATGACTCATTTGTTACTTTTTATTGCTGAGTCATAACTTTGTTCATCATCTATAGGTCAATCTTGGGTCATTTCCATTGTTTGGCTCTATGATTGAAAGAACTATGGGCATTTCATATAATACAGTTTTATGTAAATGTTATTTTTGAGGAAATATCTAGGAGTGGAATTGCTAGGTGCTGTTGTAAGTACACATTTAAGCTTACAAGAAACTGCCAAATAATTTTCTCAAGTATAGCTGTAGATTTTATACTCCAAGCAGCTAGGTAGGTGTGACAGTTCCATTTGCTTTATATCCTTGCCATACTTGGTATTATTGTCAGTCTTTTTAATTATAGTCTTTCAGTGGGTATATAGTGACAGAATTTTGTGGTTTTAATCTCACTTTTTCTCTTGTGTACTTACTAGTCATGTGTATATCCTTTGTGAAGTGTCTGTTCAAATCTTTTGCCCATTATTTTAAATTGGTTTGTTTGTCTTATTGAGTTATAAATGTTCTTTATATATTCTGTAAGAAAACTGTCAGTTATATGTATGGTGATATTTTTTCTTTTCAATTTGTGGCTTACCTTTTCATTTTCCAAATGATACCTTTTAAAGAGCAGATTTTGTAAATTTTGATTATGTCCATTTTTCCAATTTTTTAATGGTTATGATTTTTTTTTTAATGCTCACCTGAGGACATGCCTGTTGATTTTAGAAAGAAGGGAAGGGAGGGAGAGGAACATGGATCAGTTGCCTCTTGTATGTGCCCCAACCAGGATGAACCTGCAACCTAGGCGTGTGCCCTGATTAGTGATTGAACCCATGACCTTTCAGTTTACAGGATGATGCTCCAACTAACTGAGCCACCCAGTCAGGGCTGGTTTCCTTTTATGGTTCCTTTTAGGAATTCTCTGCTTACCCCAGGGTCATCCGATTTTTTTTTTTTTTTCCAAGTGTCATGGTTTCAACCTTTATGTCTAAGCCTTTGATTCATTTTGAATTAAACAATTCATATACAGCAAAAGGCAGGTTTCTTTGTTGTTTTTGTTCCTGTGGGTAGCCAGATGTTTTGGCACCATTTGTTGAAAAATATTCTTCATTTAATAACCTAAAAATTCTCTTGATTTCTAATTGTGTAGAATGATTCAAACAGTATAAGCTCCTGAAATTTTTTTTAGAAAATTATCTTGCTAATATTGTTCTCTTTTGTTCATAGACATTTTATAATCAGCTTGCCAATATCCATAAAATGCCTGCTAACATTTTAATTATTTTTGTGTTAAACATATAAAATCAGTTTGAAGAAAGTAGATATTTTAACAGTATTGAGTATCATATTCTGTAAATTTCTCCACTTATTTAATTTCTCTTAGCAATGTTTTATAGTTTTCATTATATAGATATATTTTTATATATTGCTAAATATTTCACATTGATAATGCACATGTAAATGATATTATTTCTTTATCTTAATTTTCTGGTTGGTTATTGCCAGTATATAGAAACATAGATTAATTTTTAGTAATTTCTTGTATTTAAGAAACTTGTCAGACTCATAAAATTTAGTAGGTTTTTTTCCCTAGAAGTCTTAAAATTATTATATTCATGAACATGAGTACAAATGAAGACTGTGTTACTTCTTCCTTTTCAAACTATGTTTTTTATTTCTTTTTGCTGCCTCATTAAGCTGGTTAGGATGATGGTTTATAGTACTGAATGGAATTCATAAGAGAGCACTTACTTGTTTTCTTCCCAGTTTTAGTTGAATGATTTTCACAGATGCCCTTCCTAAAGTTTAGGAAATCTCTTTCAATTCCTAGTTTGTAGAGTGGGTTTTACCCCATCATCATGAAAAGGTTTTGAATGTTATAAAATTATTTTAAAAAATCTATTTGAGGTAATACATTTTTGTCCATTTTTTATTACACGGTAAATTATGTTGGTTGATACTGAAACAGTAAATTAACCTCGCATTCCATGGAAAAACTTCATTTCTCATGATCTGCAACCCATTTTTTGTACAGTTGAATGTGAGTATTTTCTTAAGGAGTTTTGTATTTAGTTACACAAATTGTGTTGGTTTTTAGTTTTCTATTTCTGGAATGTAAAATTAGTTGCGATGTATTTCATAGCCTCTATTATCTGAATGAGTTGAAAATTTGTATTATTTCCTCCTTAAATATTTAATACTTCCTAATATACCCTTTAAGACTATAAATTTTCCTTTAAATTCTGCTTTACCTTAATTTCCACAAGTACGTCTAATTTTATTTGATTATTAATCCATAATTTCAATACAAATTAATTTCTAAGTATTTTTGAACTTTTCAGATATGATTTTTTCACACTAAATATTTAGATGAAAAATTGAGAAGATGTCTGGATTTATATATCTTTGTGTAACTTCGTTTTCTCTAGTAGTTTGTCCTTCAAATTACCGTTTTACCTTTTCAGTAAGTGTCTTTAATCTTGTTTCACATGCAAAAGCTGTGGGAGAAATATATCTCTTGGCCTTTGAAAATGTCTTGAGGATAATCAAATAGTAGCATGAGTGTATCTGGCATATAGGATGCATAGGTAAGCATGTCGAAGGATAGAATACATATTAATGAATTGTAGAAGACACAAGTTCTAGCCAGTAAAATTTAGTCTTAATTGTTAAATATTTTAGACAGTCTTGTACCTTTTTTTTTTTTTTTAGAGAATTGGGTATATAAATGTAAATATATCCATGCTTATGCCAAAATAAATTCTTCTAGAAATGATTCTGGGACTGTCTATAAGAGGACAGTTAATTTGCATGAGAGGGTAGTTAAAGATTATTTGAAGAGCTGAGTGTTGAACTAAGACCTGTATAAGGGCAGTGGTAAGAGTGATGTAGAGGTTTTGCTAAAATTGAATCATGGTGTATGAAGTGAGGGACATTGGAAGTCACTGATGGTAGCAGTAAAAAAGCTTGCTCTTTGACGTGTAATAGCATATTTGGGGCAAAGATAGTGGCTTCAGTTTTGTACATATTTAATGCTAGGGATTTTTTGGATGATTAGAGATTATCCTACAGATAGACATGTGGGAACAGTTTAGGAAAACAACCAGGTCTGATATGAAGATTTTGAAAGCTAGGTTCAAATTGATAATAGCAGATGATATGGGAGTAGATGATTTTGCCAAGATAGATTTCACGTAGCTGTGCCCTGACAAAACCCAGCTGCCTTCAGCAAGGCCAAAACCAAAGGCAGTATCCAGAATTCCTAATCCATCTTAAAAGTACCAAAGGATCCTTTGGATCCCGAGGTGGCTGCCATGTGGTTATCCAGGTAGTTAGCTTGCTCCCAGCTTCTGTCCTGCTTCAGGTTGCCCCTGGAGGCAGCCCGTGGAGCCGTGGCCTTGTGGTTTCTAGGGTCACACGATCCCGTGGTGCTGGCCAGCATGCATGCAGAGGCACTAGCAGCTGCTCCCCCAGGTCAGAGAGAGACTCCCCCCTGGAGGCCATGGGCCTCGGACTGGCTCAGGTCATTGTGGCCCTTGGAGAAGACAGGCTGGTACACCTTCCCGGTGGAGGTCCTGAGCAGCAGCCACATGCAAGAGAGAGATTTCTTTGTTACCTGGGTTTATATTGGTTTTGGGTATGGGATGAACTGGTGCTGTCTCAGAATGACCAGTTAACTTCCTAAACTTTTGTGAGCTTTGGGTGGCTCCACCTCCCTTCCAATCCCTTCTTTTCCCCAGGCTAGACTGACAGGCCTCTTTGGTCCAGAACCTCTCTGTGCTGCCATTTTAACTTACATTGTGCATCTACCTGCCTTTCCCTAGTCGCACCCTCAATCTGGTACCGGAAGGGGGTAAGGGGGCTTTTTAGCTCTTATCCAACTATATTGCAGGGGTTTGTTGTGCTCAGTGTAAGAACATCCTCCTGCTGCCATCTTGCCTGGGGTGGGGTGTCTGCACTCAGTTAGCTGGGCAACATCGCAGGACCACAGGAGTGCTGCGAAACTCAAACTCAGCTCCCTTGCCATGGCCTTGGGCAGTTCATGAAGATACTGGCTGGCTACATGCCACGCCCTCAGTGCCCTTTCCTGGGGGTCTAGACAAACTATATCATGATCACCAAAAAGGATGATTAGAGGTGACAGACAGGAGGATACTAGAGTAGTCTGCCTGATTTTTTTTTTTTTTTAATCCTTACCTGAGGACATGTTTTCATTGCATTGTAGAGAGAGAGAGAAACATTGATGCAGGAGAGAAGCATCGATCAATGGCCTCCCATATGTGCTGCCCGTCCTGGGGATTATACGCGTCTGTACCGGGGACTGAACTTAGGTGTGTGCCCTGACCAGGAATTGAAACAACAGCCCTTTAGTTATGGGGCAACACTCCAACCAGTGAGCCACACTGGCCTGGCGAGGAATCTGCTTAATTTTAATTTCATGTCTCTTTAAGAATGCAAAGGACAAGTAGTCAAGTTAGGTCGTACCATAGCATGTGGAAGGGAAGACTCAATGTGATATTGCTTTATTTCTTTATTTACATTTAAAGAACTCAAATAGTCACTTGACTTATAAATTGCCAGTCTAAATTGTTTTTCCTTTTGATTATTTCCTTATATTTTCCCTCCAAGTAAGTGAATTTCTTTTAAGAAGTAGGAATATTTATGTTATCTTTATTTATTAATGCTTTGGTAATAAATCTTAGATTTCTTTAGCAATAATCAAATACATTTTAATTGTTAGTTCCCAAGATATGTGCTTTATTTCTTTTTAGATCCAGATATTTGTGTGGTCATTCTTGTGATGTTATATTATCTAGTTTATATGTTGTTTAAAACAGGAAAACAAAAGTTGATATGAAATAAAATAATGAAAGTACTAGACCTGACCCTTGATATTATTAATAGATGGCATATTTTGGTAGGTTTTCTTGGAATACCTGTATTTAACCTGTAAACATAAGCACACATACAAATATATAACCCACCAGTAAGTAACATGTATTTGATCTTCAAGCAGATATTCCTGATCTGTGATGGACTTAGAATGATACAGCACATGTAGAGTATATCATTGGTTTTTATAAAAGCATGTTCAAAAAACATTTTAAAAATATTAAAAAAAATAGTTCATTATACCTTTACAAAACATTCCTGTTTGTTTTCCTTTTATCATGTTTTAAGGTCAGATGTGACTCAAATATTCCACAAAGAGACAGAGATTGATAATCGGAAAAGAATAGCACTTTAATGTGATTTATATCTATAGATTTTATGTCAGATATGAAAAGTTGCCGTTTAAATTACAAAGGAGAATCCATTAAAGAACACTTTAAACCATTTTACTATTTAGCTTACCTTGGACTCTTTTTAGGATTATGCCTTTTCAGATAAACTTGAAGAGCTTACCAAACGTTTACGAGATGTAACTTGAAAAAGTTAAATTATTTTTAATATAATAGGCTATTAAATAATGCATTTTTGTAATGCTAGTACTTTTTATTATGAACATATATGGTATTTCAGGGGGGTATAGAAGCCAGTGATTTTCTAATTTGTATCAAGAGTTTAATTTTCTCTTATGATGTTAGACAAGGCCAGATGATGGATACAGCAGGGAGTGTTGTAGATACAAAAATTCTGCAAATGTGTACCATTGTGTCCTGTTTGTTTCAGTATATGGTTGGATTGGATATGATGCAACCTCAAAAGTGCTGCCTAGTTCTTGAATAAATCTCTGAAAATATCGCATAAAGGTGGACATTTTGTTCCATGTAGTAATTCACTGGTTATCTTCACTTAAACTACTCTTCCTGTAAGTGTTTGTTAATCATTTTCTTTTATTTGCTCAAATTAAAAGCTAAACTGCCTTGTGGTTTATTTGGTCAGTCCTTTAATATAGCATGTGACAATTGTCCTTAAATTCTTATGAATTAACTAGTTTCCAACATGATTCATTTTATCCACATGATGGTTTAGTCGAAGTATCAATTTTCATTTAATAGTGTTTTTAAAAACTGTGCTGTCAGACATTGCCCAAAATCTTCTAATTGTTCAATTTTTAGAGCCATTATAATCCTTCCATTTTTTGGATGAGGATAGTTAGGCAAACGAGCTCAAGTGAGTTAGATGCCCAAGTCTGATGGGAGAGTTTACTATGTATGGGTGGTACTTGAATCTGATTTCCATTTTGCCTCCCAGTCTTAATGTTCATTCACATATACAGGTTTGGGCAAAAGTAGGTTTACAGTTATGAGTATGTGAGTTTATTCCTATAATTTATTAATTATTGTATTATGGTATTGTTTCCATTTGAATAACTGCAAACCTATGTTTGCCCACCCCTACATATTATATGAGGGGGGACCCAGAAAAACTCAGAATTCATTTGTAAAAAAATTTGCATTTTTTCTTACATGTTTAAACTTCAGTCACCTTCAAAGTACTCTTCATTCGATGCAATAAACCTATTGAGATGTTTTCTCTGCTGCTCAGAACAGCTTTTGAACTCATCAATTTTGATGCCTTTTAGTGCTTCTGCTGTTTTGGTTGGTTTGTTTCACTTCTTCCACATCTGCAAAACGTTTCCCTTTGAGGACTTTTTTCATTCAGGGAAAGAAAAAGTTGCTAGGGGTAAGATCTGGTGAATAGGGAGGGTGGCACAAGGGAGTCACACCATTTTTGGTCAAAAACTGATGAACACTCATTGTGGTGTGGGCAGGTGTGCTCAAAATCACCCATCATGAAATGTACAAACACATTGAAAGAGTCTTAAAAAGAATTGACTGAAGTTGAACGCAGCCTCTCACAACAAGGCCAGCTGGTCCACTGATACAGATGGGTTCCTAGAACACTCACCTAGTGGGGAAGCCTATACTACAAGGGCCCTGCCCTCCAGAAGACAATTCTGGTGTTTTTTAGGTACCTCCTTGTATATTTTCCTATATATAGTACTTTAATTCTTAGAGGCAGGATTTAATACTCATTATATATTTCAGAGTCTCTTATACTTTTTTTTTCCTTTATCTTCACTTGAGGATATACTAATTGATTTTAGAGAGAGAGGAAGGGGGTAGAGAGAGAGGGAGAAAAACATTGATATGAGAGAGAAACATTGATTGGTTGTCTCTTGTACGTGCCCTGATTAGGGACTGAACCCGCAACCTACACTTGTACCCTGCCTGACCTGGAATTGAACCCATGACCTTTCGGTTACAGGAGGACACTTCAAGCAACGGAGCCACACCAGCCAGGGCTCTTACTCCATTTTTTAATTTGAATTTTGTACTTGGGTCATACTGTACTGCTTCTTCCTTTAAGCTGAGCCATGTTTTTCTGCCGTGCCTTTGTTTCAAGGTTCTCTTAATTTGCATCCAAAAATGACTTGTCTTCTTAAAATCTTCCATTTTTTTATCTTCTTCATAGTGTTTTTGTGCAGTCCTCTTACTACTTTTTGTTAAGCCTCATTAAAAATCATCTTTAGCTTCAGTGACTTAATGTCAGTGATGTGTACTTTGGTTACCACTCCCCTCAATCTAGATGCAACACCCTTTCTGCTACTTGTAATGTGGGCCTTTGCATCTTCCCTGATTAGCTTCTCCTGGCTATTCAGTTCTCTGCTTAAATATTATGCACTTCTGAGTGTATTTTGTGAATGTAGAGAAATAAATTCTTGAAATATTGTTGTATTGATAGTATGTCACTAAATCTCAGTTAATTCACTTAAGAATATAAAAGTACCTTTAAATGTTGGGTGGAGGTGGGCAAAGGGGGAAAATTGGGAACAACTGTAATAGTGTAAGCAATGAGAAATAAAGAAAAAAATGTGTGGTTGGTTCAATTCATATTAGAGGTTATTTCATGATGCATTTTGAAGTGTTTTTCTCATATTTTTATAGAATTAATAGACATTTCTTTTTTTTTCTATTCCAGTCACTCTGTGCCCAGTATTCTGCAGACAAGCGAGAAGATGAGAAGTTGTGTGATCATTTGATAAGAGCAGCTAAATATCGAGACCACGTGACAGCAACTCAACTAATCCAGAAAATAATCAACATTCTCACAGACAAGCATGGAGCCTGGGGAAATTCTGCAGTCAGGTAAAGTGATACCTTTAGGGTTTGGCCACTGGTATCCTATAAAGGCCTAGATTTAGATAAATGGCTTTGGATATGATTAAGGCCAGATGAAGAACAGAGTAATTTAATTTTGTACTTTATCGTTTATGAATTCGAAGCAAAGGGGAGAGAGAAAATCAGTATGGGTACAGTTATGGATCTTTGTAGACATTTCATTTCCCTCAACTACTTCTAAAAAATATTTACCCATGTGTTTATTCATTTTGAAGTGAACTTTCAGGAAAGTAATGCAAGTGGTTTTATTACTTACAGGTATATTTGAATTTATATAAATACAATATGTTATTGTAAGATTGAGAAACTACCGTATTTTGCCATGTGTAATGCTCACTTTTTTGCCCAAACTTTTGAGGGGAAAATAAGGATGCTCATTATACATGAGTATAACAATTGCATCCCATAGGAATAATAATGGGCATAACAATCCCATGTGTGATGCACACAAAAATGTGGGTGCGTATTGTACGTGGGGGCACATTATGCACAGCAAAATATGAGGCATTTCCTAATTGTACTTTTGAACTTTTAACACATAAATTTGAAAACATAATAAGCATTGTTTCTTGAATTGCATTGCAAATTGTAAGAGTAGGGTGATAAAATGGTGAAATGCCCTCTTTAAAATTTTATACACTTTATCTACCTTCTTGTAAGATTAACAAACTGAGCATGCTAATTTTGATTCTGATCTTTAGGAACAAAAAATTAAATTACCTTCTAGGACTAAGGAGCTTAGATTACAAAATTTAATCTCATTTGAATATTTTATGCTATAAATCTTTGAAATATGCTTTGACTTATTTAAGTAATGTTAGTGAATAAAGTTCTATAATTTGTCATTCATTAGAGATATTTTTAGTTCATTTCCGTATAACTTTTGGTAGAAGACAGCAAAAAAATGGAAACAGTCAATTGCTTATATATTATATGTGGATGTCATTGGTTTTCACTTGTATTTTAAGCAACCAAAGTGTCTAGCAGGCATCTAAGTCTAGCTTTAGAAATTTTCCAGTGAATAGAAAATAATTTAAGTTTTTTTAAAAGCTGAACTTTAAAGTATTTGAGTCAAAAACTACTTTTTATGGGTTTTTAAAGGTTAAATGGATTGGGGTGACCTTGGTTAATAACATTACATGTTTCAGGTATATCATTCTACGTAGTGCACCATCTGTGTATTTCACTGTGCGCTCATCCCCCAAATTCCAGTCTCCTCCCAGTCCCATACACTTGACCCTCTTCACCCTTTTCATCCCTCTGCACAGCTTCCCCTCCGGTAACAGCCGTAATGTTGTCTGTGTCTGTGAGTTTGTTTTGTTTTATCACACACACGTGGCTGCAGTCCTATGACTCTTGTCTTTTTTGGATGACTTCACTTAGCATGATACTCTTAAAGTTCATCTGTGTTGTCACAAAATGACAATATTTCATCCTTTTTCATGTCTGAGTGATATCCCAGTGTACAGGCAGTGCCTCATCTTCTTCACCCACAGTCCTCAGTCGGAGGATGCGTAGGTTGTCCCATGTTTGGCTGTTGTGAATAGTGCTGCGATGAACGTGGGGGTGTTTTTGTTTTTAGTACAAATGTATAATGTACAATGTAGAACAGATACAGTTCATGATGCTTATTAGGAAGAATACTTAAATAAAATGAATTACATTTCTGGACATATCATTTTTGGTATTCAAAAGAATGAATGCAGCTCAGGGACTTTAGGGCAAAGACACCGAATGAATGAAGGTAGGAACCGAGTTTGTTACCGGGTCAGTGTTCTCTGGTGCCTTATCTTGCCTCTGGGTTTGTGTTTGGGGCTGGGGAGTTGTGTTCAGAATTTTAGAATTTCCGAGTATTGTAGTGTTTTAGATTTGATGCAGTCATTTTGACATCAGGCACTGAGTAAACTAGGATATTGCTTTCACGCACAGTGTCAAGCACTTACTGGGAACTCTACATATTTGTTGACATTTTAAAAAGTATTTTTAACCTAAAATTAGTTTTACAATTTAAAAATAAAAACCCATAGGAAACTTATGCCAAGTGTGTCATTGTTATGACATCAAATTCTTTCTTGTGATAGCTGCACCTTTGCATAGCACAAGTGTACCTGTGATATGCAATGAAAGTGTTGTTTTTCTGAAATGATTTTGGTGTAATGAAGTATCTTGGAGAACTAAATGGGCTGTGAAATGTTTAGATGTAGAAATAATTAGTGTTTCTGTAATAGAGTTGTTCACAGGCATCAGCTCTATTCTATACAATTGAGGTAAATTCTGAAATTTAATGTTTCCAAAAATCCACAAAAAACAAAATGTATTTTACTTTTTCCTCCCAAAATAAAATAGCTGTCAAACTGGTAAATTTTAGGTGTGTGCATTTTCAATTAAGAGTAACAACAAAGGGTGTCTCATTGAAAGGAAAACAATATTAGTGCATTGATATTTTTCCTTTATAAATCTCATGAGTTAGATTTTATTAGAAAGAATATTGTACTGAAGCTCATTGCCTCCATGCAGGTATGTTCTTTTGTCATTGTATTTAGTTCTGAATGACATTCAACTGTTAACTTCCTTAGGACTCCTGGTTGCTTCCTAATGCCTTTAATACAATTACCTTAAAATCGTCCTTTTCCATATTCCGATTACAGCGAATTTGCAGACCTTGGTGGTCCTTTTTGGGTAGCTGTGTAAGAAAATGCGGTTGGTGAAATACGCTTCTGGTGCACCATTCTTTGACAGTGGTTACCTCTCCTCTGTATCCCTTGTATGAGGCTTGCATAATCAGCTTGTAAATTATGGACATGGTTGTAATAAATGAGACTAACACAGTGTACTTTGTTCTTCACTTAGCATAATTCCAGAAAACATAAATGGCATTAGAGAGAAATCAGAGTAATACTGTAGCTGTAATGCATTTAACTGTCCCAAGCCTGTTAAAAGAAATATGCACAATGAGCAAAATTCTAGTAAAGAGGATTAAATTATTTTAAGTATAATTTCTTTGTGTTTTATCTAAAGAATTATAGTAGCATTTTGTCTTATATATTCAATCATATTAGAATATTTAGAAATTCTATTTATGGCATTTTTTATTTTGAGCCTCCTTTGGAATCCACATAATTTGCTTGTAGCCATGGCTATGTAGGCCTAATACTTTCCCATTAATGTCATTTATTTTGTTTCACTATTGATGGCTTTTCTA
>PVKU01000691.1:37500-39909 GCA_004027475.1 Anoura caudifer
ATTGCATGGCTGGATATTTTCTGGACAGTCCTCATATACATATGTCAAATCACCACAGTGTACACTTTAAATTTCTTATAATTAAAAAAATTTAACCTCAAAAAGGTGAAATTTTTAAAAAGCACTTTTCTTCTAAAATTTAAAAAATATTATATTTTCAATTTCAGTATTTACGTTTTATTATTTTTTCAATTAAATTTATTGGGGTGACATTGGTTAATAAAATTATTCAGTTGGCCAAGAAGTTCATTTAGTTTTTTCCAGAAAATGACTCTAGTAGTGCTTAGTTGTCTTAAACTTCATTCAAATCAATTTTGTTAGATTGTATTGTGACAGCTGTCACATCAGCATGCATTTAAAACAGCTTACCAAATTTGGGAATTTTTGTGCAGCTATTTTAATACTGAAAATGGAAGAAAATACAGAACATTTTCAGTGTATTATGCTTTATTATTTGAAGAAATGTAAAAACACAACTGAAATGCAAAACAAGATTTGTGCGGTACATGGAGAAGGTACTGTGACTAATCAAACATGTCAAAAGTGGTTTGCAAAGTTTCTTGGTACCATTGTCATTTTGGCCAAATAATTATTTGCTGTGGGGCTGTCTTATGCATTAGAAGATGGTTAGCAGCACCCCTGGCCTCTGCCCACTAGAAGCCAATAGTGGGAGATGTCTGACACTCAAAATATCCAAATGAATGAAGTTATTGGTGAAAATGAAAAATATGTCTTTTATTTTACAGAAAAAACTAAATGGACTTTTTGGCCAACCCAATGTATAGGTTTCAAGGGTACAGTTCTGCGATACATCATCATATATTGCATCCCGTGCCCACCATGCAAAGTCAAATCTTCTTCCGTCATGTATTTGACCCCTTTACTCTTTACTACCCTTCAACCCCCCTTCCTCTGGTGACCCCCATACTGTTGGCTGTGTTTGTGAGTTTGTTTTTTGTTTGTTTATTTGTTGCTTTAGTTTTATATCCTACATATGGGTGAAATCATGTGGTTCTTGACTTTTTCTGTCTTATTTGGTTAGTGCGATATTGTCAAGATCCATCCGCACCTTTGCAGATGGCAGTACTTCATCTTTTCTTATGGCCAAGTAGTATACTATTGTGTGTATGTACCACATCTTCGTTATCCAGTCCTTATTGAGGGACACTTCGGTTGTTTCTAAGTCTTGGCCACCATGAATAGTGCTATAGTGAACATAGGGGTGTATCTATCTTTGCAAGTAAATGTTTTCACATTTTTCAGGCAGAGGTACCCAAAAGAGGGGTTGCTGGGTCATATGGTAACCCTATTCTTAATTTTTTGAGGAGACTTCTTATCCATAGTGGCTGTACCAGTTTACATTCCTGCATGCAGTGAATGAGGGTTTTTTTTTTTTCTCCACAACCTGTCCAACACTTATTACTCATCTTGTGGATGTAGTGATTCTCATAGGTGTGAGGTGGTATGTCACTGTAGTTTTGATTTGCAGTTCCATGATAGCTAGTGAAGTTGAGCCTCTTTCTATTTATCTATTGGCCATTTATGTATCTTCTACGTAAAAGTGTCTGTTCAGGTCTGCTGCCCATTTTTTTATTGGGTTGTTGGTTATAAACCCCATTATTAGGAGATGGTGAATGTACTTTTCTTAGTTTTACAGTGACATCTCTGAGGTTTACAGTATGTTATAAAGTATATACCCCTATATCTTTGAAACCATCATTATAATCAAGAGTTTCCCTCCTGCCCTGTTGTGATCCTTTTCTCCCACTCCCCTGCCCCCAGGCAGCTCCTGATAGATATATCATTACAGATTAGGTCAAGTTTTCTATAATTACATATAAATGGATTTATCCAGTTTGTACTCCTCTTTTTAATATTTTTATTTTTTGCTTTTTTTTTTACTCAGCATAATTATTTTGAAATTTACCCATGCTGTTATTCCTGGGTAGTATTCTATTATACGGACATATCACAGTTTGTTTACCCATTTTGAGTTGGTGGACTTTTAAAATTTTAGGCCATCTAGTAGAAGTGTAGGGGTATTTCGTTGTGGTTTTAATTTACATTTCCCTTCAAGGGCTTATCCGTGGACTGTTTTTGGTTCTCTTGGTCTCTGGCTGTCCTCCTGCCGGGAACACATGGTCTTGGTGACTGTACCTCTATGAGTCTTAAAGTCAGGTTGTGTAGTCTTCTGACTTTATTCTTTTTCAGAGTTGTTTTGGATAGGCTTAGATCTTTGGAATTTTCAAGTGTATTTCAGAGTCATTTTGTCAGTTTCCATTTAAAAGGCTGCTGGGATTTTGATTGGATTTTGTTGATGAATATGGGGAAAATTGATTCTACCAACCCAGGAAAAAGGAGTATCTCTACATTTACTTCTGTGTTCTTTAGTTTCAGCAATGTTTTGCA
>PVKU01000691.1:40009-416883 GCA_004027475.1 Anoura caudifer
TTTTTTTTTTTTTTTTTTTTTTTTTTTTTTTTTTTTTTTTTTTTTTTTTTTTTTTTTTTTGTCATGATGTACTATTCTTTTTATATCATTGAATTCTTTTTGTATCATTGAATTTGATTTGGTATAACTTTATTTAGAATTTTTGCATCTATGTCTATTGGTCTGTAGTTTTCTTGTAATGTCTTTGGCGCTTTTTGGTATCAGGATAACGCTAGCCTCGTAAAATGAGTACTCAAAGGCAGCCTTCTTCACGTATCTAATGTTTTTTCTCTCTTCAGCTTTCTGCTCTTCAGTACTCTGTCCCATGAACTCCAGCCACCTTCTCCCACACACCTAGATCTGTCTCTTCACCTCAGTGAGTCTGCTGGGCTTTGCTTAGGTTCCCCCTTCCTATGCTGTGGGCCAGAAACTCTCAAGACGGTGACCTGGGGAGATTGCAAAGCTCACTGTATTTGTTTCCTGCCTGTCATGGATCTCTCTTTTTTGTTGTCTGATGTCCTGGTCTTGGAAACCATTGTTCCATTTATTTTGTCTGGTGCTTTTGGTGGTTTTATTTTGTAGAGCAGATAGAGGTTATTCTACCTTAGCCACTGTGCATGATTTCCCTTTATTTTCTTTATTTTAGCAAAAATAATTGCTAGGTACATGGCAGTATCTGGTCAGATATAAATTCAGAGTTGAATAAATCATAATATTATCAAGGAATTCAGAAACACATGGTAAAACATATATATCAATAACCATAACCTATAATAAATACTGTTCAAACTCTAGTATTATGAATGAAATGTAACACTAAAGGATAATTAGTTCTAAGTTTCTAGGGGAAACATGGCATTTAAAACGGGATTTTGAAAGGTGAATGAATTTTGCCAGATGGGGGTGGAGCACTTTGGTGTATGCCTTTTGTTATGCATTCACGCAGCCAGCTGGTTAGAGTTCTCCTGCAGGACCTGCGTGAAGGTCTGCATTGCAAACCTCTGTTTTAGATGGTTACAGAACCATGCAGGTTACTGGTGGGAATGCAGATGGTGTACCCGGTTTGGAACACTATTTGATAGCTTCTTCCAAAGATACCCTGTAACCCCCAAAGTCTACTCTTAGGTATGATTTCACCTTTAACAGGAACCTAATCAACAAAACAAATGAGCAAAATATAACCAAAGACACTGAAATTGAGAACAGGCTGACAGTGACCAGAGGGGAGGGAAAAGGGGAAGGGTTTGCAGGAACCCTTGCAGAGGGTTTGGACACATGGACAATAACAAAGGGGGTTGGAAGTGGGAGGGAGGTGGGGATGGCTGAGGGGGGTGGGCTGGGATGGGGGTAAAAGGCAGAAAACTGTACTTGAACAATTAAAATAAATAATACATTTAAAAAATCTACTCTGAGATATATACTAAAGTAAAATGGAAATGTAGTTCACAGACATAAAAAACCCAACTATTCTGAATGTTTGTAGCATATAAAAGTATCTACAGTGTATCTATACAGTAGACCATTACTCAGCAAGTAAAAAAATTACTGATATATGCAACAGCATAGATAAACCTTAAGTGCATTACAGTGAAAGAAGCCAGACTGAAAGCTACATATTATATGCTTCCATTTGTATGGCATTTTGGAGTGGTCAAACGATAGGAATAAAAATCAGACCTGTGATTTGTAGACATTGGCTACAAAGGGATAAAGCGCGTTTTTTGCGTGTGTAGTGCGTGTGATGGAACCGTTCTGGGTTGTACCGGCAGTTGCACAAGTATGGAGAAAGGAGTTACTGTTGTAGGCACCCATCCTTGGGGCACATTTCAAGGTTGACCCTTGAATGGCATATGGAAATGTGAATTGTGAATGGTTCCTAATGCAAATTATAAAACTTTCTATAAATAGTAGGAGTGGCTCACTGTGCCTCGGCTGTACAAACAGTATAGTTTGTACTAAACTATCACCAGTTTTTTTTTTCTGGGAGTTTGGGATTCTGGCACATGCTAGGTAGAGAATGCCTTAGTGACCAGCCCTGAATGAAAACTTCAGGAGCTGTGTCTCTTATGAGCTTCGCTAAACAAACATTTTACATGTGTTCTCATAGTTCATAGCTGGAGAAGTTAAACACATTACCCTGTGTGATTCCACAGGGAGAGGACTGTTAGGAACTGGTGCCTGGTTTCTCTAGGCTTTGGTCCACGTGCCTTTTCCCTCGGCTGATTGTGCCTTGCATCCTTTTGCTGTGAGACATCATAGCCATGAAAATGATAATGTGTTGATGTTGTGATCCTCCTAGTGAATCACTGAAGGTGAAGGTGATCTTAGCAATCCCAACACAACACCATCATGCATTTATCATAACTTAAAAATTGAATATGGATTATACCTCAAAAACCCTTATATAATGTTTTAATTGTGTTTAAAAAGAAAAAGAACCAGATGTTGTTAGACTTCTTAAAGTTGCAACCTACTCATGATTACAAGAAAATTATCTTGTGAAGTAATTTTGGCATAGAAGAATGATTATGGAGTTTGGCTTTAAATATTTGAAAATCAGCGCTTTTGATTAGAAGGGTTTTTTTAATCTCAGTTTTCTCAATTTTTAAATGGCACTGTCAGTTGCTGTCTTGCATGTGAAATGTTATAGAAAATCTTGAAGAGATAAGTGTTAAGAAGGGGTCTTTTGAATTAGATGTACTTTGACAGAGCAAATCCTGTGGACTGGCAGTATAAAACCTGGATTGCTCATGAAATTAGATGGTGTAGAAATGGAAAAAAAAACCCACAAGTGAAAAGTTAGTGACAGATCATTATGTTTTAGGCTGTGTAAGTAATGCAGTTCTATGTACCATAGTCCATTTTAAATAAGATGTCAAGCCATAATTAGGCATTTGTTGGAAAGAGAAAACTTCAGGGTTTATTCTGAGATCACAACAGCTTTTCATCGTCTATACTATCTCTATAGCCCATCCTAATAATTGGTTATGATTATACCTTAGATCCATTGACAATCTCTTGGTTATAGAAGTCTGCAAGTAGCTGACCAGTTGGTTTTCTTGTCCTCAGTCTCTCCTAACACTACTGCAGCCTCCATAGATACACTCAACCTCTGCTAGAAAACCCAAGATGTGGCACTAAGGTCCCCTTAGTGCCTGTCCTTAAATGTGCCTTGTCATTTACCTTTCCCATGTGTCTTTAAGCCATACCAGGCAACTTACATTCCAGACACAGTTGGCTTTTCTTGTCTCATACTCTTCTCTGTGTCTCTGTGTCCTTCCCGTCTTATCTGCTTAGTGAGTTCTTATCTTTTGAAACCCATGTGAAATGGAACTCCTCTGTACTGCACCATCCTTTCTCTTTCTTTTCTCAGAATCATTAGTTGTCCTTTTTTCCTTGCTCCTATGTGTTATCATAGCATTTGATAAATACACGTATCAAAACACTTGTTGGTTTGCAGCCTTGGGCGTTCCCTGGGTGACATTTAAATCTGGCCCCACCCACGGAGGGCAAGGAGGGACCAAAGAAAGAGGCAGACCATTCTAGATTGGTAGGTGGCAATTTTAAAAAGCAGGGAAGTTACATATGCGGTTTGTCTTTGGTGACCAGTAGACAAGCAGATCTCTGTGCACCGTCCTGTGAGTTTATATAGAAGCCTTAATGGGGTGTACAGTCCAGATAGTCTCAATAACGCAGAACACTCTCAAGGTTGCGTCCTTGCGGTGGTCTGAGTGTGTGAACAGTGAGCAGAACGTACTTTTCAAGGACTGGATGAAGAAAAGAACTTCTGATTGCCCAGGCCCAGTTCTTGGGTCAGCAGTGGTTACGTCCTCTTGATAACCTGCTCCAAATAGCACTTATGTCCAGTACACATTTTCTTTTTTCCCCACTATATATACACTGAAAGGCATGTGGAGAATGGAAGACCATAAACTTACTCATTTTAGTATTCCTAGTCCCCTAGTACTTGGCGTATGTTAGGTATTCAGTATTTGATTCTGAAAGAAGGAAAGAACATTGACATACGAATGTACGGATGCTCTTACACTTTCCTTTCTCTCCTTTGTCCAGCGGGAGAGGGTTTGGTGGAACTGTCCTAAGTTGAATTGGAAACACAGGAGTCTGCTCTGTATTAGGGATGCAGTTTATTATATTTAAAATAGTTCTGGTATTTTACATCATTTTTTGCCATCCTAACAAGTTTTTGTAGCCAGTAACGTAGATACGATACTCACTGGTATACTTTCTGTCATCAATTTGATATGCTTTTGCCACCTAATTGGACCCTGGTCCTATCTGGACTCCTTTGCCTTCATACATATACAGTGCCTTCAGAGTTTTATCCAGAAATTCAAAATCTACATCCTAGATCCACTTCTTTTCTAAAATAACTAACTTCCTCCAATCTCAGTTTTTGTTAACTGAGTGTTATTTAGATTACATTTTGTTAAATAGATTACATGAAGGTACAAATATTAGCAATTCAATAAGTTTAATTATTTAAGTTGTATTTGCACTTTTCACAGCAAAATTTGTTAATCAAATTAAATTTCTAGTTTGCAAAATTTGTGGAGGCTTTCTATTAATTTAACTCTTCATGCTCTGGAGATTTTGGAGTAAAAGAGAAACAATCATCTCTGTTCTCAAACAGTATTCCCATTTCCGTAGCATGCATCCCTTCTTTTCGCATACTTCTTTCAAACCTTTTTCACCTCTGCGCATGTCCCACGCAGCACTGGCTCTCAGCTTGCCCTGCATGTTGGAGTTGGGGAAACTAAGAAAATCTGTTGTCTGGATTGCACTCACAGAGATTTGCTTGGTTTGAGACTTGACTATTTATTAGGATTTTTAAAAATCTCTCTAGGCAATTCGTTTATCCTAACAAATTTACACTTTGGGAGGGATCTGATTGCTGCGATCTGACTGTGACACAGTTTTCACATAGTATCCCTTCACGGATTGGCATTTTTGCAGGACAGCATTTTGTGCTGATCAGATGGGTGCTGCTTTCATCCTCTGCAGTAATGATATTATAGTGTCCACGCAAGGTCTAAGCTTCCTGTAAAGTTTAATTTAATAGTTTTCTACATTATAATAATTAATGATTTTTCATGGATTGCATTGTATTTTTCTAGTATAAGCTTCTGTGAAAAGAAAAAATATTACTAGATTTAGAATAGATTTTGCTTTCCACTTAATTATCTTTTTCAGACTTTGAAGATAATATACATTTTTACTTACAGGTGAAGGCAGTATCCAAAACCCCAGAAATTTTGTATTATATAATTTGAAAATTAAAGGGAACTATATTTTTTGATGTAGCTTAATGAACTGAATAACTTTTTAGGGTAAGAGGAGTTACTCAGATACAGTTTAAGGATTTAAAATAAGGTATGATACAGTATATTTTATGGACTTAAAATTTCCTTACTTCTATTTTTAAAGGTTCTATCTACTTGCTTTTTACATAGTCAGATCACCTGTTATTTATTAAATATCAAGTTGAGTGTATATACTGCAAACCGTAATTGGAAATTTTAATATTCTTATGTATTTAAGGTTTCAGTCTTTGGGATATTTACCTAACATTTATTAAGTATGATGGTAACTTGGTAACAGTTAATTGAGAAAGCATGGTTATACAATAATGAAATAGGAACTTAAGTAGGTTTTTTTGCTTGTAGAACTGTCATTAAAATAGGAAGGTGCTAAACATACATTTGAAAGAGCAATCTAGAGATAAAAGGATTTATGTGTTTCATATACCTTTTTAAGAAAGCATTGCTCTTCCAGAATAAGGTCAGGATAGGTCTTTGATCAGTATCAGAAGAAGGGGGAATCTATTTTCAAACTTTTTTAGAATCCAATTGTTTCTGAGAGCACACTATCTGCAGAGTATCGATCGGCGGGGTCCCGTAGTTCGTCAAAGGCTATCTCCTCTGACTCGCCCCTTCCCATGGTGTCACCTCCTTCACGTGATAGATTGTTACCATCCCAGGCAGTGTAATTACACACTAGCCAAGTGGGTCATTTATTTCTTTACCTTCACCGTTTACCAAAAATCTCCTTTATCTTTGGAAGCCAGATCTTTCTTTTGCAGTAAAAGCAAAATAATGGCACATAAAACATTAGAGGTGAGACCTAAGCACCAAAAAATTATTAAGAGAATAACTTTTAAAAAGCAAACTGTTATATCTTGCATTATTAACTCTGTGACAACTGTATGTAAAGCACTTAGAACAGTGTTTGGCACAGCAAACATACATGTGTTAATAATTATCATCATTAATAAGTTAAGATATTCAGTATTTTGTGGAAATAAAACATAGAAGCCCTTTCTTTGTTTTCCTCTATTGTACCCCCCCACAAGCTTAGTCATCTTTTAAAGTACTAATTTCAGTGTTCTGAGTAAGCACACTATGAACATGTTTTTTAAAATTTTAAGCCACATTCCTTGGGAACTTAATTTGTCTTATAATTTGAGGTTTAATTAGATTAAAACTCTTCTTTAGCTTTCCATATAAACATAATGTTAAATGTTTCTACATCAGAAAAGTCATACATCTATAATAATAAAATTATAACCCATAGACGTTACCACTAAAATATTAATATTTAATAGCATTTTAGCATAATTATTAAATATAAAGAAAAATTGTGTTTTTTCAAAGTATACAATATTAAGCTTAAAATGTGGGTTGCCAGGATAACAAAACTTATATCCTTCATAAGTGAAGTCTTTCTTCTCATGGTTTGCTGGCCATCCTTTCCTGTTTTTGTCTGTTTGCTTACATTAATCATCCACCTGTGTATCTCTCTTCTGTACTTATCTGAGTCCTGTATTTTATTTAAAGCCAAGTATGAGTAGGGATTGTTCCACTGGGTCATGGTATTTGAATTCTCTCAGCTCTTAGTAACATTGATAGCATCATTCATTTGGCTTAAATACAATTTTCCAATAAAAGAATCAAGGCTCCTGAGAGAAATGCCCGATTTCAGTACTGGCAAGATCAGTCAGGACCAACATATACCAGGGGGCTATCAGGTTGCTGGTGTCAAGTAAAGAAAAGGTTTCAGGAGCTAAAATGAAGAGGCTTCCACTGACCGAAGATTGGACAACCTGAAAACCTAAAGGAAAAATAACTACTAGATGGAAATATAGCAAACTGTGTTTAAATCCATGAATTCATAATGGTAGTCATAAAATTGTAATAGGTGGCCATCAGGGGGTTCTAGGGAACCAGCCTATAATTCTGAAAATTGATTATTATAGGAATAAAATCACATATTCATCCCATTTCCCTATATAATCTGTCCCTCATTGTGACTGTGTTGATGAGAAGTAGTCATTTTTAATTGAAGAATTGCAGATAATAGATAAGCAGAAACAGAACAGCAAAAATGCGATCTGGGCATGATCATCGAGGGCTACTAAAACCACCATGTAAACAGTTGCGTGGAAATCTCTAATGAATGGACACCAGAATTCACAGACAGTATTAATGTCACAAGAAGAGAGACAAGCAGACATTGGGTCCAACCTCCATTTCAAGACTTGATATGTATTTACTGTAGTATAGTACTACTAAAACATATGTGGCTTTTTAAAAATAATTCATCTTTATCCTATTTTTTCCCATCACCATTTAGTTCCTTATACCTCCCAGCAATCACCACACCATGGTTCAAGTCCATGAGTCCTCTGTGGCTTTTGAGCATTTCAAGTGTGATTAGTCTCAGTTGAGAGGTGCCAAGTATAAAGTACATATTGAATTTGGAGTTAAATTCAAATAAGGAAAGAGTGGAAAAAAGAATGTAAAATATGTAATATTTTATATTGATTATAGGTTGAAATGGTACTATTTTATTTTTAGTTTTTTTTACCCTCACCTGAGGACATGCTTATTGATTTTAGAGAGAGGAGAAGGGAGAGGGGGCTGAGGGAGAGAAGCATCGATGTGAGAGACAAACACCAGTTGGTTGCCTCCTGTACACACCCCGATTAGGGACTGAACCCATAACCTAGGCATGTGCCCCAGACAGGAATCAAGCCCGCAACCTTTCGGTTTATGGGGTGACACTCCAACCAACTGAGCCACAACAGCTAGAGCGAAAGGGTGCTGTTTTAGTTATATTGGCTTACATAAAACATATTATTAAAATTAACTTCACCTGTTTTTTCCTCTTTTTTAAAATGTGGCTACTAGGAAATTCTAAATTAACCGTGAGGCTTGCATTATATCCCTATTGGACAGTGCTGCTATAGATCTCTCAGTTTGTAGGAAACGTAAGGTGAAGGACACTATGTTAAATGATGGTGTGAGGGTGTAGTCAGCAAATCCTAAATGGGAGAAAATCTATAGACAAACAACCTAGTTTGTTTAACAAATAGATACCGAAACAATAAAAATAGAGAATTAAGACATATCTTAACAGGCACTGTATGTGGATATTTTTTTGGATCCTGATTTAAGCAAATAAAACAAGAAACAATTAGGGAAATTGAGTGTAGATTGGATACTTAACATAGTAAAGTATTTCCCCTTAACTTACGTGGACATGAAACGATAATGGGGCTGGGGGGCCCTCAGATAGGAGGGAAGAGCTGTCCGTGGGAGCCGTTGCCTGCCATGCCCTTGTCAAGGTGGGCTTGCTGTGCTGTTTGCCTGCTGATGACTACGGCCCAGGAAGTGCCAGTCTGTAGTAACACCTGTTCTGTTCAGCTGTTCATTCACTTACTCTTTTCACAAATATGTATTGACTTCTTTTTTAAAAAAGGAGTTGCAGTTGACATAACATGATATTAGTTTGAAGTGTACAACGTAACGACTTGACATTTGTGTGTGTGTATGTGTGTGTGTGTGTGTGTGTGTGTGTGTGTAGCAAAATCATCACCACAGTATGATCCACCACCACTATAAATAGTTATTAGCTTCTTGATTGGTCCTGGGTACTGTGATACAGTTAGAAGGAAGATAAGCATGGTGGTCTAGGCAACCATGAAAATATTGGATATAAAAATCAGTAATTACATAAATTGTTTTTAAAGTCTATAGTATGAGAACTGCTACAGAAACCAATCAGTGAATGAACTGTGTGGTGACACTGGACGACCCAGAACCTGAAAGTGAATAATATCGGTTAATCACCAAATATACAGTTTACTTTCCCTCTAAAATATCTTCATGCCTACACCACATACGGTGTTCTTGGGGATTCATTGGTTAATAGAACGGCCATGTCCCATCTTGTGGAACCTCCAGTTAGTGGGATATTCTAGTCCTGTAACTCTTGAGTTTATAACAGTAGCCTTGGCTGGCTTTGCAACACATGGTGTTTTCCGTTTGGTGATACAATTAGTTACTGTATCACGGAGAATTTGATAGTTTATTATTTATTGATCCCATAGTAAAGTACATACTAAATATATGCTTTACAGTATAATAATTAGCATATAATTTTCAGCATTTCAATGAACTTTTGTCATAAAATTTAAGAGGATTTTAATTGCAAGTAATAAGGATTGCTTGCTAATAGGCTGTAGATAATTAGGGAGCTATTTGCATTCTCTCCTCACAAATTTTCTTAGTGTTCTGAGCTTCACTTAATTCATAACTTTATCTCATGAGGATTAGTTAATCCTATTTAGTCATAGTGATAATAGATGTGATTTTTTTTCCTTTTTAGCCCTCTCCCAGAGTTCTAATGAGTCTTGGAAAGATTATTTATTGTAAGGAGAGATACAGCATTTTTCTTGGTCTTTTACTGTAATGAAGTAGAACATCATGGTAAGGGACATACTCATGTTAATTTCAGTTTTGCTAATATAAATCTTATTTTTTGTCATTTTTTAAAGATTTATTTTATTTTATTTTTTAGAGGAGAAGGGAGAGAAAGAGGGAGAGAAACATCAATGTGTGGTTGCCTCTTGTGCGCCCTCTACTGGGAACCTGGCCCACAACCCAGTCATGTGCTCTGACTGGGAATCAAACCAGTAACCATTTGCTTCACTGGCCGGTGCTCAACCACTGAGCCACACCAGCCAGGGCTATTTTTTGTCATTTTAATGTAAGCTTCAATTCAAATATTAATAGATTACTACCTGACCAGAAGCTTTTATAGAACAGTACAGTTTATGTATTTTCTTATATCCTTTTGCTGATTCTATAGCTGTATTTTAAAATAAGATATTTACAATGCTGTTGAGGTTCTAGTATGAAATTCTTTATTGCATTGGGTATTTTTTCTGTGTAAAATGCACTTCTTTCATTGTTTTTTGGAAACAAGTATCATCCACAATTTTTAATGTTTTTTTTTTAAGGCATCACCCCCCCCCCAATCTTCTTGGGGATGTTAGGAAAAATAGAATATTTTAACGGTTGGTATATGGCGCATTGCATTTAGTAGATGTTCAGTTCTTACTAGAGCAAAAAAGGGAAGTGTGCCCAAATTTTTATTTTTATATATATATATAAATTTTCCCCCCCAGACTTAGGCTGTTGGGGCCGTCTCAGTAACTTCTCTTGAGCAAAGGCTTTAAAGTCAGAAGGTTCAGATTGCTGTGTGTTTTGGCTTTGGGACTTGGGCCTAGCCGTAGCCGTAGTCAGTGAGCGCAGTCTTCTTTTAAAGGACCATTGTGAATGTAGAACAGCTGGGCATAGGGGAAGGGCTGCGCACAGTGCCTGGCACCTAGGAAGTGTCCATAGTAACCTCTGTTGTTAGATTTGAACACAGTCTCTTACCTGTTATGTGCTCTTTTCCTATACAGTTTTTATATTTGGGGCTCTACCACTGGTTACCTTCAAGTGACACATTTATAGATTTGTAAACATCTAGAGTGATACTTCATCGTAGAACAATCATTTATTAAGTTAACAACATTTAAGGACAAGTGGGGGAGGATTGAATGTGGGGGAGGTGGGCAGGGCAGGGGGAGTAATGGGGGAAGAATGGGGACAACTGTAATTGAACAACGATAAAAAATTTACAAAATATTTATTGTTTGCTAATCTATGCAGTTTTCTTAATTTCTGAACCTCTGTTTTTATGTGTCTTAGATTAAGATAACTGGTAGAGCTGTTCAGGATACAATGTAATATATGTAGGTGTCTAATATTAATGCTTAGTAAATAGTAGCTGTTAATGAAATTTATAGGGGATGAAGACATTTATATTGAAAATGTATAATGCAGATTTGAAAGTGATATAAAAAAGATACAACTACGGTGCTTTTGAAGTTCAGGAAGGGCAGGGCTAGTGCTTGCAGCTGGGAGATGAGGGAAGGCCTCCTGTAGGAGTCGGAGCTCCCCATGCAATGATCACGCATGTAATCCTTACGTGTAATGATCAGGAACTGCAGGTAATGATCCAGTCCTGACCGCAGCAGGAAGGCGGTGCTCTGGAAGGAAGGCCAGCGAGGCACCGGCGCAGGAGCTCGGGGACACGTACCCTGGGCAGCTCCATGTGTTTGTTTAGCATGAGGGATATGCCGAGCAGATGGGTGGTCACTCAGACTAGACAGGGAGGCTAAGATCTGAAATACTGATGACAAGAAATTTAACCTTACTCTGTCAGATATTTTAGTTTTTGAGCCAGGAAATGACTTAAGAACTTTGTTTCCTTAGGGTGATCTTTCTGCCTTTTGTAATGGATTGGAAGGGACTGAACAGAAGGCAGAGATGAGGTATTTTAGTATTTCAACTGTGAATAAGGGCTTCTCACAGTGTTAGAAGAATTGGCGGTGTGAGAAAGGAACATGTTCAGTGCAGTAAAGTGATCAAATCTAAATTGAGCAAAGGGCCTTGGATTTGGAAACCACTAGTTATCTTAGAACTTTTTGGTAACATGGAGATTGTGGAGGCCAAATTACGAACCTTTGGGGGCGAGTGAGTTGTTAGTAAATGCAGGTGATGAAAAAAGATCTGTCATGAAATTGATGTGAAGGAAGCAGACAGCGTTCATTGAAACAATGATGTGATAGGTTCTGTTAGCAGGTAAACTCACCTCTGGGAAAAAAGAGGCCCTCTTGTACTAATTTCTTCTCCTCCCCACACCTGCTATTTCTCTTAAGTATATTTCTGACATCTTCCAAAATGCTAACAAGCTACCTCTTTCTTCTTAACCTTTAGAAATGGTCTCATGGAAAAGAGATGCTTGTAGCATGAGTTGGCATTTAAGTGTTCTCAGTCAGAGACAGGGCCCACCCTACCCTTCCAGGGGCCCTTTAGAAATGTGTGGGGGCTGTTTCTGGTTGTCACAATGACATTTGTTAGGATCAGGGGGCCGCATATCTTCAAGACAGTTTTCAGGACAAGGAATTTACTCCCTTCACCATATGCCAGTAGTATCCCTTTGAGAAAGCTTCCTGGATGCTCTCTTTTCTCCTTCACAGTCAAGTTTCTCAAAGAGTTTTGAACTTTGTGCTTACTCATCCTATTCGTTTCTCCCCTTACTGCAATCCGTAACCGAGTGTTCTGGCAGAAGTCCTGTGACCTCTGTCACAGGCTATGGTGGGTAACTGGGGAGGGGTTTTTGTCTTTGGTCATAAACATTCCTATTTTAGATTGCTTTTTCAGGATCGAGTATCCAAAATAGAACTACTAAGTCAAAGAACATGAATATTTGGAACCATTGCTGGTATGTGCATATTGACTACTCTATAAGGCATTTGCCAAGGTTTCTAGAACTGCCCCTCTGCACTTGATAGAAAACATGCGCCGGACCACCACTACTAAAATCCCTTAAGTTTGCTGATTAATGGGTTAAAGGAGGAATGTTTCTCATGCTATGGGACTCTGTTCTTCATTCTGGTTTTTTTTTTTTTTTTTTTTTTTTTTTTTTTTTGTTTTTTTTTTTTTTTTTTTTTTTTTTTTTTTTTTTTTTTTGTTTATTCCTTGGATGAATATGTAGTTTTTTTTTTTTTTTTTAATTGACATATGGCATGGTTGATCATTTTCTCCTTCTGACAATTTTTTTTTCATTTGGCTTCCAGAGAGCATAATCTCCTACAAACAGTTGACTTTTGCTGGATCATCCCCACTTTCCTGGAGTCTGAATGTTGTAATGCTCCGTGGCTCAGTTTTCTAAATGCGTCTCTATTTACCAAGAATCTCTGGAGATCTCATTTAGTTTCAAGGTTTTAGAAGCCGTCTGTGTGCCAGTTTCACATCTCTAGCTCACATACCTTTCCTGAGCTCCATAGTTCTATACCTAGTTGCCTATTCCACTTGTCTGTTTGGTGGAAACATAACATGTTAAAAGTGAACCTTCCCTAACCTATTTTCTTAACACACTTTTACATCTCACTTAATGGCAATAACTGTTAGTAATTAATCCATCATTCCATTTGCTCAGGTCAAACCCTGATTTATTATTTATTATTAATCTTTATTATTATTTATCTTTATTTTCCCATTCTTTTTTCTAACACCCCACAGTATCGGGTATTTTTATTGTCTCGTCCATCAACACATACCCAGGATCTGAACATCTCCCACTCTCTTCTTCCCTTGGCCCAGAGCAAAATCATTGCTTGCTTCTATTAATTGGCACACTTTTTTTGTAGAGTCAGATTGTAACCATTTTAGGCTTTCAAATCAAATGGCAAATTGAGGATAGAATATATAGTTACTTATATAACAAGAAATGAAGTTTCGTCATATTTTTAATAATTGAGTATAACTTTATGTAATACGGTTTTCTAACAAGAATGAATTTTAGGGGGTGGGCAGATAGAATAACATCTCACTTAATTGGTATTTAAGATTAGTGTTGCTTATCAAAATCAACTGCAGCTTCTCATTTGATAATGTGATCTGTAATGATGTTTTATGTATTTCATATTTGAAAATATCTTTTCACATAGATAATCATTACCAACTACTGATATCAATTTATGGACATACGTTAATTGAGCACATTTATCTTTTTTTTAAATTTTTTAATTTTATTTATTGTAGAGAGAGGGGAAGGGAAGGAGAGAGAGAAGTAAGAAACATCAATGTGTGGTCATCTGTCATGTCCCCCACTGGGGACCTGGCCCTGCAACCCAGGCATGTGCCCTGACTGGGAGTTGAACCGCCTAGCTTTTGACTTGCAGGCTGGTGCTCAGTCCACTGAGCCACACCAGCCAGGACACATTTATCTTTTAGAAGATATTTATATAATTCTATTAGATTTTTCTCTGTATTTGACTTCTCACATGTCATTACATTGCAGATTAATCACTTCCAATTGAAAGTTAAGTGGAAGCTCCTCAATTGTACAATGAAATGGATTTTGAAATATATTTCCCTGCACTTGCATTGAGGTCAGAAAAATACTTTTAGGACTAGAATTTCAGATGAAAAATATATATGCTGCAAATTTGTGTAGCAATGATGATTGATCTCACTTATGTTAAGAGAACAGAAAGTTTAAAAAAAGGTTGATATTACTTGAGATTCAAACAGTGTTATTGAAATGCCTTTAATTTTGTCATATAAGGGCTGTTTGTCTTTTAAGTTCACTTTACTAAGAAATGTTATTAAAGGTGCAGCAAAAACTAATGTCTAAAATCGTTCACTGTTTAATGATAGTGGTCAAAAGTGTTTTTTCTCGTTCACAAAATAATTTCATCTCAACTGTGAGCTAAAAAAAAAAAAAAAAAAAAAAAAAAAAAAAAAAAAAAAAAAAGACAAAATTTTACCACTGCTAAGCTTTGAATTGTTGCGTGCTGGGACAAGTTCGTATATTCATATTGTGTTTCTGACAAAATTTTTTGCCCCTAATGATGGTTGGGACCATGAAAGTGAAGAAAGGCACCGTTGACCATGCTGGTTCAGTAATACATGGTAGATTCACAAGTGTTTTCTTTGCAGAGTGCCTACTAATGAAAGTAAAATGAGTAACTGTAAACTTAACACACCTTTTGTTTTCACCAGCTTTGTAAACTTGTGTAACTTAGCCTTTCTTTGCTCCACACATATTTTTCCACCTTGATTGTAACACATCATAGCAGATTCCACTTCACCTTATACCAAATGACTCTTATCTCAACTTTGAAAACATTCTTCCCTGTCATTATTCCGTGCATGCCATTATAGAGAGTAATTCATTGATCACTTTAGGATTGTCATTGACCGCTTGAATAAACATAACTGAGCAGAAGAGGTAGTAGCTGTTGCCTCATCGAGAGCCAAGGTAACTAAATGAAATCATTTACCTTGTTTTTTAATTGTCTATTGATGTTTCTCCCAAATGTTCTCAACTCCTCAAACAAGAGTTCTCACTGAAAGGCTAATATTCTTAAACAAGTTTTTCTCTGGAATTAATTCTGTGGCTGTCAACTCTAACTCCATTTAATTAACTCACCATGTATAAATAGCTTTCCTTGGTTGCCTAACAAAGGCACTCAGAAACTTACTCTGGTTATAGCCTCATTTTCATATTTTATTTATGTGAAGGAATTCTTTTGTAATGAGATACTTTGTTATAAATTTTCTAATTTTTCTGACTGTTGCTTTCCTGTGCTGTGGCAGTATTATATTGAGTTCTTTAGTAACGTTGATGCATATTGTACTCTGTTATCACAGCTATAGAGCCATTGCATGAGAAACAAATGTTTTGTCACTTAATTTTAAAACATAATCTGCGTTCCACTAAACTTTCGGAAGTGTGGCATTGCAAGTCCACTTCTCTGTTCTTGTTTTGATGTGATGGGCACGCATGGGAATACAAACAACAGTGAAAGTTGGTTGGCCGAGTGCGTGACCCTCGGAACGCGGCAGGTTGAAACTGGACCAGTGGTTTCACCACACCAATCGCTGTGATTGGTGGTGTGATTTGTGGTAGTGTTGAGGAGCGTCCGTGTTGTCTGATTACATTTATATTAAATTTTTAGAAAATTAAATACAAAGCAGAACATTGTATATCTGGGATTGTGGCTAAGGGCAGATTCATCTCAAATGGATACAAAGGAACTTGAGGAGTGATGGAAGCATTCCATACCTGGATTACAGTGCTGATATTATTTAAGTATAAATGTATCCAACATCACCATACCATGTGTTTTAAAATAAATAAACAAACAAAAAGTTCTTTACTGCCTGTCTCCTGTGATTCACGAATATCCTATTTGCCTCGCCAGCAAGTATCATCCACCAACGAACTCTCTCAGTTTAGATGTTAGCTCCTACAGGTAATTTTGATCTCAGCCACTTACACTTCTTAAGTCGTGCAGTTACACAACTATTTTATAATTGTGTATTTTCCCCCTCTGAAACTGAGGTCTGTGTTCTTTGTAGCTAATCACCTCAGCCACTGACTGTCCACGTTTGATCCGAGGCCGTTCTCTTCCTCACCTGGTACTTTCTCCCTCTGTGATCTCATCTGTGCTCGCGGCTCTAACCGCCTGTGTACAAGTGAACACAGAAATTTATATGCCCAGTGAGGATCTCTTTTGAGCTCTAATTTGTATATCTGAATGCTTACTCTATGTGTAGTTTAGCAGTTAAGAGCACAGAATCTGAAGCCAGAGATCCTCAGATTCTGGGTTTGCCAGTTACTAGATGTGAGCTCTTGGACCAGACAGGTAAAATCTTTATACTTCAGTTGCCTCAGCTGTGAAATTAATAATAATAATAATAATAATAATAATAATAATACCTACTCATAAGGTTATTGTGGAGATTATAAAATGTAATATTTATAAAGTATGTGGTACAGTGCCTACCATATAGTAAATACTTCTTGAGTGTTTACTATCTCTGTAATGTAAACTCAACAAAGGTAGTGAATTTCATCCAAAAGCTCACTGCCTAACCCCCAGATCTTTAGACAGTGATGGACACATTTTAAGCCCTACATTTCTTGTGTGTGTGTGTTTTTTCTTTAAACCACAAAGCAGGAATAGTTCAAACACTGAATCCTCTGATACAATTGTGGCAGATCATCACTGTTTCTGTGAGAAAAAATAAAAGATGAAATAATGCCAAAGAAAATATTTTAAAGACAATTACATTAAAATTTAACTGTACAAAAACCCTTGGTTTTGGTAAAAGATTATTATGACTATTTTAATATTTTTATCAAGTGGGTATAAACCTATTGAAATTGTAACTTAGGAAGCTCAGTTTATAAGTTGTTTTAATTAAAGGTGCAAATTTGAGAGTTTTCATAGTTGATACAGGTTGTTTTTAGCAACAAAAAACATGATGATGCAAATATTTCTAAACACTTGTTTCTATGGTATATTTCAAAAGTTACATTTTTGATTGTTAAAATGCCACCTTTATGTTGAAAAGATATACTAGATGTGTTTCTTTTCACATAGCTACTATGTAACATATTATTGCCACAGAAAAGTTTAGCAAATTTGAAATGATTATCTTTTTATAAAGAAAATAAGTGGCATCATCCCATTCAATCATAATCAGTTATGTTTTAGTACTTTTCATGTTATTATAAAGTTATGTAAGAATTGTATTTAAGATAGTGAAATCTGTAAATCTGTTCATCTAGGCACAAATAATCTATAATATGTCTTAATGTGCTGAAATTGCATACCATGTAAAACATAATTACTGATACTCAGTTGAATAAAGATGCCAGGGCTGAAGTATATATTAAATACCAGTAAAGCTTAATTCTTCTTTTTTCCTGCAGGTAAATATAAGTAGATGTCCTACTTTTGTCTCCCAGTGTCCAAATGAATTGTCTTGTGTCCCGTGGGGACACGTAGCCCACCTCGGAGATCACTGCTCCCAGGGCGAGGGCACACTGCAAGTGTTTGGAGTGAGCTGTCGATGGGAAGAGATTTTATATTTAATAGATCATTCTGGCAGCTCCTTTTCATTGTGATTTGAAGAAGAAAAATATCACCAGTAATGAAACCACAGAAAGGTATCACAATAGGCAAGAGATATGGTAGAGCTGTGGTCGTGGGCATGGATTTGAGATTTTTTAGGAAGAAAAATGTTTGAGGCTTGGCTTATTTGAAGGTTAAGGAGAAGGAGGAATCAAGGGTGATGCCGACCCAGATGTCTCGCTTGTGTGACTGCAGGGATGTTGGCCAACCTTAGAGAGCCGGGGAACGTGAAGGGAAGGAGCTGAGTCTGCAGTTCGCGTTTCTTTATGTGCCTCTTTTTAAAAAAGCTCTTTGGTCATTGGTGGGCCATTTTCATTATTGTTCATATTCTCTGTGTTTTAGAATGGACAGAATATAGATCTAAAGAAACAGTGTTGAATTTTTTCTTCATTTTCCTCCTCATTACACTGGCATTTTCTTGAATTCTTAAAATTGTGAATGTGGGGACTTACAGACATGTATTAATATATTTAGTGTTAATTATTCAACGTGACTTGTGTTTACAAAATAAATTAACAGGAACTCAACCAAGAAATAGACAAGACCAAGTACATGTTTTTGAAAGAGTAGCTTTTATTGCTCTGTGATATGTCCAATACAACTAACAGGTTAAATAAAGAAAGGAGGACTTGAAATGATCACAGGTACTTCATGTCTTTCTTTCAAAACTTTAATACCTTACCCTGAACGTTATAAATGACTGTTTTTCCTTTAGAAACTGACTTGCTTTAAAATGATGTATGAAATAATATGTGTTTTGCATGTCCTGTTGTAATGATAAAGGTCATATAGTATCATTTACATAATCTCTAGCCAGAAATGAACTCAGTAATATCCTTGCTATAACATATACATTATCTGAGGTTTAAAACTCTCATTATTCATGAAAGTTAATTTTACAGTGGGTGTGAATGATCTATCTTATGGCTGGGTCTTTTTTTTTTTTTTTTTTTGATCATTCTATAAAATAATATGGAGCAAAGCCTGTTCAAATAACAGGAAAACCAGTAAAGAGTGATGCATTCGCATGACTCTCTGTATACCCGATTGGATCTTGATTGATGGCAATCATTTGTCTTTGTCAAAAAAAGGAGAAAAATTCAGACATTGAAATAGGAGTGCTATCAAACTTTCTACAATGGCAGAAAGATTCTATTAATGTGGCCTTAGAGTATTAACTGTCTCTGTGGGGAAATGATAAAGAATGTTAATTCTTTTCCTTGAGCATACTTAAGTACAAAATGCATTATTTTGTCTACTGTGGGGATTAAAAGAATACTTTTTGATTTATGGCAGACTGGAATGATGAAAGCAAAAAAAATTCTTAAATGATGAAAAAAGCAAATAGATCTTAATCCTTTCTTATTATTTTTCTCAATGAAATAATAAAAATTTAGCATAGTGTCATAAAATTCTTACTGCTGCATTCCAGCTGATAATGAACTTTGAAAGGCTGGCTTCGGAGAGGGGTGAAGTAGCAGAGGAAGCTTATTTTTAACTGGTTGTTCGTTCTTTGGAATTTCCCCTCTGTTCCCAAATATTAGAGCAAAAAGACATTCCAGCCAGTATTATTTATTATTTTTACATCTATTAAATGGTTTTGTTATGATTTGGAAATGGAAAGAGAATGTCTAAACCTTAACATATTAAAAGACAGAATTGGAAAATAGCATTTTGTATCAAGACAAATTCTCATCTGTAATAATTTCTTTCAAGAATAGCTCATTATGTAAATATTTTATGTATGTTATAAGAGCTAGGTATACTTTCTGTTTCATTCAGGATTTTTTTTTTTACTACAGTATTTTAGATTGTTAATTTGGCTTTCACTTTAAAGTTATGTTTAAAAGTAATTTAAAATAAAATGATATTCTGTAGAAAATATTTTAAAAAACACAGCCTTGTGTGTATATTAATAATGATTTTACATTTATAGAATTTGAAATGATACTTGGTATAATGCCATTTATTCAGATGCTCTTTCTTAAAGTATTTCGGAATATTGTATTGAAGTTTCATTATTTGTATACTTATTGATGAGTTTTCAGCAGACAGGCTCTCATTTTCTGTTTCTTTGGAATGGGGCCAGTAATGCCGACCAGCCCCAAACAATTTGTATCAAACTTTAAAATTTGCTTTAATTTTTTCCAGACAGGTTTGCTTTTTTTAAGACTAATGTGAGATGAACATATATTACCTTTTTTTCCTCACAAAACTATGTGGTTGCAACATTTGCTATTTGTAATCATATTCTGATACATCAAAGTTGATTATGTTTTAAATTAACAATATAAATTTTGCCATCTTGATATATGCATTGTTTTTGAAAAAATAATCTTTAAAAACAAAATTATTATAGCCACAATATTTTTAAAAGAAAATATTTTTTATTCAAATCAAATGAAAGTCTCAAATTATATGAACTTGATTTTTTTAAACTCAGATTGAGGTTTTATGCTTTTTTAATGATAATCTTATTCTAAATGTTTATGCATAAACAATTTGGCTCTTATCTATTATGGACAATGAAATGTTGATTTGGCTTACTCATACCCCTTCACATGTGTATTAAATTGCTAAAGTCTAGTGCCATTATTCTCTGTAAAAAAATTGTTGATTTAGATGAAAACCGTTTACATGAAAACTACAGTCTCTACTTTTGGGGTGTCTGTTACACCAGAGATGCTAATGGTGTGTGATACTAAACATATACCCCTGGAATGTAATGATGATTTCAGAATTTTTAGTGAATAGGATCTCATAGTAATTAACTTTGTTATTGTTAAAATCTATTTACATATAAAAAATATAGCATCTCTACCCTATCCTAAGACCTTGTGACTTTATAGTTGGAATAAATAGTATTTTCAAATTTCCAAAAAGGTGCCAAAGTTGAGTTTTGCACTGACATCATAGAGGATTTAGGTAAGAATTACCTGAAGAACTCTAGAGAAAACAAGTAGGATGCATGGCATAGTTAATCATTTGCCATCATTGTGTTTGAATTAGTTGATATTGTTCATCGAGGCGTAGTAATGTTGATAGACAATAGTTTTAATTTGGTGTCTATTCTTAGCTATACACTATCTCATGTCATTTTTATTAGACTTTTTGAGGTGGGTGCAGCTGTTATCCCTACTTTCACGGTGACAAGCCAAGGCTTAGGGACACTAAGTACCTTTCTCAAAATTATTTAACATTTAACTGGTTGAGCCTACCTAAATGAGGAAAATGTTAGGGTTCTGTTATTTACAAAAATTTGCTATAGAATTGCTAATACAGAACTTTACCAAAATTCAATAGTATTTAGCATAATTTTCCTATGAGAAAAGCTGCAAGATTGTTTTCATACTTAGTTAAATCCTATTTGGTATTGTCACAATAAATTCGAATGCATAGGTTATTCAATTTAAATAATGATAATGTTTGGAATAGAAATGTCAATAGGGTTTCCACTAATGATGAAATCGCATAATATCCGTACTGATTGCTGTTTGAAAGGCACCTTGTCGCTAGCTTTCTTGAAAATGAGTAAAAATGTCCAGCATGTATAAGGTCTGAGTGCCTCCCAGTGTGTGACCTTTTATGAGTTAAAGACAAAAGTATTTTTTAAGATTGTAATACAGTAGTTTTTGTTTCAGGTTTTGCTTGTCGGGGACTGAGAATCAGCATTGTGACTCAGGGGGAAGGCATATGAATACTGCATTTTAACATTTTGAATGCAGGTTGCTTGAGCAGCCCTGCGCGTTCATCGGCGTGCACGTTCCTTGGCTTTTTGCGTGCACGTTCCTTGGCTTTTTTCTGCTCCACAGTGAGAGTGCGGAACTAGCCCACAGCTGCCACAAGATAGGCAGTTGCAAATTAATGACATTTGAACTCAGAGGAGGTACATATTTTAAAATTACTTTACTTGAATGCATTTACAGAGTGAAAACAATAATGTACTTTATTCTGTAGTTTTTGGGGGGTGTTGAGAGGGTGGGTAGAGGGCAGTCCAGGCATTTAGAACACACTGAGTTTCATGAAGTGCTGTGCATGTCGTTTCAAACATTCTGATAGTGTCTGTTTTATAGAGTGTTCTTATTTAGGTTGGGAATAGCTTTCTCAGGCCAAGACTCTAATTGGCAAACTTTGCTTTCTTTTAAAATTGCATAGGATAGATAGAAATACTTTCTCATAAAATATTCAATCATTATGTGACAGCTCCCTTCACTACCTGTGCCTGCCCCTGGGTCCTGCTTTTCTCTCTGAGCTGAGGAGGTGAACATTTCGGTACACACTTTTCTGGTTTCTTCTGCTATGTTTGTGAACACAGTGTAATTTTAAAAAATATAATTGGGGTCATATCATATGTATTATTTGTCTACTTACCCTTTTCACTCATACTCCATGCTGTTTCACTACAGCTCCCTTATTCTTTTAACAGGTATATACATTTCATAGTGTGAGAATTCTGTAATGTATTTGAGCTTTACCTACTTGCGAATATTTAGCTTGCTTCTAATATTTTCTTATTATACAAGGGCAACAATCCAGGTAGATTCATCTTTGTGAATATGTGTATTTCCATAGGATACATACCTAGAAGGGAAATTGCCAAGGCAACAGGTATTATGTGCAAACAGAATTTTACTAAGTACTGGCAAAATGCCTCCTTCTTGTAATACAAGGGTAGAATAGGCTGCCAGGCAGGGTTTGCCCAAGATCCCTCTCTTTCTGGTGCCAGTGGCTATGTAGGGATCTGTCCCATCTTCTAACTTAGGAGTCCATACCCCTTGCATCAAGAGTGGGCATTTCTGTCTGCTGCAGAGTAAGGGGGGAGGGGAGGTGAAATCCTCCTAAAGGTTGTTTCAGGTGACCACTGTCTCTACTCACTGCTCGCATCTGTTGCCTTCAGAGCACTCCTCTTCTGCATACATCTGGGATGTGATCCTATCAGCTTTGAACCTGTTAGCCTTCTCTTTCCGTCTTTCAGGGATTCCTTAGTTTGATCTTATTATCCTTCTGCCTTTTAGAAATTCCTCATAATTTGTTTTGTATTGGTTATATACTTATTTTTGTGTGATAAATATACCATCTCTAGCCCATATCTTTAGTTTAAATATTCAAAACAGTGACTATCCAATTGTAAAGCCAGGTATTGAGTTTCTTAAACTTTTGTTATGTCTCCCCCCAACTTCAGAATAGTTCTAGGCCATGGCAGTCAACGGGGTGAAGAAAAATAAACATCCTTCCCAATATGCTTACTGAACTTTAAATTAAATTTGCCCTTATTTCTTCATTCACAGTGTGTCCTACATACAGTCTTGGGTGGCAAGCAGAAAGAGAGAATCCATCCAGATGTTCTTGGTTTGCATGTAGGGCTGCTCATCTGTGAACATTGATCAAAGGAGGGTGGCATTTCTGTCAGTGAGAGCTAAGACCTCCTACATCTGCACATACACATGCATTTTGTTGCTTTCTGTCCTCTTCACCCCCAAGGGAAATATCCATATGACAATGAGGAAGTAAAGAAATTAATTCCATGGATTTCCTTCCCTGTAAACAAAATTCTTTTGAGGTTTAAGAAGGGAAGTGGAAGCAATAAGATTTTGAATGTACACATAGATGTATGGAATACCCTAAGAGGGGGTACATTTCTAAAAAGTCAAATAACAAATTAATAGCATTTTGAAGGTTGTGGAGACTCACTCATTATTCAGTTGAGCCCTTCTATTTTTGTAGAAGAGGAGACGCAGGCCCAAATAGGTTAAATGGGTTTGCTGAGGATCCAACAGCTAATTAATTATGAAGTCAGAACTAGAACCTAGATATTCTTTCTCACCATCTGGTGCTGTTTTTCACACACCATCTTGCTGTTACAGTACTAGTACATGGTGACATCATTTTTTTAAAATGTGTGTGTGGGAACACAACCTAAATTATGCAAAACTTGTTGAATAAAGAAAAAGTAATTAGAAAGTTCACACTTTTTCAGAATAAAATTTGGAAAGGTAAAAATTAGTTTTAATGGTAGAAGAGATTAGGTATAAAAGAACATTTGAATTATAAAGTGAAATCTTTCAAAGCAGATGTTTGAAGACCACTTATGGCAGTAATTTCCATTTTCATGCACTATTTTTTCAGTTGCTTTTAGTGAGAGTTGTTTTTCTTTAAAAATCCTTTGCCGCCTTTATCCTTTATTTCATTGTATTTTTCAGCAAAGTCAGAAAAGAAGCTGGAGAGGCAGGAGCCAAAACATAAGAGGTCACTATTGGCACTTTTACTTAACAGCAGAATAAAATTAAATTCCTTCAAAGAAAAAGCAAAACCAGTATGTGTTTTTAAAAAACATACTATTTTAGTTACTTTATGTAAGTTGATAAGTTTTTGATACACTTCATTAGTGGGCATTTAAAATATGTCAGTATATTTTATCAAATTGCTTTTTACATAATAGATATGCAATAAAAATTTTTTAGTTAAATTACTTAAATTAGGAATTGTGTTAATTAGTAGTAGACTACAATTATCAAATTTGTGCTATGTTACATAAAGTAGAGACTCCTTTAAAAATTGTAACCCATTTTCTCCCTTAATTTTTAGGGCAAAAATCTTTTCAACTTTGGATGTCAACTTTGTTTAGATCTAGCCCACAATGATTAGCATAAAGAAATTAATTTATCTTTTTGGTGGACTTGAACAGCATTGTTTTAGGAACTGAGGATTTATACAAAGTGAAAAAAGCCCCTGCCCCTAACCTTCGACCTTAACAGTGTTGCAGATGTATTTGTAGTTAAGTACAGCCTACTGTTACAATCTGAACCATAGAAACAATAGAACTGTATTTCAATGTGTAGAGCAATGAGAAATGGACTCACTGAAAGTTAAAAAGTGTAGAATTTGAAATATAAACAGACTCAAGTGCATGCTCTCTCTCTCTCTCTCTCTCTCTCTCTCTCTCTCTCTCTCTCTCGGCCTCCGAGGCTAATCTTATAGAATATCTTACATTAAAAATGTTTATTATAAACCCTTATTGTGAAATTCTGAAGACTCACTAAATTTTTCTAAGTAATTTGGAGTTAAACAGGTGTTAAGTTTTGCTATACTTGATAAAAATCTATTTCATTCCCCCGAGAATGATTCAAATCTTCATGGAAAGAAAAAAAATAACCACATCAGCTTCCAATTGTCAAAATTCAGTTTTGAGAAACTCAAATCTTTTTCCCAATGGGTTTCCAGATTGAAGAACATATGGACTCTATCTTCTGAGTAAAATACTTTCATTTTCCTTTTGAATTACTTTTAAGACTTCACCCTGATATGAGAAGTGTAAAATGAAACCATAAGGGATTTAAACAACATCTACTTTTCTGTGATTTTTTTTTCTTCTTCAACTTGGATTGATAATAACCATATAAAATTTTCAAAGAATGGTTTTGCTCTTAAAATGTAAGGCATTTTTTCCAGAAAAATTGCATTTATTTATTTTTTCAGGAGATGAAAATGTATGGGTTATTTTTGGTGTTTTTCTCTACAAATAAACACTTGATTTGTGGAGATAAACAGATCACTTTATTGATTTTAGTGGATTTTAAGTAAATATTGAACTTTTTAAATCTGAACTTCTGGCTCTGTATATATACCATGTTTGCTATGAATTTACTATATAATTGCAATAGAGAGTATTTTTAACACTTTTATGATAAAAAGTACTATAAAAGACTAGAAGGCTACTCCATATTTTGTAGAAAAATAATGAGCTGAAGAGGACATAACAGAAGAAGCTTCATAACCAGCATACAGTTATTTGAGAAGGTCAGGACCGAAAAGTTTGATCTGCTCTTGAGAAAATGCTTTTAGCTTCTTTCATACAAATTCATTTTATCTAGGAGTTCATAGCTGTCGACTTTTATCTTTTTGAAAAATTTTGTCACTTTTTAAATATTGGGAGTTGAAAGAGAAGAATCACAACTCAGAACAACTCATTTTCCTGATTCCTAGTGAAAACAGGGGAATGAAACTGCACAAACCCTTTGGGACATTTCTACCTTTCATTTATATTTGTGAGCTTGCCCAATCCTCATTTATGAAGACATGACTTTTTTGTGGCAAGATCATTGTTGGGATGGAGGGATATTTAGACAGGTAAAGGCGCAAGCGATACGAGAATAGGAGCTTTGCTTGCTTTTCTCTCCACGCGATGTCCCTGGGGCAGCACGCGTAACCGCATGGGTGAAGCGGAATAGTGAAAAATAAACTTTGGACTACAGTAATTTGCAAAAGCTAATTTTATGGATATAACGGCAAGAATTTAAACTTTCCATGGAGAACCTTCCAACATATGATTAAAAGACAAGGTTTAGTGGCAATGATAGCAAAGAACTTCCGAAACCAAACGGAGGCGTAGTTTCTACAGCGCCTTTGTCCCCCGGTCGGAATGTAGGCAGGCTCTGACGCAGGCTCTGGGTTTTCCGGTTTTCAGTGCTCTTTGCTGTCCTTTTAAAATGTGCGGAATTCTGCTTTGCTTCCGCTTACATTTCTTCTCAGTTAGTGTTAATAATGTAATTTATAGGAGTCAATATTTTATTAAAACTTATTTGATTCTTTGTGGGTCTCTTTTTTGAGATGGTCCATATTTTAGTTACTGAGATGAATAAAGATAGTAGTGTTGTTTATTAGAGCTATTTCAGCTCTGATTAGTGAATTCTTAAGAACTATTTTCTCTTCATTTTTTTTCTCCCTCTTCAAAGTTGAATATTGATACCTGAGTATTGGTTTTGGAAGTATAAACCCTGGTTAACATGCTCTCCAACTCACTGCACTAAAATCCTGGCCTGTGCAGGTTAGTGAATTGAATGCGAATGAACCCTTAAATGTCTATGCAGCCTTTGCAATATTGACCTTTTTCTTTTCAAATTGAACTTATACATATTTAGGGTATTCTGTTGATTTCTCTAGGTGTAATGGAATATCCTTGTAAAATATAACGTTAATATAATGTTATTTGGTAGGACTGTTTGCATTTGTGATGTTTTCCGCCCAAATGTTTATAATGTACTATGTCCAGTCTAGAATATAAATGGCTTCTTTACTATGCCTGAAGTACTTTAAAAGATTTGCATCTACTTGCTGAATTTCTCTTCTTTTATTCCGCCTTGAACTCACTTCACTCAGGCCTTTGTCTCACCATTTTTTTTTTTTTAAATGTTGATTTCAAGTTCACCAGTGACATCCATGTTGCTAAATCGAATAGTCAATTCTCAAGTTCATCTTCCTTGACTTTTCGATACCTTTAGATATTGCTGATTACTGCCTCCTCCTGAAAGACTTATCCATTTGGCTTTGGGACACCATATTCTTCTGATTTTCTTCTTACTGGCAGCCACTCCTCAAAGCTCTTGCTGTTTTTATTGTTGCTGCTGTTGTTGTTCTTTGCAGTGTCTTATGATTGAGATTACTCAGGCCTTAATCTTTGGAGTGCTCCTTTTCTCTTTTTGGTTCCACTCAGCTTCCCTTAAGATCTCAGCCAGAAACACAATATATTGAAGACTCCCAAATTATATGTCCCAGCAGGTCTTTTTCTTTGACAACTAGCTTCAACAAATTCAAGATGATTAAAATCATACCAAGCATATTCTCTGACCACAATGCTTTGAAATTAGAAATCAACTGCAAAAAGGAAGTAAAGAAACCCACAAATATGTGGAGATTAAGCAACATACTACTAAAAATGGACTGGGTCAAAGAAGAAATAAAAGGTGATCAAAGGATACATAGAGACAAGTGGGAATGGCAGCACCACATAACAAAACTTTGGGATGCAGCGAAAGCAGTAATACAAGGGGCGTTTATGTCATTATAGGCCTCTCCAAAGAAACAAGAGAAGTCCCAAGAAAGCAACCTAACTTTTATCTTAGGAGCTAGAAAAAGGAGAACAAAAGCGCCCCAAAGTCAGCAAAAGAAGGGAAATAATAAAGATTAGAGCAGAATTGGATGAAATAGAGAAGAGTATACAAAAAAATTAATACATCAAAGAGCTAGTTCCTTGAAAAGATTGACAAAATTGACAAATCCCTGGCTAGACTCACTAAGGAAAAATCATTCATATAAACTAAATCAGAGTGAGAGAGAAGTTACCACTGACATCACAGATACACAGAGGGTCATGTTAGAATACTGTGAAAGACCACATGCCACCAAATTCAGTAACCTTGAAGAAATGGACAAGTTCTTAGAAATATATAACCTTCCTAGACTGAGTCATGAAGAATTGGAAAATCTAAAGCAACAGTGAGGAAATTCAAAGAGCCATCAAAAACCTCTTCAAAAATAAAGGTTCAGGACTATATGGCTTCCCTAGTGAGTTCTACCAAATATTCAAAGAAGATTTGATACCTGCCTTTCTCAAACTCTTCTAACAAATTGAAGAAGAGGCATTACTTCCTAACGCATTTTATGATGCCGTCATAACCCTGATACCAAAATCTGGCGAGGATAACACATGTGCACGCACATGCGCACACACACACAAACTGGAGACCAACACCTCTGACAACTACTGATACAAAAACCCTAAACCAAATACTACCAAATTGAATATAACAATTCATTAAGAAATAATACATCACAATTACGTAGGGTTCATTCCAGGGGCACAGGGATGGTTCAGCATACCCAAATCAGTCCATGTAATATACACATTAACAAAACAAAGTATAATATACACATTAACAAAACAAATCAGTCCATGTAATATACACATTAACAAAACAAAGTAGGGTTCATTCCAGGGGCACAGGGATGGTTCAGCATACCCAAATCAGTCCATGTAATATACACATTAACAAAACAAAGATCTATTGATCTTATCAATAGATGAGGAAAAACATTTGATAATATTCAACATCCATTTATGATTAAAACACTTAATAAAATGGGTGTAGAAGAAAAGTACCTCAACATAATAATGGCCATATATGACAGACCTTCAGCCAATACCATACAATGGAGGAAAACTAAAAGCTTTTCTTTTAAAATCAGGAACAAGACAAGGATGCCCATCCTCACCACTCTTATCAGCCTAGTTTTGGGAGTCTGAGCCAGAGTAATCAGGCAAGGGATAGAAATAAAAGGCATCCAAATTGGGAATAAAGAAGTCATAGTGTCAGTTTCTGCAGATGACATGATTCTGTATATATAGAAAACCCTGAAAACTCCAATAAACTATTAGAAAACAATAAATAAAGTTGGAGGATACAAAATCATTGTACAAAAATCTACTACTTTTTCTATATATTAACAATGAAACTTCAGAAAGAAATGGAAAAACACAATTCTGTTTGCAATTACAACAAAAAGAATAAAATACCTAAGAATAAACGTAACAAAGGATGTTAAGGACCTATGTGCTGAAAACTATAAAGCATTATTAAAGGTTTAAAAAGCATAATTAAATGGATAGCTATTTTGTGTTCATGGATTGGAAGAATCAACATATTTAAAATGTCCATATTACCCAAAGCAATATACAGATATAATATAACCTCCATTAAAATCTCAATGTCAGTTTTTAAAGAAGTAGAACAAAAAATCATCAAATTACTATGGAACCACAAAAGGTGCCAAAAAGAGCAATCATGAGAATAAAGAACGAAGCCAAAGGTATCACACTACCTGACTTCAGATTATACTACAGAGTTATGATAAAATAGGTAGCTCAGTTGATCAAAGCATTATCCCAATAGGCCAAGGTTGCAGGTTTGACCTCCAGCCAGGGCACATACAAGTAGCAACCAATGAATGCATAAATAAGTGGAACAACAAAATGATCTCTCTCTCTCTCCCTCCCCCCCCCCAATGGAATTGGCAGAAAAACATACACACACACCCCAATGGAACAGAATTGAGAGCCCAGAAATAAAACCACGTGTATACAGGCATATAATTTTTGACAAAGGAGCCAAAAGCCCACAACAGAGAGAAGAAAGACTCTTCTGCTGGGAAAATTGGAAAGCCACATGCAAAAGAATGAAACTAGACTATAGTTTGTTCCCCTTAAAAATGTATTTAAAATGGATCAAAGACCTAAATATAAGATCTGAAACAATAAAATACGTAGAAGAAAACATGGGTAATAAACTCATGACCTTTGATCTTAGAGAAGATTTTATGCATTTGACCCCAAAGGCAAGAGAAGTAAAGGCAGAAATAAATGAATGGGACTATATCCAACTAAAAAGCTTCTGCACAGCAAAAGAAACTGCCAACAAAACAAAAAGGCAACTGAACAGATGGAAGATGATCATTGGAAACAACATCTTCAACAAGGGGTTTAATATTCAGTGTATATAAAGAACTCATCAACTCAACACCAAAGAAACAATCCAATTAAAAAATGGGCAGAGGACCTGAACAGATACCTCTCCCAGAAAGACATATGAATGGCCATTAGATACATGAGCAGATTTTCAACTTCACTGGCTACTAGGGAAATGCAAATCAAAGCTACACTGAGATAACACCTCGTACCTGTTAGAATGGCTGTTATCAACAAAACAGGTGGTAACAAGTGTTGGAGAAATTGTGGTGAAAAAGGAACCCTCATTCACTGCTGGTGGAAACATAAACTGGTATAGCCACTATGGAAAACAGCATGGAGGTTCCTGAGAAACCTTAAGAATAGAGTTACCATATGACCCAGCAATCCCTCGGGATGAAGGTGCGCTGGCTAAGAATGCAAGTATGCAAAGAGCATGACTGGCCAGCGGGGTTGGAGTGCTTGACTGTAACTCCCTCCCCGAGACTGCAGTGCGCTGGCTGTGCACCAAATCTGGTTTGGGGGGAAGGGCCGCTTATCCCATGATGCTGGGCTGGTAAAGCCTTTGTAATTGTCTGTGGTCAGGCCTGGTGAAAATCACACATATGTTTTTAACTCCTCATATGTTTCATGTGAGGAGTTGGACTTCTCACATGATTCTCCGTGGTCTGGCTCCTGTCTTCTTCTATAGGATCTTGTTTGGCCATGTCTTGCCTTATACTCTGCAAAAATTCTGGAGACACTTAACTTTAGCATATACCCAATTTTTTCTTATTTGGCTTTGCTAGTGCTATTCCCTCAGAAAGAATGCTTTTCCTTTTTTTATTCTCCTTGTTAATATCTGTTAACTCTTCAATTTGTGAGTTTTACTGTTTTCCAGAAAGCCTTCTGTTAGTTTGTATAATGCCCTTCCACTGTGTTCCCAAGGAGTATTTTGCATATGCTATAATTGTATCTCCATGTATCTGTTTCTTCTGTTGGACTCTGAGGTCCCTGAGGATGGCTGTCTTTATAACCAAATGACTTTAAATCTCCTGTGCCTGCCCCAGGTCCTTGAGCTTTGTTGGTATTCAGTGAAGTGTTTGCTGATTAAATGAATGAGTGAGTGAACGAGTGAAATATAAACTCATTACTTTCTCATGCCTCGTCTTTTCTGATGTGGCCAGCCCCAGCCTTTCTTTTATACCTCATTTTCTCCTGTGGCCAGCACAGTATTCTGCTTCCAATTACTCGACCTCTGTACTTCTGCTTATGGTCTCTGAAAGCCTGCAATGCCATCTTCTTCGTGTATCAGTTGAAACGGGACCTCTTCTTGAAGATCTTTCTCAAAATCTCTTGCTTCCTGATCTCTTTAAAACATATGTGATCACTTGCTCTTTTTTAAAAAATTTCCAAAGCTCTGGATTTTCACTTTTCTTAAGGCTTGGATCTTATGCCACATAATTCTTTGTTGCTCATTTTATCCCATTAGTTAGAATGTATGTGCCTTAAGATCAGAGACTGTGAGTATCCCTCCACCAGTGCTTTCCAAATTGTAACGGGCACTCGAAAATATTTGTAAATTAATGTATTTAAGCTGAGGCAGAACTGGTCATTGAGAGCCAGAGCAAGTGAAATGTAGTAAAGAAAGAAAGGAAAATAAATCACTTCAGAATGTGAATAATTGCTTCAGAATTGAAAGTACTAGAAAGTTTCCAGGAGATGACAGCAACTATTGAAAGAATTGGCTTCCAACTGTCTTAAAAACCTGGAAGGGTAACATAATAAGTTTGTTCTCCCCTGAGGATAAGGAGCACATACTTTTTGCTAATTTATTTAGCTTGCAAAGCACAGTATATATATTTTTTTTCTTTAAGGCTAGTTAAAATCAGTTATTTGCTTTCACCAATTTTCCTGGGATTTCTGAATGAAAGGCAGGAAGCATTGATTAGACTGTATTGCTGCTGCATTTAAGCCTTTAAATGATTTAATGATAAAAATGCCAGACTGTGGAGGCTATTTCTTTGCTTTTTCTTTCTCTCCTTATAACTTATAAACTCTCTTAAGAACAATCACAACAAAAATGTGATACAGGGCCTAAGTTTGAGAAAAATGAAGGTTCTAAATGCCAAAGTGTTGAGTCTTGACTATGAGATTGCTTCATGTATGTGCTTATAAACCATGTAGTTCTTCTGTATTTGGGGCAAATGATGGAAGTTACTAGAAATACTCAGTGAATATTAATAGCTTCCAGGCATTTCAGTTACAAATGCTGACCTGCACACTATACTTAGAATTTAACTCAGTTTTCCTTATTTGTTAAAAACATCAAGAGCCTGCTCTGGCAGGGCGGCTCCGTGGGTGGGAGCATCATCCCCTACATGGAAAGGTTGTAGGTTCTATCCCCCATCAGGGTGTGTGCAGGAGGCAACTAATCAATATTTCCCTCTCACATTAATGTTTTTCTTCCTCCCTACTTCTTTTCCTTCCTCCCTCTCTTCCTCCTTTCTTCCTTTCCTCCCTCCTGCTCTCCTTCCCTCTCTCCCTTTCTCTCTAAAAAGTAATTAAAATATCCTCGAGTAAGAATTAAAAAAAAAAAAAAAACAAGACCCATATAACCCCTTTCCCCTACTTTCCTCCCCAGTGTATTGACTTTGCTATTTCAATTTTGAGTGATGCTAATGCTGGAGAAATTATGTGTTTTGTAATTGTTCCTTGTTGAAATGTGTGCTAACACTTGTTAATATAATTTATCAAAATTTTGATCTCATTCAAATTTGTCATTTTATCACAGAGATGTTTAAACTCATGCCAATATAGTAAACATCTTAGCCAAAGTAGATGGTAGTAGCATTATCAAAGTAGCATTGCCAAAATCTTTTGATAATGCAAATGAGGTCCAGCTCTGTTTCTTAGTAGCTAGGTGACTTGGCTTATGATCCTCAATTCTTCCCCTGTTAAATGGGGATTATATTCCTAATCTGCAGTGTTGTTTTGAGAATTAGATGAGATCACATGTCAAACACTTAGAGTGCCTGATAACTGTACGAGCAGTCACTAAATTTTAATCTAGTCTCTTTCCTGGAACATAATGTAATCCAGTACAAAACTTTGTTCTTTCATTGTAGGCATGTTTTAGTTCAAGTGGAAAACTCAACAGCGTTAATTAAAGGGACTAGATCAGTAAATATATTGACTAATTCATTGGGAAATCAAATTATTGCCAATATAATTGACTTGAGAAGCAGGATAAATTTGGTTTCCCAGTGAACTGGTGTCTGATAAAGCCTATATTTATTTATTTTGTTGAGGTCCCGAAAGAACATGGGTTTATTATCATCCTTACCCATCCCAGACATTCTCACCAGCCTACTCCTTTTTCTTAACCTTCTTTATTCTGACCTGCCAGACAAATCAGTCCTAAATCTTGAGTGAATTTAGCCAACTGTTTTTTTTTTACTCTTGTACTTAGGCCGCTGAGTGCAGGTCGGTGGCAGGCAGGCGGGGAAGGACACACAGTCACCATTGGACATATTGACACCACTCTGGATGAGTGCTTTCCCTTCTCAGCCAGAGCTTCGTAGCTACCTAGTCATCTGTCAACTTTCCTTCGGCCTGCTTTCTTCCATATTTCCCAAGGCAACTGCTGTGTATCTTATCCCTCTGGTGTTGACTGCAAAAACCTGGTATTTGATAGAGAAAATAGAAAGAATCAGGTCCAAATCAGGCCTTTTGTTTTTCTTCTCTTCAACCCTAAAGTCATTTATTAAAATATGGAGTCTTTCATCCTTTTCTCTTGTCACAGGAAGGGAGGTGACTTTGTCTACTTCCAAGAAATTAGACTCTTTTCCCAGACCCATACCTGCCCTCCTCCCCTTTGCTGTTCAGTCTCTTCTATTTTTTGGGCTTATTTTTTCCCATCTGCAAACATGCTTAACTTTGTTCTTTACCCTCTTTAAACTACCACTTATCTTCCTAATTCTTTCCATAGTCAAAAAATATTTTTAAAGGAAGTCAGCATTAACAATCTCCACCAAAGCATCAGTTCATTACTGTTTAGTTACCCTTTCACAAATGTAATCAAATTGCTAATGGCATCACCAGTAATCATTTTATCTGTTAGATGGATTCAAAGGCAAGTGATAAAGTGAAATTCTCATTTCATTAAATTGTGGAGAAGTATAGCCTTTTTTGATAAAAAGTGCAGGGAGCATTTGAGATCTTGCTCCCTGGTATGTATCATCAGTTTGGCTCAAAGAAACTCATAAAATTCTATAAAAACAAAACAAAACAAAAATAAAACTGCCGGTATGCAAAGGCTTGAGGAAGCTCCATTTTTCTGCAGTTCTTGCTGTTTTGTGTCCCTGGCAGTATAAGTCCACACGCCCCTACCCTGCCCAGTCTAGCTTCTTCATGGTTTTATTAGAGATGTCAGTAACTGAGTCTGATGTTTCCCTGTTCTACAGAAGAAAGGGAGGACTCCTGTCTCAGCCACTGAACAAATGTTTTGCATTTCATTTTGGTGAACAGTGATTGCTAGGCACAATTTATGTAATGATTGGTTTAAAGGTAGATTTTGGAACCAGTCATTGGCAAGATGATCATAACTGGCTTAGAGTGAAATTTCCATAAATCTTCAAGTCATCTGAGAAGTGACTGAACAGGTTATCTGAACAAAACTATAATTTTTAAGGAGTAATTAGGGAAATTTGTTAGGAAAAAGGCAAGAGTAGAGAAGTACCTGCTAGCTAGGTAACCAAGTGAGTACTTCAGTTTTCTGATTATGAAACCCAAATACCCCCCAAGTGGGTGCAGTTCAGATGTTTATTAGCCGATGAATGGATAAGCGAAATGCAGTCTGTTCAGATAATGAAATGACATTTGACAATAAAAAGGGATGGAGAAATCATACATGCTACAACATGCTATGAACCTCAAAAGCATTCTAATTGAAAGAAGCCAGTCACAGGCTTCTATTGTTTGATTCCATTTGCATAAAATATCTAGAATCAGTAAATCTGAAGAGAAAGTAAGCTAATGATCATTGCCATGGGCTGTTACAGGACATTTTAATAGAGTTTTGTCTTTGTTTAAATTGCGTTGCAAGTCAATGGGAACACCACTTTAAATGTAGGCTTCAACAAAATAAATGGCATGTGGAAGTATCCAAGCACTTAAATTCATTATTAACGGCAAACAGTAGCTTACATTTCATAGCATTTCATAGCAATTCCACATATTCCATTTTATTTGCTTCCCCACAACAGCCCTGTGAGATAGGCTGAACAGGTTCCAATTACTTGATGTAAGGTTACAGTGGGGGCCCAAAGGTGAGACTTGAGTTTTGTAGAGGTCACAGATCTAGTATATGGTAGAGACAGGCGATGAATTTTAAGTACTTTCAAAGAAACAAGGCCAAAATATTTTTATATCATATCCAGAAATTTTTAAGACTAGTGATTTTTAATATAAATTACTCCAAAACTTTAGTTTTTATGTATCTTATAGTATGAATTAGTTGCAAATTTTATTTTAAAGAGTTTTTCTGAAAAGGTAAGTGAGACTCATTCCTTTGGTACCATAGCCATATTGGAAATGTTAAAAAAAAAAGTATGTATTCTTACAACCCTTAAACTCTCCAAAAAGTTCCAATACTAATACAAATACCTTTTACCAATCACTTACAATATGACTTATTTTAAAATTAGTTCAAACTTAAGAAGCCCCAAGCCAAAGCAAGCACATGCAGTTACCTTTACCCTACATACTGTGAAATTCTCTACATGTCCATCCTCAAGAAAGGGAGAACGGAGAATTACTGGTAAAGGGTATGGGATTGCCTTTTGGGTTCAATAAGCATATTCTAAATTAGATTATGGCAATGGTTATGCAACTATAAATTTACTAAAAACCATTGCATTGTACACTTTAAACAGGTGAACTTTACGGTGTATAAATTATATATCATGTAACTGTTTAAAACATAGAAACATGAAGGCTCCTCTTCATTCTTTGTCTTTGGACATATGCATGCAGAATTAAATATTGCTGCCCATTCACTGATGAGTCTTTGCTTCTTTGTCCTTTATGGCAGCATTCTGTTTTGGTTCTGCTATTATCTTACTGACTATAAGGAACAGTTGCTTTCTTCTCTGCTTCATTGATCCTCCCTCTTCTGTAATACTGCAAATATTGCAGTTTCCCAGATTTTATTTATACTCTCCTCCCATCCTCTCAGTATAGTTTTCTCTGGATCTAGCACACTACCTAGCTTATAATAACCACTTGGTAAATTTTTGTTAGACAGTGGTCTAAATCCACTGACTCCCAAGGCTGATATATGTCCTAATTCTATATCTCTAGCCAGGATACTTTTTTTGAGTTCCCAAGTAATATTGCTTACTTACTAGACTTTTCTGCCCAGACATTATTAGGTATCCAGGACATGATTACTCTTTCCACCACACCTACTTAAACCTGCATCATTTTAGTCAAATCTTTATCCCTTCACTGCCCCTTTGTTGCAAACCTCAGTCCTATCTCATCTCCTTTTCGTTACCTCCTGTGTTGAATGTCTCAGAAAGTCTGATCTATTCCACTTTAAACATGTCTGTCGAATCTTAGCCTCTATGCTCCAAACCCTCTGCCCTTGTTTTTTCCCCCTGCCATGGAACACGCAAGGCTGATCAGATTAATTCTGTGTTACTGAGGAAGCTTGGTTGTCTTTTGACTATATAATGTAAAGGTAACTACTTTAGTTTATGTACAAGCCCTTTTGAAATCTTGGTTCTAAACTTTTGTTTCCTACCCTAGCTTTTGTTACTTTAAGGCTGCTTTGAAATGATCTTTCTTACCTGAACTTCTTTAGATAAAAGTGCCTTTTTATGTCTTCATGGCCTTGTTCATGCTAGGGTTTTGTTTTTGTTTTTGTTTTTTGCTTGTAATGTCGTTTCTGTTTTGCCCCGCAGATTCCTGTTTATCATTGGTATTTGTTTTAAAAAGTCATCTTGTTCATTTTCCAATCAGTTACTTACTACTGGCCAGCTTTGTTCCAGTTACTGTGCTTGGTCAGTGAATTGGACACAAACCCTTGTCCTCATGGAACTTACAAAATAGATCCTCACTGAAACCCTAACGAGACCCTCAGTCCTCCCAGGCAGAGCTCGTTAGCACTTCGATCATATCTACAATAGTATCCAGTAAGAGTTTCTACAGGAAATGTCATGTGAACAGCTCATTGGCTTTGAAGAACATAGGCTTATTATTTACTACTGATAGGTGAGACTTAGCTTCTTCAATATAAAATGAAAATAACAGTATTTAATCATGGCAGGGTTGTTGTGAGGCTTGGTGGTAATGTACATATGAAATAGCACAATGTTTAGTACCGAGGAGCCAAATGCAATAAATGCTGTCTAATTTAAAGTTATGTTATTTTTGATACTTGATCATTTCCTCATCCTGATTATAATAGCAAAAAGAATTCTAGACTGAGCCCATTATAATCCATTCATATGTATCAAAATCTGGTGCATAGTTGGCACGCAACAAATGTTTGGTGAATTTTTTTAAAAAATCAGATGTTTAGGGAAAACAGATCAGATTCATCTAAATAGTATGGCTACTGGGGTAAGTTTTAGGGCTTGTAGTGTCCAGCAACATAATTTATTTTAATTTCTTTTTAGTTGTCTTTTGTTAATTTTAATTTGGTAGTACAATTAACACTAGATTTTGATTTTCTCATAACTTAGCTTACTGGTAAAAATGCTGAGTGGGTAAGAAAATGGTTAATAGGCTAACAGTGACTAGGAAAAGCTTAGGATTGTTTCTTGAGTAAATAACTTTGTTGCAAAATTATACTTTCATAAAATACTTGAAGTAACAGCTAATTGAAGATGGGTGTCTGTATGCTCTAAAAGCAAATAGAGAAATACACTGAATAGTACCGTGCAGAAGTTCATGTCTACATAACGTATAATTTTACATAAGTCATATACACGATGCTCTAGGGACTCAATTTAATACCAAATCCTGATATTTAGCCTCAATAAAGAAAGAATTCTGCTTTAGAGAAGATGCTTGCTCTCTGGAATCCATGCAATTAAAGGGTTCTTTTCTTCTTTTCATTAAGATGGCATAGTACATAGATCACCTGCATTTGACTTATAGTTGGTACTTGGTAAACAGAGGTTTTAGTTAATATTTTTTCTATCTATCTGCATGATGCACTGTGGATTTTAGTCCATGAGATAAGGCATTCTTTTATGTTGTGTGATACCTATTGTACCTGAGCATTATTTCACCAGGATTTATGCAGAAGGTGAAACCTTTCTGAAACTGAAGCCCTTTTATCTTCTAGTTGACAGTGCACAGTAAATGTTTACTTTCCTCTAGAGGTTACCATTCATTTAAGTTGTAATGTCTGGCATGCATTTTTAATCTAAAATATGAAAATAGAAACTAGCTAGATACAGGAGTTACAAAAACAGGTAATATAAAAATTAAGAATAAATATGAAGTACTAAAATTTTCTAGGATTTAGAACTTTTCTCTGGCCATATTTAATACTGGCTTTTGTTAAGGTCATAAATATTTATCAGGTGGTGTCACAAGAAAGTGGGTATGGTGGAAAATGGGAAATTTTTCTAATGTAATTTCACTGTGATGGTTTTTTTTTTTTTAAACTAGCATTGTTTTATTGATGTCGATCCAAATCACATGAAAATGACACTGAAAACATTGAGATGACACACACACACATCTGGCTAATGTGAATAATAAGTGTCAATATATTTAGGTTTTACAGTATGTGGAATACTTACATAGTTATCACTGATTTCAGTAATTGGCATTGTTCTACGTTAATGGAACACTATCAAGAAAATCTCCCTTAATGTAATATGAACTTCATGATTTCAGTGAAATAAATGTTAATGTTTCTCTTTTGTTCTTGATTATTTTCTTCTGTGCATTGCATTTTGTGTGTTTTTTGACAGCCGTACATATTCCTGGCCTAGACACCTTTTCCTATAGCAGGGAAATTGGTACTCACTGGGTGACTGCTGCTACAGCCTCTGAAAGGCCTTGTGCAGGTTCCTGTCTCCAAGACTAGATTTAACTCTGGGAGAGAGAGGAGCATGAGCATTGTACAGAGAGAGAAAAGTATAGGGTGTCCTCATAGTACCTTGTTCTTGTAGCGTGTTCATACAACACTGAAAACCGAGCATTGTACAGCTCCAGGAGTGCCACTTACACAAATTTTGATGTGAACAGTGTCCCCGGAAGTTGTGCAATGTAATAGCCACTTAATAGAGTTCTGCTCTATCGTACGTATTTTTTTGAGTTTTTGTTTTCACATTTGTCTTCTCCATGAGGTCAGTGACAACATCTTTTTTTTTGAAGGCTTTATATTTTATATTTACAGTTGACATTCAATATTGTATTAGTTTCAGGTGTACAGCATAGTGGTTAGCCATCTATATACCTTAAAAAGTGTTTCCCCCACATCTAGTGCCCACCTGAAATTATACATAGTTATTACAATATTATTGACTGTATTCCCTTTGCTGTACTTTACATCCCTATGACTGTTTTGTACCTACCAATTTGTACTTCTTAATCAGGGACAATATCTTAATAGTCCTATATCCTAGCATCTGCCTCAAGGTAAAGAGTCAGTAATTGTTATTAGAACATTTTTTAGGATTCTATTTCAGTGTTTGTTTATTCATACAATACATTGTTAATTGGCTATTGGCTTACCCTACTTTCTTCAAGGAAAACTGAACTTTAAAAAGTCTTCTTATTTACATGTGAAAAATAATATATTATTTATGGTTGGACCATTCAACTATTAGATGAAGAATGTGAATCACCTTAGTTATTCTTTGTTTTAATACTTCTACTTTTTCCAACTGATTATCATTTGCCTTATTCTTATTCATTTGTTTTATTTGATCACCTCACTAATCACAATGGGCCTAGGAAAGGGAATAAACGACCTGTGTATGTATGTCTGAGTTATAGTTCCTTCTAAGATTCATTCCAACAATCTATTCAGTTCTGTTTTTGTCAAACAGATAAGACATATTTTGTATAGTATGTCAAAAAGGCATTGTTTTGTATTCTTTTATATGTAGTGATATGTTAAAGGTATGTACATACAAACAAATGTAAAGGCTTTTTAAAAAGCAGGAAGATAATTAGATGACTTGTAATTAGAAAAAGACAATTGGACTTACATTGTAATTTTAATCTGACATTTTGACATGAGGCCAAAAATTGGGGGGAAATTATTAGAAGGAAAAGTTAGAACATTTAATTTCAGTATCATTCTCGACTTTCAAAGACACATGTATTCCTATTTGTCAACCATTTTAGTACTTGCAGGCTGCATCCTGAGAGGGGACTGAACTGCAGCAACTTGGGTAGAGAAGGCTTTGTTGCCAGACCTTACATAGAGAGCCTAGGCTCTCATCCTTAACTTGCATACTTTTTTGTGATATCTTAGTTTTAATTCTTAGTAATAATGGATAAAAATGGCATTTGTGAGTGTTGTGTCATGTAGTATGAGTACAATTTTGAGGACAGGTGTGGTATGTGGTGATGTAAACGTACCTTTGTAAGGTCTCAGAGTAAGTGATTTCTCATCCATGCTTGTATTGTTATTTTTTTAACCATACCATGATGAACACTCCAAAAAAAAACCCCAATAATTTATTTAGTTAATTCATAACATTACATAATGTTAATTCATAATGTTGGATCAGTACACAAAATTTGCTAATTTTTAATCCTAATTCCCCTAGCAGTCTGGGGCATCGTGGGAGAGGCTGGCAATATTCCTTAAATGAGAGTGAAATCTTTTTGTGAATGATGAGAGTTACAGGAAGTTGATAATTGAAAGCTACACGTTCCCCTTTTTGATTCTGTCCAAAATGACAAATCATGTCTCTTTTTTTGGTCACAGAACTTTATATACTGGGAGTATATGTTGTTGGAAGGAGTAGGGTTGAGGGGACAAAACATTACACTTTTAGGCCCACGTTTGTTACTGTGTAAGTGACTTGGAACATGCTAGTAATTACCCTCATCTGAAAAAAATGAGTATGACTTCTTTCCAAAGAACATGTATTACTCTCACCATCAGAAAATGGATGATGAATGTTATTGTTTCAGATGAGGCCAATAAGTATTCCATTATCAGCGACTTCCTAAGGGTTTCTATGAAACTATATCACCTGGAGCTGTGCTTTTTTATGGAGAGACTCTCAAAAAAATTGCTCTCTAGGTGATTTTTGTAATTCATTCTATGTGTGTGCTCAGAAATACGTGGTGTTTGCTTTGTCTTTGGATTGGTTTAAATTGTTGTGCAGGAGGTAGTCTACATGTATGGAGACTGCAGTCCGAGACACAGATTATTGTAAAGATTATCATGTGGAGGTATAAAGGTCTTCATTCTATTTGAATTGTATCTTAGTATTTTTTACTTTTGGTAGAATATTTACACTTGAAGACTGAAGTATATTGTCAGTATAAGTGAAACTTATCTTAAAAATGTTTTTGCTATGCAAACAAATTCTCAGTCCCGCTGGATTGGTGCTTTGTTTTAGCCAGATGTCACTATTGTGGCCATTTTTTTGTTAGTGTTGAAGAGCACAAACATACATGGTATAGTACTTTCTTCCAATTTTGGTTATTATTCTGACAGGTACTGTCTTTGAGCTACTTGGTAATTTGTGGTTTTATAATTCCTCTGGTTTTTCTACTGTTTGACACAACTGCTGCTACACGTGCTTCAGTAGCCATTGGATTTGACTTCGCTCTCGTGCATTATACTACAATCTATTGTTACCTAATTTAGTAATAATTTTATAATAGCTTAACATCTCTTATAATTTTAATTGTTATCGAGAAGAATGGCATCGTTTAATTTGACTTAAAATTCAGAAGGATGGATGAATGACAAATTAATAATTTACCACCTTTGCATAATACTGAAGCCTAGAAGGATTGATGGCAGAAAAGGTTAACAAATTTTAGCAGCTTTCATTAGCTTTACATGGTCATATGTTTGTGGTGCTGACTGAAATAGGTTCTGTAGGAGATCTCAGTCTAGGGAACTAATTACTTGTGCCGATTGCCGCACTGATGAATAGACCCTCATTGTATCATTCCCCTGAAGACGAGGAGCAGCCTGTGATTCACGACTGCATCCTGGCTGATATTTGATAATAATTTTAACAGATAAATGTAGGTAGGCAGAATGATGAAGTGCCTATCCAAGCTCCATGACTATCGAAGCCAAGCACAGAGCCATCTGTTTGCCTTTTCCCCTCTCACCTAAGGAGAATTTTATTGTATTAATTGAGTTCAAGTAACTGTTATCTTTTGCTTGTATGTACATTCTTTATATTTCTTATTTCTTTTTAAATGATGTAATACTAGTTTTCATTTAAAATATAGTCAGCAAAATAACAAAGAATAGAAGAGCTTAATTTTTCTTTTTGAGGACTGCAAATTTTACACTTTTTGGCACTCCATTTTGATTATATCTCATTTCTATGCATGATCAAAATCAACAAAGGAAACCTTTGATGTTCTCACTGTCCAGCATTCTCAGAAAAGAGCTTGGATTCCTATTGTTTTTTAAAAAATATTTTCTTTAAATAATATTCTGTTTGTTGCCTATGCTTTTATTAATCTGGGATAATTTTTAATTGATAAAGTACTTAATTTATAAATCATTTGAATTTTTAAAGGTAGCATCTTTAAAACATTAAAATAGGAGTAACTTACATGTAGGTATTTTGGGACTATCAGTTGGTCCAGACTACTAATTTGTCAAAGCTGATGGGTACAATTTTATTAGCTCATGAAATACAAATGAGATTTTATTTTGTATTAGTCATTCCTTGCAGAAGTTTTGATTATGAATTTTTAAAATTTCATTATCAAAACATAGGTTTCTAATGCTCTGTATTTTAGTGAATAAATATATTCTGCAAAGATATTTTCTCTTACTGTAACTGAAAAAACCTTTCACATTAGCATTTTCTTTATAAAATGTTTTCCAGTATGTTAGACCATGATTAGTTAACAGAGAAAGTGGACATTTCTGCATTGCCATATAAAGGGTCTACATAATTGGGGAAAATAGAGACGTTGAATTGAGTGAACCCTTTCTAAAAACTACATTTCCAAAAGTATGCTTTTGATACAACAATTATTGCACATAATATAGCATGTAGTTTTTAATTAAATATAAAAACAGACTACATAAAACAGAAATCCAATCTGATTTGCTTGAAAATAGATTGCTATTTCACTCTATAGGAATGGTTTATTTAAAAACAGTAAATGGAAAAGAAATGCATTTTCTTGTGTTGTTCTAAGCCTCAGGGGCTAAATGTAATGAATATTTTAAGAGATTATTTTAATTAAATTCCTGCACATCTAAACAGAGTAATATTTTATTATCACATACATAACCATGTAACTGAGATATTCATTAAAGTTAACACTTTCTGGACCAAGAATTCATGGTATGATTTACTGACCTTGTACAAAAAGGCACAAATTAGGAAGAAAAATGAAGGGGGACAGACTTTGATTAATATAGGTAATGCTATACCATATTTATAATAGCCTTTTCCCTATTCTGGTTTATAAATGCAGCCACAGAGAAAGGTGCCCTGCTGAGGCTGAAATGAGGCTGAAATCAGAGCACATGCCACTAGAGTGTGGGGAAACTGATCACACTGTCAGCAATTCATTTCAAAATGATGTATTTAGTGCTCATTTCACCTTCCAAGAAAAAGGAAAAGGAGTTCCTTAGACTGGAAGGTGATATTGTTATTTTCAAGGACATACCTAAGTTAAAGATTGCAGAAAGGGGAGTGTGAAGTGGAGGGAGAATTAAGGGGAAGGGGAGGGAAAAAAAGGCAGAGCAAACAAGGAGAGCTTTATGCAGAAATTCAGTGCTACCACGCTGTTTGATAATTGCTAACATATGTGGCTTCTCTGTTTCATTGTAGTCGTCCTCGTGAGTTCTGGCGCCTTGACTACTGGGAAGATGACTTGCGGCGCCGGCGACGATTTGTGCGTAACCCTCTAGGATCGACACATCCTGAAGCGACACTAAAAACAGCCGTGGAACATGGTCAGTGTATAAACCAGTCCTTGCCAGTAGCAGCAGGTAGAGTACTTGGTAATGAAGAGCATAACTTCATTATTATAAAGGCACTGTAAAATGGTCCAACACCACATTTCATAGTTACTCACCCCAGAAGGAGAAGTTAAATTTTTTATAGTTAGTGTAGGGTCCTATTAAATTATTGTGTCAAGTGTATTTATTTATTATGTTACACATGCAAAACTTACTTAACATAGACCCTTTGTTTCAGAGTAGGAGGATAAAATATTTCTCCTTTTAAGTGACACATTCAGCTTTGAGTAAATTAATCCAGGACGCCTGCCTTAAATCCATGAATATCAGAAAGACAGCATTTACAAACCAAATAGGTTTCTAGGCTCTGTTGTGTGTGTATGATTTTCCCTCAAACATGGTATTTTAGCATGAGATTATGAAGTGGGACAGATAGTAATAAATGTCCAAGTGCCTAGATACTTTCTGAGCCTTGATTTGTAGATGGTTGTGACACATGGCTCCTGGAAAAAGAGAATAGACATTATTTTCAAACGTTCCTGTTCTGCATCATCTTCTTATCAGAGCTTAACAAAACATTTTTCCCCGTTTTGATATAATGCATATCACTATGATTCAGTTTAGTTAGAAGCCTGATAAGCAAATTGGAAAAACTGAAAAAGTCCTTTTGATTTGAGGATTTATTCTCATTGGGCATATGATTTCATTTAATATTTTAATAATTTTTGAAAGTCAATTAAGATATATTGATTAAGGAGGAAAATGTCCATCTTTACATTAAAATTACTTTGACTTTATAAAATATAAATTGGTTATTTTTTGATAAGAAATAATTTTATTTTCCCTTTTATATAGTATTAATTTAATATACAGCAGCTTACAGTTAAATGATAGTATCTAGTATACAAAATGTATGTTAAATTACATTCAATAAAGGTATTAAGAATTTAGATTAAAAGTATGTGATCCTAGGTTTGGCCTCAGTCAGGCAGCTTAACCTCTTGCACTCAGCCTTAAAGACCCATTTCTGGAAGAAAATGTCCACAATATGTCATCAGATATAACACCAAGTGTGACATCTGTCCTTTAAAATAAATGATCATACAGAGAATAGTCAATAACAAAGTGATCTAAAAGCAATAATAGTCTCAGAGCCCTACATCTTCAGCTGCAGGAGGTGGAGAAGGAGAAATAAGGTGTAGTATTAATTAGGCCACTTTGCTTTTAAGGATCATGTACTGTTTGTGTGCTGTTACAGATTCGAGTCATATCTCTATTTTTCCTTCCTGTTTTTGTTTTGTTTTGGTTCAAGACCCTTACATTGAAAAAATCAGCCTTTCGTGGTTTTTATCCTTTGCAGTCAAACAGATGCTACTGGGTGCCCTTAAAATTTAATGGGTATTTTTCTGTCTTCTTAACTGTCATTTTACATTAAGCTGTGAGTTCTGAAGTCAGTGAATGAAAATGTTATGAAAATTTGTCATTTTGTATATGGAGAGAGGGACTTGATTTCTAAAATTGCATAGAGGTAAACTGTTAATGCTTTTACTTGAAAGAAATATCTGCAACTGAATTTAAAATTTGTGGTATATATTTAACTAAAGGACTTATTAAAATCTGTTTTTATAAAAAATAGTATATTTACCCTTTAACCATTTTGAGGACTGTAAGCTTCCTTATAATGAATAAATTTTAATCTTATTGTTGAACTTTACATTTTAAAATAATATTATCATGTCAAATTTCTTAATGCTGAGGCTGATTTAAAAAGGTATTTATTATCAATGTTTACTGTCATTTAATTAAGACTTTTTACATGCTGTATAGAAGCAGATTTCACTCTAAATGCTCCAAATAGTCATTGAAAGATTAATATATCAATTACTTACCTATATTTTATTATGCATTTTCACACTGAGAACTTTAGTTAAGCATTTTATGCAATTCCATTCTGCTTTGTAGCCTTTTACACTAATCTTATAATGACTAGTATTTAAAAGGCTCTGAAAAGATTAAAAATAAGAAATTCAATCTGAAATGTATATTTTAAAAAATCAAATGTGTAGGAGATTCTTCAGTAGTTCTGCAGTTAAGTCATAGTTAATATAACATTTTTTTGAAAAAGGTACAAACTAATTATACTTTGTATGTAGTTTTTTTAATAATAAAGAAATATTAGTTTTGGAACTCAGCGCATACATTGGTACTATATAGTTTAATGTCCTAATTTATGCTAATATGTAAGCAAAGAGCTTTTAAAATATTTTATTAAATAATTTTACAGTTGACATTCGTTTTTAATTTTGTGTTAATAACAAAAGTCTTTGTTTTTAATACTAAATAACAATAGAAAACTGATGAAAATAAACATATTAAGAGTTAAGCATGCCAAATAAAACAGTACAATCAAAAAACAGTTGAAATTATAAAACTTAGCGTGGATAAATACTATGCTTTAATGCGGAATTTGAGTATTTAAAATAGATATTACTGAGGCTAATGTGTCAGTTTTATACTATGTTATGACTTCTCACTTTTGTTGGTAATTGATTTAACAAAGGAGATAGGACATTTTGAAAATGCAGAATCTTAAAACATCATGAAGTATATTATTATCATCAAAGGATGACATCTGAATAGAAATGCTGTTGGCGATTAGTTATATATTTTAGTCGCAGAAGCCATCGTTTTAATGGATTGATGTGATTTGAAGGAAAGCCTCTGGTGTAAAGGTGGCAGAGTAAATACCTGAAGAGTGATGTTCCCCGTCCAGGCGATCAATACCAGCCCCATGACTCTACTTCTGGCTACCTTCTAGTTAAAAACAAATTTTTTAATTCTGACAATTTAATTGCCCTTCCCAAGTTCACATTAACTTGCTTGGGGAAAAGGGCTTTGGGTAATTTTTCAAAGAGAGACCCTCCAAAGTGGTTATTTATAAAAGTCATTTTGTAATGGGAGATTTCTTTAACTTTGCAGAAACTGCATCACATTTTTAAATTAAAACTAATACTTCCTCTTTTGATTAAATATTCTTTATGGAGGAGCAAGCAGAGGTGGATATTTGAGTCTTTGGGGCATTTTCTTCCCTTTTATAGTTTTAAAATTTATTAGAAATCAGTCGTAATTATTTTTAGCAGTCTTCTAATGCACAGAACCCAGTTTGTCAGCTGTCTATTAACACCGCATTTAGATCTGGAAAGAACATAAGGCTAAAGTCTAGCGTAACACTCTTCTTTACAAAAGAGGAAACCGAGGAAACGAAGGACCAACATAATTCTTGGTAGATGGAGGAGCCCAGATAACCCATGATTAGTCACATTTTTTTTTTAACCATTGTTCTATGCTGTCTTCTAAAATCCATTGTTAAATATAATGGGAATTTTATATTCAAATTGAAGCCACATGAAACATGTTTTAAATGGTAGAAAATTGGTTTTAATTCAAACGCTAAAAGAGCTTAGCAGTAGAATCCTATTGAATTCAAGACATTTTTATGTTGTGGAGACTGTGCATGCTCATAGAAATACATGAGGAGGATTTAACATAGTTTAAAAAGTATCTTGTAATCATATGGAATGATAGAAGTACCTCATCTGGTTTTGTAGTGATGACAGACCATGTAAAGATCCTAAATGATGCCATTCTCTCATAACTTCAGTAATGCCAGATACTATTTCCTTCTTAGGATCCACATACACTAGGTTTTCTATCTAACACTTTTAAGGGACCCGTGATCATTGGGAGATGAACTTGGTTTGTTCCCCTAATCGTCCTTTGTGGTTTCACTGATTTTTCTTAGGATGAATCTTCTTGACTTGGAAACCTTTGGAAACTGCACCAAGTATACAAAATGGAATTATTTTAGGATAATAGTTGTGTATAAGACATTCTTTCTGTTTCTTGTTAAGAATGAACAGTTACAGTATGTGCTTCACATCACACTAAGTGGATACCCATATTTATTTTATATACATTTGAGGTCACTTTGTTATTTTAGTAGTAATCTTTTTTTTTAAATGAAGTGTCTTAACTCTTAACGTATAAGCTTTTACTGTAATATGGACTACTGATTACCAGTTCCCTGCTGCAGTAGACTTTTAACAGGAGATTTATATATCATAGGTGCAGCAGTTTTCTGTGTTCTTATTCTGTTTTAATTTTGTTTACCTAGCCTGTTTTGAATATAGATGAATCAACTCATGTCCAGTGCTAGCTCTAAAGAACCTGAACTTTTTGAAGAACCAGCTATTCGCTGAGTCTGCTTACATAAGCTCTTAGCTTTAGTGAATCAAAAGTCATGATTCAAAGAAAGCATTTTTGACAAATTTATCCAATTTGTGTAACAATTGCCCTCCAGTTAGTAAGTTAGAATAAATATTAACTAGAATAAAATGTAAGATTAGACGAAGGCAATCTGTTAATAGTGATATGAAAATTTAAGCAGTTACCATGTTTGGTAGTAATTTTATTATCCCAAAAAGGTCTGAATCAAACTTTAAAACTGAACCAAAAGTATGTTCTGACTTCATCCAATTGGACTTTTATACAAGCATACAATATACTCACAGAAGATATCAAAGTGCTTGGTACTTGTTTCAATGGTTGATTGAGTATAAGGCAAACAAAAGTTTGCCTTAAACTTTTCCCAGCACATAAACATGATAATTATCTTTTATTTAATGCTGGGGACAGTTTTGTTCTAATTTTCGAAACAAAACAAAGTTCCTTAGCAGAGAGCTATTAGACCACTGAGGACTGAAGGCCAGCGCATGTGGTGTGTGTTAGAGCGCTGCTGGTGATTTTACTGTTGCTAACTGAAAATCCTCCAGGGGGAGTTAATTACAGGAAGGCCGTTCTAAGTATCGGTGCGTTGCATAGTTTCCATGACAAGAGGTTTTTCAGTTGAGGTTGAACAATTCCAGAATCTGAGCTTGTAAAAATAAGTAAATAAATAAAAAGTGGGTGTTTCTATGTATATAGTAGGCCTATGGTACTTTACAATTTTTTCATAAAATTTTATTTAATTCAGAAGTTACTGTGTTTTAATGTGTCAGCATGATGAAAACATATTTAAAAACACTTTAAATTCCAGTTGCAAGGAATAAAAAATTATATTTAATGGTCATTTAAATGAATGTGAATTTATTTACGGAGCTATTTTATATTCCCGCTGGCTACTATCTTTTTTTTTTGTAAATGTTTGCAGATTAAAGGTCCCCCCCTTTTTTTTCAAATCAACTTGGTGTACTTCACAACATGTATGGCAATAATCAGAGAAAGTAATGATCAAGGTGTTGAATTTAGTTGTTTTTTTATGTGTTTGGCACATGTTCATAATATGTAGGTTTGGAAATGAATTCTTTTTTAATTCTTGCTTTTTTATTATAATTCTGACTTAACCTTTTAAAATGTGCCATGTGAAACTTAAGAATAGTAAACTAACCAGTAGATTCCGTGTCCATTCATCTTTGCATAGTGGGGCGAGCCCAGATTCTGGTGCCCCAGACTCCTGACTCGACCTAGTAGCTGTGTTGCCTTGGGCAAGTTATATAACCTTCTCTGAGCCTGTTTATTCATCTGAAAAGGAGAAATTAGAAGGGGGGTTTATGAGAATTAAATGAGTTAAATATGTAAAGTGCTTTGAACCCTCCCTGGCACATGATTAGTGTTCTTTAATATTAGCATTGTTATGATTTCTGCTTTGACGAAAAGAATTTAAATCTGGGAAATGAGAATGTAACATGCTGATTTTGTACTGAAATCTGACTGGCAGCTGTTAATTAAGTATAATGTACACTGTAAGAAAATGTAGACGATGATGATTTCTCTTATATTTCTCCGTGACCAATTTGTTTTTAGTAAACTGGAGAAGGCCTTGTTTGGGCTAAGGGCAGTGTTTATGATTTCAAAGTAAGGAAACATAAATACTTGAAATATTAACAATGCCATAAAAATTTATACTGCTATTTTCTTAAAAATTGTTGGGTCTGGGTATATTTCTTTGTAGCTTGTAAAAATATAAAGCCATTTAAATTAGATACTTAAAAATATTTTTCAAGTATTTATTGAGACTTTCATATGTATGCAGCATAGGAAAATAAGATTTTACTTACCATGTAGAGGTTATTCAAAGTTAAATATAGAAAGCTTCTTTCCATGACTTTGTTATTTAATAGAAAGTACCTATGTTTTTTTAAGTAGTGCCATAAGTATTGTATGTAAATAATATATATGTTGAATTCACAGTAAATATAATAAAAATAAATTTTTACCTTTTAACATTATCCTATGATGCCTATTAAATTCAACAAGCCTTTGATTTCTCAGGATAATCAGGTACCATACACATAATTTAACTATTTAGCATAAATTATATAGATAAATATTAGTCATGTTACTGCAAACTGAGCGCTTCATCCTTTGTGAGTTTTGGACGCAATGCCTAGGCGGAAACTGCAGTGGAGAGCAGAAAGCCGGGCAGTCTGATTTCCATATCAATAGCTGCTGCCCGGGCAGATCAGGTGCTTTGCCTCTGGGATTTCCCTAGCTGGAAACCAGGACTGGAAGGAAGGGCAATGCTAAACTTTCCCTTATGTGACACTGTGAGCTTTCAAAATTCACAGTCCAGCAGTTGGTATCTGCTTTTACGAATTTCTTAAGGAGAAAGCTGCTCAGAGCAGCGCAGTCGCTCTGGAGGGATGTGGGTTTCTGAAGTCAGAATCAGGAGTTTCACTGCTCTCCCCTTTTGGCTGCACTTCTGCTCCCGTCTGTGGCTCCATTGTTGGCCCTAGGTGCTCCACAGAGCTTTTCCCTCACTGTTTGGATTTGCTGTCCCCTTCCCTCTGTCCGCTCCTGTGCTGCAGCCTTAACAGTGCCTCCAGTCTGTGCTGCTCTCTCCACGGGCTGCTGCAGCTCAGGCAGTGGGAGGCTCTCCGCCCAGATGCCTCTCATCCCAGGCTTTCTGTTATGGTTGCCCCCGGGGTGTCTTAGCCCTTTAGTTTAAACACATGGAGGAGGTAGTGTTTGAGCCTCCACTTAGTTTCCACACTGCCTTGCTCTTGGTATTTGTCTAAGGGCTGAAGTGGGGGTGTGGGTGGGGTGAAATGTGGGCAAGGGCAAGGTGAAGGAAGGAGGGGGGATGGAGTTAAGAGGAAGAGAAGGCAGCTTCCAAGAGCTGCTAGAGCTTTATGAGTGTCAGACGTGGCTTCAGGATGTAGTCTAAATCCTCATTGGCTGTGATTCTCCTAGCTCTGGTCCTTCTTCCTCTGGATTCTCCTTCACAGCCACTTCCCTACCATTTCAAAATGCTTGTCACTATAATATTATTCCAGGAATGAATCAGTCTTTCTTATTTTTCAGTGTTAGGTGGGTATTGTTTGTAAAAGTAGGTTGGGATTTTTTCTACCGACAAATTTGTAAAAATGTGCTGCCTTTGAACCCTCTCCAGCCCTAACTATAAGTAAATAAATGGTTCTGTGAGTGTTGCAAGGGTCACATTTAATGGGATTAGGGTGCTTGTTCAGGGTAACGTTCAACTAGGTTTGGGGAATCATGTTTGTCAAAATGAACATGTGTGCCATCCCAATCACCCTCCCCACTGTGGATGAATGTGTAAAAATGATTGGCCATCTTTGGCCACCTAGCCTTACCTCAGTTCCCTGCCCCTCTGTCAGAGTGCTCTTCCCAGGGCTGATGGACAGCTTTGTTTCCTTTTCATTTCAGCTGCAGATGAAGATATCCTTGCTAAAGGAAAACAGTCCATCAAGAGTCAGGCTTTAGGAAATCAGAACTCAGAAAACGAGGTTCTCCTGGAAGGTGACGACGATACTCTGTCATCCGTGGACGAGAAAGATTTAGAGAATCTTGCCGGTAAATTCAGTGGTTGTGCAGCTATTTCAGCTAGCTCTGGGCCAATAAGCATCTAATTACTTACTTTTTCAGCTGAGACTGCTACTGAGTTCACACCCACAATTACTTTAGCTATAAAAATTTTGTTTTCCTTCAAACATTGTCCTCCTAATCTTCAACACTTTCTATTTTGTTTTCCTATTCTATTCCTTATGCTCATTTTAAAAATAATTTTCACTGAAAAAGAAAAAAAAAGTTTAAAAGCAGCAACAACAAAACAAAATTGCTTCACCCATCCCATGAGACTTACCTAATCGCTATAATATAAGAGTTGTAAGTGAAATTCTGCCAACTGTTTTGTAAATAAAGCTTGGAGGCAGGTGAGCTATTTGCTTTGATATACAGGTCTTAGTGAACATGTTGCATATACATTTAACTCTCTCAATCCATTTTGAGAATGGTGTGGCTTTACACGGGATTCACATATTTTACCTGATGTAGAAATTTTGATTTGCACTCTGCAGATTTTCAGTTTTACTTCCCTTATGGGAAAAATTCTCTTGTTTAGCCTGAAATTTTAGTCATTCATTAAATAGCCTTTAAAAAAAAATGCCTGTGGCTCTGTTCCTCAAGGAGGAAAGTCTGAAAGATTGTATGATTTCTTTAGGGAAACTATATCATCTATTTTGATAATTTGCATTTAAGAGAAAAGACATTAGAAATCTTATATTTAATGATATATATCTGCAACCTGTAGTACTACGCAATGAATGCTAATGAAAAGCAAAAATGGATGATGGCATCTTCTTTGAGGAACCATAAACCTCTGTGTAAAGTAAAATAACATTAGTTGGAGAATAGTGTTAAGGGGTTTCAGACAGGAAGAGAGAATAAGGTGGACAGCGCTGTTTTCTAGTCTTTTCCTTCATATCCATTTACCTATTTCCTCCTTTATTTTGCTTGCATTCTTGCTACTAGTAATGCATTCATACAGTAATAGAGGTGAAAGGGGACTTTAATTATATAATCCTGACAATGGCAATAGGATTAAGAAGTAATCCACACTAATAAAGTGGTGTGGGTTAGAAATGAAGTGGAAATTGTCAGGGGTCTTCTTTAGGACCTAGGCTGCCCTAGCTCCTGCAGCTGTCTGCTTACCCTGTAATTGAATGTCTGAGAGTGATTGAAAAAATGTTATTTCTTCTCAGGATTACATGCTAATGTACAGAGGGCAAAGGAGACAGCAAAAGAACACATAGCTGCTTATTTCATCCATTTATAGGGATGAGCTTTGGGAAATCATGGCTGTTCTGCAGCTATCTGCTGCCCATCTGCAGACACAATGTATTTGTACGTTGGGAATAGAGGGCAAAGCCTGCTCTGATCTCCGCAGAGCATCCCTTCTATTGTCCTACTGGCACACATTAAGATTGATGTGAGATTAAGGACCAACACCCTTCTAACAATCGATGGAAATGTCAATTCATCTGAATTTTGAAACACTTATTCACCCATCGATTACCTGAATAGGTGTGCCGTGTTTGTAGGCACTATATTAATTCAGACCTCTAAGTGCCGATCTTCTCAGGCTGTTTTCTTCACCTAGAGATTTGTGCAATGAGAAGCTGACATGGGACATCAAATTCTTATTGCATCAATCTCTACATAAACATATATGTATATATAATATGATCATTATTTTTAGTCCTTATTTTAGGTTTAGTTCTAATACGTTGTGTGTTTTTCTATCTGTATTGAATCTATTGTTTTCAGTAGCAGGCTGATTTGTCTCTTTGATAAGCCCTGTGGAGATTTGATTATTCCAATAAAAATTCATTCACTTGGAAACCCACCCTCCAGCTGTTTACTCCCAGAGTCCCTGAACTACACTAATATTAGATTTGGAAGCACTGAACAATATTTAACAGTGGAAAGGCAGGCTTAGGAAATAAGTATTTTTACCAATCTTTCATGGGGAAAGTTGTTATGGAAGAGGTTTTATGTCAACCTGGCACAAAATCTTTACCAAAGAATATGGTGCAGTGTTTCTCACTTTGCTAATAAGCTAGTGATCTTTTTGTAATCATGCCTCAGCCAAACTCTAAGCTAACCTCTGGCCTTGGGAGCCTATTGAGTCCTCCTTGCTCCTGGTTGTTGTTCCATGTTGTTTGATAGCCTGAGGCTTGTTTTCTAAATGGAATGTGGATGGACTTATTTAGGCAGAGCTGCCCTTTTACCAGGAGATTAGACCAAACCTCTGCAGACTCCCTGTAAAATAATTGCATCCTAGTTTACTGTTAAAATGAATCGCCTGTTATAAATCTCTTAGTATGAGAATGCTAACTTTGCAATTTAGGAGGAAGTTTTTTTGGGTGGGGGTAAAATTTGTAAGTGCAGGAGTTGGCAGGGAAATTTGGTGCTAGAGGTGAGAATTTTAAAATTAAAATTTCTGCGTGAACCTATTTGAATTTTTGAAAAATGCCATTCCAACTTGTGCGGCTTCCTTTTCACGTTGGCAGGCCCTGTTAGCCTAAGCACACCAGCTCAGCTCGTGGCCCCCTCGGTGGTGGTGAAGGGCGTTCTCTCTGTCACCTCCTCCGAACTCTATTTTGAGGTGGATGAAGAGGACCCCAACTTCAAGAACATCGACCCCAAGGTGAGGAAATGAGGAGTGGGTTTCATTTTAATGGAATTTTATTTTTCTTGGATGGGATGATGCGCTGCTATTAAGTAGGATTGGCATTGGTAAAATTTGACAGACTTACTGGGAATTTCTTGCTGATGTCCCTCTGCCTGTGTGCAAGGCAATTCTCTTCTTTAGCTTATGGTTCCCTTACCAGCTAGTTAGATTATTGAAGTTCATTTAGATTCAAAACAATTCCCACTTAATTGCTTTTATCATTAGCTCATTCAAGGGTGGGGGTGAACCTCAGGGAGTAACTTCTATAAATATATTTTACATCAAAGGGTCCAGGGTAAATTAAGCTACAGAAGCCAATGAGATTGAGAGGAGTTATTTTGTTTAGCCTTTATATTTTCTGGATATGATACCAATATATCTCTCTCCTTGCTTTGTCCTCATGGCTCGCCACTCTGTCGTGCATGCATGTGTGTCGTGTGTGTGAGATGCCTCTGGTTCCCATTACCTGTAGTTGATTTTACAAGGCACTGCATGATTTCCTATTCTTAAATGAAAATGCAATTTCCCCTTTGAAATGTATTTCTGATTACTTTTCAGACCTTGGCAACTTTATTTTACTAAGAAACATTGTAGCACAGACATAAAGCCAAAATTAGGTTTATTTTATGAAAGTGGCCCAATTTGTTCTGAGAGGAAATAGTCTCTTTTAAACGAGCAACATAAGTATCTTGTAGAAAGAGAAGTTTAAAAAAATTGGAATACTTTATTTTACAGACTGATAACTTGTGTGTGTACTACTACATACATATGTACATACATACACACACATGCATACATTCTGCATTCATTGATGGGAGGTTCTTTGGTTTTGTAATCACGTGAATTATTAAATTTTAGTGATTTAGAAGTATTTCAAAATAGTTCTTGATGAAAATGTTATGGTTTCATTGAAAACTTTATAGTGCCGTCGTGTGTTACGTGTGTTTTAGCACAGTGTCTCAAAATCGCTGCCTTTATTAAGCTAGGATTTGGTAGACTGCATGAAAGGCAGGTTACAATGAAACAGGTTATTTTGACCTTGATAATTCAGCTAATCCACTGTAAAGAAAGCTGTAATTCAGATTTTGCATCACCTAGAAAAAAATTTTATTTTGTTGCAGAGCTGAAAATGTATTTTAGTTTGTTTAGGAAAGAAAAGTAACCAAAATTACTTACATTCTCTAACTTATGGTAATTTGTGAGTTTAAGAAGCTGAAATTTAACTCAGAATATTCTACTATGCTTTTGGGCATACATGACTTAAAATCTGAATTGTGATTTAAAGGTATCTAAGTATTGTACTCAATATTAGAATCTTTGCCAGTCTTTGTAATTGGGTACTTTAAAGTTATTTACTCCTTTGGGGGAAGTTATAATATATTTCTCTCTGATCTTATTTTATGCAGCATCCTTAATTTTTTTTCCTTGTTGCATGGGCAATACAGGGATCTTTTGCCTTAATCACAGAAATTGTTTTGTACCACCCCAACCTGCCTAATACTACAAAAATCAAAACCTATGCTAATTTATATTTAAAAATATATATTTATATTTGATTTTAATAGACATGAGTACTTTATTTTGTGATGAGGACACTTGTGTTGCTGCAGTATTTTTCTTTTTTAGTTGCAGTAGATTAAATGAGGGGAAAAAGATACTGAATTTGGGGAGTTTTTGTTTCTTCTTGTCAAGAGTTAAGAACTTTTTTCCTGGAATAACTGGAGGGAGATATGTCTAATGCTGTGAATACTTTCGAGAATGAAAACATGGTCATTTTAAGATACCATTTTTATCTTTTAAACTATACACTGACCTTAAATTATTTCTTTGTAAATGTCAGCACCTAATACTTGCTTGAAAATGCTCTTAAAAATCGGAACATTTTCCCCAGAGAAAAAATTCATTTTTATTATTAAAAAGCTAGTGTATTTGCCTGAACCACTTTTTTCCCTGAAAAAAGTGAGTTTGCTCTGCATATACAGGAAGAGAGATGAGAAAAACACATCACATAGGTTGAAGGAGTGGAGATGATTTTAGAACTGATAAGATCAAAGTTTATATTTCTAACCCAGCACTATTTTTAGGAGGGCATTTTCACCAGGGAATCTTGTGACTTAAGCCTGTTTTGCCAAGTGAACCAGGAGACAGAGCCCTGAACACCTTCCTTGTGTGTCCTCCATCTCTGATGCCCTGCTGCTCCTCCCTCCCCCACTCTTCCTCTCAGCTTTAAAATTGCTTTTTTAGGACAATTTTCTGCCTCTCTCTCATTCGTGGGTTTTCTGAATAAATTGAACACTGGGCTCATTTGAAGAATACATTTTATATACTAAAGGGTAACATCTGACATAGATTCTGTACTTGTGCCTCATCACTAGCTTGTCTAATGGAGTACAGAGTTGCCTCCAATATAAAGAAGACAAATCAGTTCCTTTGGGACACTTTCAGTTTCACCAATTATTTTATAATCAGTTATTAAAAAGAAATCTTTCTTAAAGTCTAAATGTAATGAGTGCATTGGATTGTTACCTTAGGAAGGCAGAAAGAGTCGTAAAGTACTTTTCCTATGTGTAAATTCTTGAAAATATTTCTTTGGTCATTAAAATTGTATCAAAACTTTTTTTGTTTAAAATGCCTATAAGAAGCTCCAGAATAATTCTGAGAAATTATGGGAGTTAGTTTCTAAATGGCCATAGTTTTGGTATTTGTAACTAAGTCATTTAAAAAATTGAGGTAATTCATAAATCTAGATTGTTCACATCAACCATCTGCTAGGAAAAGGAATGTTGTTATAAGCATTTTATTCTTTTTCAGTGTGGTTGATTTAACTGTTAAGTTTTATTATTTAAAACCTGAAGGGAACAAATGATTTAAGGAAAAGTGTCAACTGATTGTGTTAACTATTCAGAAAAGATCCATAAATATTTCCTTTGCATTTCAGACTTAGAGTGGATATTTCAAAGTTATGGCATGAAAAGCAAATCTCTTAATTTTTAATGTGAACTGTTTTTTTCTGTTTTAAATTTGTTCTTTTCAGATGTGAAAGAAAATACTACTTTTAATCTTAAAATCTATAGAACAAGCATAATTGGGTAAAATTAATTTTTTTCTTAGGATTTTGGTGGGAATTTGGTTAAATGTACAAAATGTGCTGTATTTGCAAATTAGAGTTCAAATGGCAGCTTCTTGTATTTAGCTCCTCAGATTCACATCTTTACATTGTAAATTGTAAATGTGATCTCACCTGCCTTCATTTAAGAACAATCCACAAACAGTCAATTACAATGTAAAGCAATGCTTTTATTACTGTTTCAACAAGACTGCTTAGGGCACGGGTAGAGGTGCAACAGGGACGAGCACAATCTGACATTGGCACTGAGATACAGTTAACATCAGCAGAAACTTTTTTTAAAGAGAAATTTTACATATAATTAAATACTTTTTTTTTTTCACTTGGTGACAACATTCAGGCAACCCAAAACAAAATGAAATGAGGCAGGGAGAAAGGGGGGCGGGAGAGAGGGAGAAAGAGGAGAAAGGAGAGAAAAGGAGAGAAGGAAAGAGGGAGAAAAACTACTATACATTGATTTGAAAATGTACCTTAGGTTTCATTTTGTGGTGGCAAAGCCCGATTGCTTCTTTTGTGTGACCTTTTAAATTCACATTGTTTGGAAGAAAACGATCACTTCTGTGCAAGAATGTGATTTCGTGTGTTTTGGTTTGGTGGTTGGGTTGCTCTCTTTTGTTGGCTCGTGAGCTCACGGAGGTCTGCTGCCTGGTGGCTGTTTCTTTCAGGTGGCGGACAGTAAAAGTTTGTGTCCGGAGTTTCCGCTGTTGGTCGTGTGTGTTGGGTGGCTGAGAGCATTCCCATCTGTGTCGCTTTTCAAGCAGTCCCCAGCACCCTATAGTTTGTCCAGGCTTTTGGGATTGGTGAGAATTTCCCTGGCCAACCTCCAGGTCTGCTTGGCAGCACTCTCCAGGGCCGAATGGGGCTTGCCCTGGAAAAGGTCGAGGTTGGGCAGAAAGTAGTGGGGGCAGCGGCGACACTGCAGGCAGGAGATGAGCTGCAGCAGGATGCCGTTGAGCCTGTCGCCCAGGCACGCCTCGTCCCAGTCCGTTTCCCGCGGGTGTTTCTCGCACTCGTACAGCAGCAGCGTCTTCATGTGGTAGTTATTGAGCGGCTGGCCTGGCAGCTCCAGGTGGCGGTCCCGCAGCGTCTTCAGCACCGACAGACACTTGTTTCGGCAGCCACCCATCAGCAGGCGGTTCTCAGCCTCCCCGAACTGTAGCACCCAGGCATCGCTCTCCGCGGAGCTCTGCTTGCCGGTCAGCGAGTAGCACTCCTTGGAGAGCAAATTGAACCCTTCGGCCTTGACCTCCGCCACCCGATTGGGGCCGGGCCAGGGGATGTGAGGCATAGGCCACTGTGCCGCACTGCGAGGCCAGATACCCGTGCACTTGAACGCCGGGGTGATTTGCACCACGTAGCGCTCCCTGATGCGCAACTTGACCTCGCTGGTATCCGCGATCATTTTGACCACATCCCGATAGCTGCACTTGTCCACCGCCTGAGCGACCAGCGTCTGGAAACGTGACCGGATCTTGCGCGCGGAGAGGTAGCCGGACGCTGTGATGAACTCTACCCAGAGAGACATGCTCCGCTTCCGACCATCGCTGAGTTTGAGCACCGCACAGCCGGGCAGGGAGCCGTCGTCCACGAAGTTGAAGACGCCCATTTGGTTTAGGTAGAGCACCACCTCGAATTCTGTGGGCGAGATGACCTCCAGCCCCTCGTAGCGGGCATCGATCTCGCTCAGGGAGCTGATGAAGCGAGGCTCCTGTACCTCCACCTCCTTTAGCACGTCCGAGACCACCTTACAGACCTCTCGGATGGTCTTGGCGATGGCCGCCTTGCGCGCTTGGCAGCGCTCCGTGTAGTATTTATTGAGCTGGTAAACCAGCTTGGCCTGAGCGGCGATCATGTTGGGGCACAGGTCCGGGCTATACACCGGCGTCTCGCAATACGTTGAGGGATCCAAGGCTCACGCACTGGTGGTGGCCCTGCGGCTTGCGAAAGAGGCGGCGCGCTCCCCCTAAGCCCCGCTTCACCGTTGTTTTCCACCTGGGCTGACCTGCCGATGCCACAGCCGGCCTGATCTTTCTCTCCTCTTTCCGAAACCCCGTTTTCTTCTCCAGGAAATAAGAAAAAAAAGTGATCTTTGAAAAACAAAAGTACCTGCGGAGACTGTTTTTGCTTTCCCTTGATATGTAAAATAAAGATGTGCTTCTAGGAGAGGTAAAGGGGAGGGGAAAACAGAGAAGGTGAGAGAAAAATTCAGGTTACCAAGAGGTTAGGCTAAGATGTCTGCAGCCGAGATTGTCCAGAAATCTGGAAATGCGGTCTTTTAAGTGCCAAAGTAAATTTTAAAATAAAAGCGAAACATTCAGTGTTTCATTCTTAAACTTCTCTCCCACGCTGGTAGGACTTCTTCACTCAGCTTAGGTGAGTGCCTTCTCCTCACCCTCCCCCAGGTGGAAGGTGAAGGATGTAATTAATGTCCAGAGAGCAGCGAAGTGCACCTCGGTCCGCGGCACCCTCGGAGGTTTGCAGAGATGCCTCTCAAGGCGCGTTGGTTTGGCCACCTCTCAGGGGGTCGTGTTGTAACGGTGTTCCTCTTTTCCTACTGGAGGCGTTGTTCAGACTGGGCTTGTTTGTTTGCAGTGGGTTCTTCTTGTATTTAGGTGCAAACCGCTGGAAGTTGTTTGATATTCATTTCTGCTTCGTAATTTATAATTTTGGCCTTCACACAATCTATTTTAGTGTGATGAAGCCGTCGCTTGCGTTGCATCTGGGGTTTAGTTATAATGATTCTAGGGTTTTTCTTCTCCTCCCCCTTTAGGTCGCATGTGCAGATTCCACTTTCTGAGTGAGTGTCTCTCCCTCCTCCCCTCCGACGTCTCTCTCTCCCCTCTCCCCTTCTAATCTCTCTCTCCTTTCTCCCACTTTTCCTCTGTCTCCCTCCCCCTCCCTCTCTGTTTTTCTCTCTCCCTTCTTTTATCTCCCCCCTACTTTCTCTCTTCTTTCTCACCCTTCACCTCTCTCTCTCTCTCTCTCTGCCTTGCCGTTTCCTGGAGTTATTTAGTTTATGAATGGTCCAGGGCCATCATGACGGGGGTGGAGCTTCAGTTCCTACAATCGCTATCCAAGCTGTCACTGCTTTAGCCAATCCGAGAGAGAAGACAGGCATGCTTGGCCCACGGTAGCAGCCACTGCTGCGCTTGATAAAGAAAGGGAGTAAAGAGAGAAGTAAGAAAATAGGAGGAGATAGTAGAAGTCAAATACTCACACACATTTTACAGCCCCTTCCTCTCTAACCTTCTCCCTTATCAGTGGCAAGGAAGAGAAAGAGGCTGTATAGGAAGGACGTCCTGGAGATGACTGGAATAACGCGAGGGGGAGTAGCAGTGGTTCAGACAGGTTCTCTTTTTTTTTTTTTTCTATCAACGTTGTGAAGAAGATGCAAACTCTAACAGAATTACTTTCATTTGGATTTGGGAAAGGACCTAACATTTTCTATATTTTCTCCTCCCACAGTCTTGCTCCTTCCCTCTCCCCGTCGTTGCCCAGAGCCAGAGCAATTGCTATCTATAAGTAGCAGTTGGGGGGGGGGGGTTATGACTGTAAATCTCTTTTCAGCAATTTCCATATGTTGAAATGGGGCAGGACAAAAGTGCCGCAGGCACCTTGCTTGATAATTATTGCTTCATAATTAAGATTCAGATAATACTTAATGCTAATACTTTATTGTTACAAGGACTAACTAGTTTATAGAAAATATGTTTAAGTTTTGAGAGATGGTGCACATTTATAGGTGGTAGAATTTGTTGTATATATGTTTAAATTAAAATAAGCCACTAAAACTGCTTTAAACTTACAAATGAAGGGAAGTAAATTTGAACTAAGTTAAAGTTTTCTTAAAATGTCAGTGTTGTAAATCTAATTTTGAACATATTGTCAAGCAGTACATTTTCACTTGTAAAATTATTTTATTTTCATAATTGACTTTTGCTTTTAAAAGACTTCACTGTGCAAAAATCTATAACTATCCTGTTATTGATCACACAGATGGCTGCCCTCCTCCCTTGGCATTTCAGTGAAACACATGCATATGCTTTTAGTGTATGTATTGGACCCCTTGTAACCTTTGGGTACTTTTGGATGAAAAAGCTGCAACAGTGTTTGTGGTTTGCTTAGTACTGAGGGTTTACGTTTGAACCTTGGGTGTCTGTCTGGTTTCTGTGTCTTTTTAAGACAAGTCAAATAGACGGGATAATTTTTAGTTAGATTTGGGACATTCTATTCTTTGGTGATGCTGTAAGAGTAAGATTCTATGAAGCCCTTTGTGGAAGACTTCATTTTGCAAAACCTGGTATGTATGACACTTTTGCAAAACCCCTTGGGAGGGTTTGACTTGCTCTCTTAAAGCTGGACCAGGTGGACCTGCATTCAGTTGTGTAAGTGAAGTTTATTTCTTTCCACCTCCTTGATGTCAGACCCCTGGACCTCCTAGCCCTTCCTTACTTGGCTGGTGGGGACTGCTGGTACCTTGTCACCCACTCACTCTCATTGCCCTAAATCCCTTTACAAAGAACTGTTAGGCCCTTTAAATAAAAGGTCAAGTCGGATATATTCCTAGAATCTGTCTTCAGTGGCCAGGAGTTGGGAAGAATAGTTGGAAGTAAGCAGACTGCAAACTCCGCAGAGCTTTAGTCAACTTATCGGGAGTGGCAGAGACTTGGAGGCGGCCTCTGGACCCCAGCCTTCATGGGGGGAATGCTTGGCTGCGGGAGGATTGTGAGCCACGGAGTCTTCAGGATTTCGTGCTTGTGGGAAGCCCGGACTCTGTCGGTAACCCGGCTATTGCCCATGGGTCACGTCGGAGCCCTGGGAAATATTACTGGGCAGGACGGGCGCTTTGGTGCCGGGAGTTGTGTGACCAGCCTGGAAAGGGTCCTTAGCAGCTTCTCCCCAGGGCAGTAACTGGGCGGAGACTCGTGGCGGGGCCTGAGGGTGCAAAGCTTTTCGTCCCCAATCCTCCGGCTGGCCGCTTCTTCCTCGCCTCTGCTAGCGGCCTCACTCGCCTCACTCGTGGGCTGGTGCGGCTGGAGACATCCCAGGGAGGGAGTGTTTGCGAAAAGGCCCGGGTTGACCGCAGTCGTCCATTCTCAAGACCGCGGTGCGGTGCGGCTGCCCGCTGTCCCTGGTTCCCGAGTAGGCGCCCAGGGACCCGGTCCGTGCCTTCTCTGCTCATTTGGGGCGGCCCAGGCCACTCCGATCGATGTTCTTGCCACCGGGGCCTGATACCCTACTCCTCTCGGCTCTATCAAGCACAACTAAGTTTCCTTGCACCCTTGTCCCCGTGTTTCTCCACTTTTACAACAGAGGCTGAGGGATGACAAAACGTTACAAATGTTTTGATTTAAAAACAATTCATTATCAATTTACCCTGTCTAAGGTAGATGCTCTAGTAAATAATAAATCAGTTAAACAAAGGCGACTTTAATTTATTGCCGCGGTACTAATTAGAAACATCATTCGAGCAATAAACTTAAACACTTTCAGCAAATAATGCTCCCTCTTGCTAGTTCCCTCTCCCCCTCCCCCATCCCAGCTCACTCTGGCTCCTCTGCTCGGAGAGCTGCTTCTGCTGTGTGTGCTCCCGGATCCTTCTTCCTCTGGTTGAATAATTGAAGGGGGAAACGGTATCCGAGGAGGCTGTAATTGAAGAGCCCCTGTCACCTCTGCTTTTATGTATGTTAGTGTAGAAGTCCATCAGCAGCTCCTTGATGGTGTATTAAAACGAAGTGGCAGCCCCTTCTGCAGGAGATAGCGTATTCTATTAAAGGAGACCAAGTGAGAGAAAGAAACTCTAGAGGCTAAAAGCCACTTCAAGTCTTCAGACCGATTGATCTGTATTCTCTTGTTATAATCCGTCTCATCATACTTGAGTTAATGAGGCAAAAGAGGGGGAGCGAACTCTGATGGTCCTTGACAAATTCATTAGGGAGGCTGCAGGACATTTTATCTGACTGTTAAACATCTTGTTTGTTTGGTTGAGGCAGTGCCAACCTCAGCACGCTTCTGCCCAGACCTGTGTGTGATGTTGGACTGGCTGCAGACATTCCCGCAAAGGGGCGGGGGGGCACTCAGGATGTGACTTTTGTTTTGTGTTTCTGGATGTCCATAACCTTTACACTTCTCTAGGCTTTACCTTCATCATCATTAATTACGTTAGGAACATTTTATGAGTCCTTAGATGGTAAAACAGAGGTGGGGTGTTCTTAGTTACTGTAAACTAAAATATGTGTGTTTAAACTTTAGCCTGAAAATTTCCTGTCTCCTAACAAAATGAGTCAAGTTTTAGCAATTACTGTGCTACTTTTTTAAAAAATGTGAATGTGGAAGCTCCAGAAGAATGGGCCAGATTGCACATTTCATTGTTTTCACTTGATCACGGTTAAATAAACTTTTAATTAGTAATCGAATTTCCTCTTGTAGTGAAACACACAAGTCAGAAACTTGGAAACAAAAATTTTAACTATTTATACCATAAGATATTTTCAAAAGAAAATCAGCATATTTGAATTTGGGGGCCTTTATATATGTAAAATTAGAAGCAGAACTGGGTGCTCTTTGAATGGTGCTAAACTAAGGTGGTGAGTTGACTGAATACCTAGAAACTGAAAATATTGAATTCTTCAATTCTTCTAATTGAAGAATTATAGGCCATTATGCTAGAATGCTAATGCTCTGTTTTATTCTAAGATAATACAGTATTTGATTTCTCAAACTTTTCCTTGGAAGGAAACAATCCAGTTGTGATACTTTCTTGCATAGAGAATTGTTACATTTTCCCTCAGCAGTTGAGTTAAACAGGCTCAGCTCAAATGCTCTGAGAAAGAACCCTGCCTTCCATTTACAGGCAAACAGTATGAGAGAAAAAAAGAAAACGAATGCTCTTTGCCTGTCATTTTTGTACATTCCAGTACTTCTGATGAAGCTGGAACTGCTGGAGGGAATGTATGGATTTGAAAAGAAGTGATTCAGTAGTTCATGTTGTATTTCCCAGAAGCAAAACCAAACTAATGGCTGAAGTCAGTGCTTCTGTACATCTGACAGTTATAATCCTGTTTACATTTCCTTAAGAATACAGAATCCTTAAACTGTTTTATTTTTTGTTGATCTTTACTTAGACGTATATTTACTGAGTTAAACTTCAGTGCATTTTCTACTTTATCATATCATGGAGAGTAAAAAGATATCCATTATTTCATTATGTGTAGACAGGACATACAGTATTTCAATAATCTTTGCTGAAGAGTATACAGGTTTTAGATTCTATGATGTTGATATTGTTTTCTAGGAAAACATTTAAGTATTCAAAAATAATCAGATTGCGGACTTTAAAAACTCAACTCTGAAGGATTGGTACTTTTTTGAAAACAAAGGACCACATGTTTGCCTGTGTAGGTACTTACACTCTAAAGTCTATCTTTGAAACATCTATGTGATTGCTAAGTTTTTGGTTCTTACGTACTTAATGATTCAACATATTTGTAAAAATACTTCACTTTTCAAAAGGAATTTTTTGGTCAAAATATAAATGGGGAAACAACTGTTTAATTTTCTGAATTTAAAATTCCAGTCAAAACAGAAAGAAAATAACCCAGACAATTTGTTAGTGCATTAGTTGATGACATTTTATTCAAGTAATCATAATAAAATATCTGTAAGAAGCTTTAACAGCAACAGTATCAGAATTGTACTGTTTGCATTGTATTGAGAATCAAAGTAAAACCACATTTTAAAAATCCTGTCAAATGTTCTAATTTTCCCAAACTCTGAAGTATCACAGAAACTGTTCATAAGCTATTGATAATTATTCTGGAATCAATCTAGAAAATAATCATTAACTGAATACTTTCTTTGAACAGATCACTTGCAGTGCCTGTTAAATTTAAATGGTCAGAAATGCTGAAACAAGTTTTTTTCCCCCTAAAAAAAACAGCTTAACAACATCAACAACAAACCTTGTTATCTCTTTGATTGGTAACCCAAGAATATTATTGTTCTCACTTGAACACTTTGAACTTAAGGTAAGCTCTGTCAGGTAAAAATAATAGCTTTAACTTTGCATAGTAAGCCTATCAAACTGCACTAGAAAAAAATACTTTATGTACTTTTGTGTTTGAGTTAACCTTGCACAATATATATGATTATTGATATATATACCTATTAGACTTTTATAAGTCTATAAAAGTTGTACTATAAGAGTATACTATGCATTAATTTTTCCAAAGTTGAATAACAACTGTATATATGAGTACTTTATTAAGTTGTACAGAGTTTGATGTTATCAAAATGTACAATGATAGAGCAGAGGACTTGTACTCAGGAAAATGGAAGTAAATAGCTTCTAGCCTGGCTGAAAAGTAAATACTATTGTATTATTGAACTGGGATGTGAAATTTAAGAAAATTCAAATTAATTCAGCAGGTATTTTTCAGAAGGTGTTGCGTTGAACTTAACCATAGTGTCACTTATATTGGTATATGTCTTTTGGCCTTCCTAAGAAATCATTTAGCTTTTTCTCATTTCAAATACATTTTGAGTTCTACCTATTTTTTTATTTTCATATATAGTTGTTCTGAAAAGTTAGAATAAGATCCTTTCCTTCCTTCCCCTTCCCTCCCTCCCTCCCTTTTTAACGATTTGAACTTACTAATGTACTATGAGGTAAATATTAAATTTTACCTGTCAAGTAACTTTGGCCTTCATAACTATAATTTTCCAACAAATGAGAAAGTGCTTTTAGTAGAGCCAATTCTTAGCTATTTGAAGAATGGTTGTATAATTTGTGGATTCTTATTTGTTCTTCTTCCACCTAGAGAACCAAATTTTACTGGTCTTTTAATATCACTTATAGAAGATAGATAGGAAAATTGGTCAATATTGAACTTGATGCTAAATCCAAATTTTAAGGTTTAGAGAAGGTGTGGTGATATCCTTTGTTTCGTAAGCTACTACTACTGCCTCGCGTATAGAACGTGTTTCCTTGGATCTTAGAGCCACCCCTGGTCCCGTTTCCACTTTTCCTGTGATCGGTGCCAGATGTTGATGGAGCTGGTGACTGAGGCCAGGGATGTGGGTCATGCCAGTCCTGGGCTGTACTGAGTTCAAAATGTATGACTTGGCACTGCATTCTGTATTTCTTTTTGGTTATTTGAGACATTTTATGGATCTGTGTTTAAAATGATCTCTTAAGCATATCCTATTGGTAGTTTTTTATTATTCTCTAGGAAAACTAGCCCTTTTAAACATCTTAGTTTATTTTAAAATTTATTGGTTCTTCAGTGCTTCATCTGTACTATTATTAGTAATAGTAATTTGGCATCGATCTTCTAAGATTTTGGGAGATTTTTAATGGACTTTTTTTTTAAACGGAAATGTTGAAAATTTAGCCTATTCCTTGCTTCATTCATTGTGAGCCAGAGTAAAAATGATGTGCTGAGAGGTCTTTGTGGTTCCTTGTGGTGGTTAAACAACAACAGAAGTCCTTCGCTGGCTCTGACCTAGGCCCAGAAGGTACCTGCGTGGCGTGAGTGAAATATGTGATGATGTAAGGAATGGACACTTTTCCTTAACCATCTGAAGTAAAGCCGGGATACGAAACAGCTGGCTTGGCCTGTGTCTATCAAGGTTCTGCCAGTCTGTTTCTTTTCTGAGTTTTTCCATTCTATCTTCCCTTATTATCTTTGGGTCCTAAAGAGCCATTCTCTTATTTACTGACTGGTTTTGTCTCTAGACAAACCTGGGTGAGTAGGTTTAAATCAGCGTAGCTGGAGTGAAAAATCTTTGATCTGTGGCTATGACGGTTTTCACATGATTTGCTTGCTGGGACAGACACTATCCATGCCCTTTCACTTTGCTATCAGATAGGTGCACACAAAGGACCTGAAAGGCTACCAGATGCACAGTTAATCATCATATTAGATAAGTAAAAGGTTCCAAGCATGCCTAATTAGAACTGCTATTTCTAATAGTTCGTTGTTCTGTGGTACCTTGTTGGGTAAAGGCTCTACAAATCTTCTAATCTTTTCTGCAAATTAGTCAAAACTTTCTAGACATTGTAGCATCAATTAAAATCAATTATACAAAGCTATGTACTTTTCAGAAATACAAGGTTGTTGCTATCACGTAACCTCCATAGTAGATAAAATAAAGGGAGACGATATGGCAGCGTGTGAAGAGCGTTAGTCAGGCTGGGGCGCGGGGAGCCCTGCATTTTTGCCCCAGCTTGCTACTGATGGTCAAGTAAACTTGATCAAGTGACTGTCTCTACTCACTGTTTTCTTGGTTGTAAAATGTAGTATGGATGAGGAGTTTTTCCTACCTTTTCTAGATAAGAAATCTTCCGTATCCTACCACAACTTGAGTAAAGTTGGTTATATCTTATTAGTTGATTCCAAATCAGAAATCTTTCTGCAAAAATTTAGACTTCACTGCTTTACTATAGGTACATGAAATTTTTTAACATTAAAAACCATAAAAAAGAATAAGCTTATAGATGGTTATATTTCATATTTTAGATTTAAGGAAAATAAATTACAAATTATGGATTGTAAACAGTTGTGAGGGACAACCCAGCAGCAACTGAAATAAATTCTAAGAGTGTAATGATTATTGTTGATATGTGTTAGGCCATAAAATAGGAAAACAAATCAGGCTGCATGTTCTTGTATATATAGAAAAACATTGTTTAAAGGTGTCCACAAGCTTAGGAGGAATGTTTTTTTCTTAAATGTTGAATGGACTCTCAATGTTTCTGGCATTTTCCTTAAAGTTAGGTATTCTGTAAATATTAGTTCTTTTTTTTGTGGGTGGGAAACATGCATTTTTATTTTTAATTTAATCTTTACTGTATTTTCCCCATTACCATTTAGTCCCCTCATACCTGCTCCCCCCAGCAATCACCACACTGTTGTCCATGTCCATGAGTCCTTTTTGCTCAATCCCTCCACCCCTGACTGCCACCCCCACTAGCTGTCATCTGTTCTCCATCGATGAGTCTGTTCTTGAAGCTAAAAAAAATTCAAGTTCACAATTAACGATTTTAAAAAATGGTAATTATCAGTCTTCTCCTCAGAGAAATGACATTGCTCTAAGCAACTATAACATTACCATATTCATGTTGTGTTAAAAGATAATCCAAGCAGGAAAATGGTTTTCAAAACAAGTCACTAAAGTAAGTAAAGTTTTATACTGCTTTCTCATGCCTTTCTCTTGTTTTCATCAGAAGATCTGACAAGCATAAAAGTGTTAACATCTTTTATTTTACAGATGTTCCTAGTTTTCCCTCAAACTGTAAAAGATGCTGTATCAGAGTAGCATGGTAGGAAATAATTTCAACACCTCTCTTCACTTACGCAGTAACTTATTGTTTAAGCTTGTGGATATTTTTGGAAAGAGGGAAGTGAGGCAGGGAAAGACCTCATATTGAGATCTAGTTGTTCTCCTTTTGAGATATAGCTCAATCAGTCTGTCTTCTGTATTATTAATTCTTTCTGAAATAGTTTTTCACTTGGCATGGTTATTTTTACTTCTACGTTGTGTTTGTTGGAAGTTCCTCGTTAATGCAATAGAAGTGCCAGGTGACCACTGAGAGATTTGTTGATGGACACTCTGTGGGTTTGCAAAGTGCAAACCTAAAAGACTAAGAGATGAGAAATGCATTGCTATTTGTGAATTTATGTTTTATCTCACTTCACTTGAAAATTTATGAGTGGCGTGGCTTAAGGGTGCTGGAGTTGTGTGTTCCAGGGCTTGCCCCTACTGATAACACCCTTGTTGGCGTGAAAGTGCAATGCAAATTATGACAGTTACAACCTTCTGTTTTGTTTAACCTGTCAGTAGATTTCCTGGCTCAGTGCTGAGGGCAATGGTGTGTTCAACTAGTCCATATTCACCTAAACTTAAAAGGTCAGGTTTCTACAGGCAAGCCTAGTCAAAGCCTAATTGATGAGGAGGGCATGGAGACAGAATTTACTGTTCTGTTGGCTAGTTTCATATCGTTAGGTTGTCCTGAAAGCATCAGGCAGTCACAGCCCCTTTCATGTAAGTGCTGACCCTAGACAGGAGCTGACAATCAAAGGAGGCAGCCACAGGAACCAGTGCAAGTAGACTATTGATTTTTCAGTTAGGTCTAAGTAGTTTGTAGTATGGGTAATGGGTGACAGAGGCAGGTATGTCATTATCAATGAGCTCCAGAACAGTAGCGACAACCCTCTCTCATATTTCCTTCAGCACTGACAGTATGCATCCAGAGGCGGTCAATAAATCGCCCAACCTTTAACTGACAAGTGGCTTGGAGGTTTAGGTTGAGGGGTGGAAGTTATAGAGCTAAACTTCTCTGCTTGAACATGTGCTGGATCTAGCAAGACAGTAATTATATTGTAAGTTTTTGAAGTTTTGTTTTGGGCAGTCTGTGCGACTCTGAGAATCAGTTTGCTTTTAAGCTTTTGAGAATATACAAAGCATAGTTACTTAGTTAAGAAATAAGTGGGCCAATCAGCTATAAAGATACTCTATAAGGTTAATTAAGGTAGTTTCTTATGGTATAGTTTTGCTTTTATTTTAGATTAGACCCTTCTTTAATCATGATATTTCTGTTATACAAGTTCAGCAGTTAGAAATTGCCCCTGAAAATCGTTTTTAATTTCTAATCTCCTCTTAAATGTTTTAACTGCAGACAAATTTTAAGTAGAAAAAAATAACTTGAACCATTTGTAAAGTTGATGTATTAGCCACCAAGCAGTTGCTATTTGACCTTCAAATTCGTTTTGTATTACTTTCACAATAAAATAGTCAGGAATAGAACATTTAATGATTAAAGTTTGATGAATTATTGTTGCTTCTGAATTTAAAAAGAAGCGAGGCTGATTTTTGTTTTAAAAACATTTCGTATGGCTATTTACATTTAAAGATAGATAGAATTTATGTTCACATAAACACAAAAGAGTAACAGGTTTTGACTAAAAGTACACATGTTCTAAAAGGATATGAAATAATTTAGAGATATTTTAAATTTAAACCAACCTCTATTTTGCTACAAAACCTAAGTAACATAAGGAGAAGATAATATTTATAACTAGAAGTGGGAGTTTCGGCTGTACCAGGTTCCTTGCAAACTATCACATGCTTACATGTTTTTGAAAACTTTAAACAAATTGAAATAAAACAGAAAAGTAAATGTTTTTTAAAACTTCCTTAAATAACTTATCACTGTGATATCTTGTTTAACACTGTGATATTGTACAGAACCAGAGTTTAAATCTAGTATCATCTAGCTGCAGAGTACCCTGCATGACCACATACATGAATCATTTTCATTTGTCCAATGCAATTGAAATAGAAAATTCCTTAGGAAAAAAAGTAACCAGCAGGTTAATGTGCACTGGTGATGCACACACTGTGGATGCTTAAATATTTCCTTAAGTTTTCAGGGATAAGTTGGTGTGGATGCCCATCTTTTATTCTAAGGAACAGAGAATATAAATTTGAAATGTAGTGAGAAATGGCTACTATTGAATGTTGTCCCTTAGTTTTAGGGAAGCTTTGGGATTATATAATTTTTAGGGGACTTTTATTCAGATTTCTTGAATTGGTCACCTTTTGAGGCTTACAGATGGTTAAAAGTAAGAGTGCTTTTAGAATCAGTTTCCCCCTGTTTATTAATTATTCACTTCATCTGTGCTTTTTTATTGGATTAGATAAAACATTTAGCTGAGAATCCTGTGATCTTTATATTCTTAGCTGCGTTACAGGTATAGCTCCTTTGACTATATTTGCAGTCTTTCCTGAATAGAGTGTTTTTTCAGGAACAAAAAAAAAAAAAGCTGAAGAAAGAGGACAAATTAAATTTTCATGAAAGAAAATCCTAATCAGCAGTGACAGTATAAGAGAAAGATGATTGCCACTTGGTCATTGTGGAGAGGCACTTAGATTTGGTGTCAGTGCTTCTGTTAATGATGACTAATGTCTTTCTTGGAGCAAGTGCATGCCCCCGCTGCAGCTATAGACCGGGCAGGGAGGGCTCTGCGATAGGCACCACTCGGCAGTCGCAGGAGGTGTCCTCCAACAAAGGCTTGTTACGCGATCAGGTGGTGGTCTCTATTATTTCAAAACCGCAAACCAATTCTAAGGCATTTAACAACACATTCGAAACTATTTTATGTCGAGTACTAAAAGATGTTATTTTCAAATTAGAATGTAAAGAAATCAAGCAATGTTACTAAGATGTGCTCCCTATTTTGTTACCTACAGGAATGGGCACCACACATGTGTTGCCACTGCCTAGGATCGCTTGGGTTAAGAAAGTTTTAGGAAGAGACAGACTTGCAGCAGGTTTGTTTCATTCTGCAAGGCTGAATCCTGAATAAACACTTTCTAGTTACAAAAAGAGAATGCATGACTCAAAAGATCTTTTTAGATCTTTTAATCTTAAATATATGGGTTACAAAAAGACGATGACATGTGTTATTTCTTCAGCTTTCCCCTAAAGTGTAAGACCTTTCAGAAGGGCATTTGCAATGCTTGTCATATTTTTTCATATACATCTTACTGGCCTGACATGTCTTGAGAACCATGAGAACACAGATGTCATTGCATTCAGACAACACTAATTACTCTGGGAGTTTTGCAGCCTCAGTGCCTGCATGTAACTGTCGACTCTGATTGTTCATGCAGCCTACCGTGGGGGCGCTTTGCACATGAAAATAGTGAGATGGCCCTTTTAGTCCCCTATTGTTCTCCAATATAACTTAGCAGAAAAAATATCCTGACACATCAGTTTCATTCAGTATTTTGCATTTGAACCATGTTTTGGCAACATTTCCCTCTCTGAAGTAAGTGAAATCTATTATCCATCTGTTCCTTAACCTGCTTGAACCATCTTCTATATTACTTCGTCTTTATGCTTCATGGGAAATTTCTTTATGTAGCTTATAGTTTGAGAGAATCACTAATTGTGGTATGAGTCTTTTGAAAGTGACTGTGCAAAACAATAAATATGTATGATGTGTTCTTCTGGCATGCGATTTAATGTTTAATGAGAAGCTGCAGCAAATATGGTTAGTCTCAATTTAGATAAGTGCAATCATCTTATGCTTTTAACACAGGTCAGTTCTTTTCTTTGTTTAATTTTCTCTGTAACATTCTGTATTTCAGCTGATGATTCATGGTGTTTAGGAGGTTTTGAAATATCAGAGGTCAAATGGTGGTCAGATCTGGGCCCTCACTCTTAAATGTGAAGACCAAATACATGTTTTGATATAAAGCATAATTTGTGTTAATCACTGATTGAAAATAGAAAACTCCAATAATGTAACTTCATATGCTGATGAAGCAGAAATTGAGGCAGCTTGATCAAAGATGTATGATGAGATAAAACTGCAGTCTCTGCCGTACAGTTATAGTAATTATGACTAATGAACCGTCCAGTCTGGATGAAATGGCATGCCCACAGGGACTGTGTCCAATCAGTTGTGACTTATGCAAGCTGAACAAACCATTGATGGGATTCCACGTTCTGTATCACAAGAAGTATATTATCAATTATTAATACCACTTTCGTTAGGGTAATGTAAAGTGATTGGAAGCTATTTAAATATTGCTAAATATACAGTGCAATAATTTTTCTTTCTTCATATATTTATTTAAAACTGAACCCTTGCTTTTTGTGTGACCTCTGTTTTGCCTATCCTTTCTTAAACACATTTAGGTCTGTACTGTCGTACAACACTGATTTTCCACTTGCTCTTCCATTGTGCTCTTTTTGAGTACTCCCTCTTTTTTAGAACTGCTGTTTACTTTTGTCAGGGTATACAGATCACTAATGAGGCACTTACTGTGTGCAAGCCCCGTTCAAGAGCTTCAGCTCGGTTGAGTCACAGATCCTCACCCCAGCCCTTCGAGGTCGGTGCTCTGCATTATCACAGTTGTGTGGGTGAAGAAGCTGCGATGTGGGAAGGTTGAGTAACTTGCTCAAGGTTACGTTTTCTTAAAATTTTGGATTGCCTTTGTGGAGGTTAGTCATATTCTTCTGGCTAAAATCCAGTTTTCTTCTTTTCCAACCCAGGATTAATCCTTTGTTGTTTTCTGGCATCTGAAAAAACTGCTATGGTATTTTAAAACTGAGGGTTGATGTGCAGTTCTAGAATAGTTCTTCATGTCCCTAACCTCTAGTCATGTTCAGGTCCCTAAACTCCTTCACTTGGTATATTTTAAGTGACTTGAGCTCTCTGGAAGGAGTTTAAGAATGCATGATTTTGATACGAATATACGAGGTCTATCCAGAATCTGTCCAGCCATGTAATATGAAAAATAGAGACATTTATTGAAGAAGATACAAGATACAATAAACATTGTACACAGGACAATGATATCTCAGTCCCCTTCAAAGTAGGCACCTTGGGACCTCACACATTTTCCCAGTCACCATCAGCTGTCCTGTTGTATTTTCCTGAATCTCGTTGATAGTCTGAAGTCTCTTCCCCTTCAAAGGTGATTTTAGTTTTGGGAAAAGCTGGAAGTTGCAGGGCACCCAATCTGGGCTGTAGGGGGACTGAATCACCTGAGTGATTGGATGTTTTGCCAAAAAACTCTTCACAAGACATGACACATAAGCAGGCAATTTGTCATGATAAAGCTGCCAATCACCAGTTGCCCATAGCTGCAGCCTTCTACATCATCAGCTAGTTTCTGTGGAGGAATATTCAAGCCTAACGCAAAATTTCATGCAGATTCCTTGCTTTACTTTCTGAGTCATTTTGAATTTGACAGCCACACAGTACACATGCTCACTCAACAGCGCCTACCACCCCCACTGACGAGTACAGTGAGGTCATCATTGTCATCATTGTTCATGCACGCGCATTCCAGTCCACTCTCCTTGGCTGCCAGGTTACATTGATGTTGCTCAACCTATTCTCATTATATAATCAGTGACTAGACTTTCTGGACAGACCTTGTGTGTCTAAAATGTAATAAATGTGTCCATTTAATTCATTCTTGAATCTGTACAATCTTTAAATTGGAATGAGAAAGTGACCTTTACAAGAAAGTAAGTCGTACTGGTAAAATAAACTTGGTTAGTTTTCTTCTGAGATTATTCACACTAACGGTTTTCTCATTAAACCAGGTGTAGTGCTCATTGAATGATTTTTTTATTCCAAGCACCTTATGCACTACCTTTAGATAGTAGGTATTCAATAAATATATGTGGAAAGGATGAGGGAACAAATGAAGGTAGGGGGGACTTTTCAGCAACTCAGCAATTCTAGTTCCCTTGACAGCTTTTTACTTAGAGGAATAGAATAAAAGAAAGAAGCTGTCATGCCATTTTTTGCTTTAAAATCTTTAAAACCCTAAGTGTTCTACTTAGTTTCCCACTGACCACCAATCTGAAGTCTTTGTCTTTCCGGGCTGGCATGCATGCACCTGTCGTGAAGTACCCCACAGAGAGCTCTCTGTTGATATTCCCCACTTATCCTCAGTATCAGTTTGTTTGTTTGTTTCTTTAATTACTTTTTATTGATTATGTTATTATAATTGTCCCCTTCCACCCAGCACTCCCCACTCCCTCAGGCAATCCCCACACTATTGTTCATGTCCGTGGGTCATGCGTATGGATTCTTTGGCTGCTCCATTTCCTGTACTGTACTGTACAGTACATCCCCATGGCTATTCTGTAGCTACCTATTTGTACCTCTTAATCCCCTCACCTCTTTGCCCATTCTACCATACCTCCCTCCCATTTGGCAACCATCAAAAACACACTCTGTATCCATGATTCTGTCTCAGTTCTTCTTGCTTGCTTAGTTTATTTTTTAGATTCAATTGTTGATAGATATGTATTTTTTTGTTCATAGTTTTGATCTTTTTATTAAATAAGTCCCTTTAACATTTCATATAATAATGGTTTGGTGATGATAAACTCCTTTAGTTTTTTCTTGTCTGGGGAGCACTTTATCTGTCCTTTCGTTCTAAATGTTATCTTTGCTGGGTAGAGCAGTTGCAGCTCTAGGTCTCTGCTCTTTTGGCTGGGCCCCTAAGTTGGGTGGGATGGAGTCTCAGAGGATCTCCAGGGTGGGACAAACAGTGTTAGCCAGGTTGTTGGAATCGCGATTGGCCCCAGCCCGCAGGCTCTGTGGCTGTGCAGGGCTCAGAATGGGAGAGTGGCCTCTGCCCACCTTTGTGTCTGAGAGAAAACTGTCCCCCAGCTCTCACCTTCGTGCCAGACACATCAGTTCCTCCCCATATGCCACTTGTGCCTTTCAAGCTGCTACCTCAGTGCTGGAACTCAGGCAGAGTGAGTCTGAGTAAGTCTGTGTGTGGGTTCTTTAGGAGGAACTGCTTGAGACTCCAGCAGCTTTTCCCACCAACTTGATCCCCACTGGTTTTTGTAGCCAGGAGTTTTGGGGACTTATCTTCCGGGCATTGGAACCCTGGGCTGGGGGCCTGGTGTAGGGCTGGGACTCCTTGCTCTAGAGATAATCCCTCCTGAATTTTTATCCACTACCCGAGGGTGTGGGAACAGCCTATTCTGGGTCTTCACCCCTCCCACCCATCTGGATGGATGTGTTTTCTTTAATTCTGTAGTTGTTGGACTTCCATTTAGCTCCACTCCTGACAGTTCTGAGTGATTGTTGTTCTATAATTTAGTTGTAATTTCGATGCAGTTGTGCGAGGAGCAAGCCGTGTTTGCCTGTGCCGCCATCTTGACTGGGAGTGTCAAACAGTTTGATGTGTGTTTTCATTTTCGTTGTCTCTCCAACGTTGCTGTACATGTATTCATCCATGTCTGTTAACTTACCAGTGTGAAAAGTTATTGAAAGGCAGATATTATCTTTTACTTACTTTATGGCATAACTAGATACATAGTATATGCTTAATAAATACCTTTAGATTGATAATTTTTCCCCTTCCTGTTTCCAACAGATTTCTTCCTATTACCAAAGTCAAATTTTTAATGTGAGATTTCTAAAGGTAATGTTCTGAAAGTCTTTTAAGACTCAATTGAAATGAAATTTATACAAAGATAATATTGAGCCCATATTCTGTGCCAGGTACTGTGCTAGGCACTTTGTCTTCCTCCTTTCAGCAAATCTGTAATGAGTTATATATCCTATTATTATCCCTATCTGTATAGAAACCAAGGCACAGATAGATTGTGTAACTTGGTTTATTCTAAAGCTAGGAAGTAGCCGACATGACTTGTAAAGATGGGTGACGGTTTATTGTAAAGCATCAGCAGTTTATTGGTATCCTGTCAATGCCACGTTCTTTTTGTTTGTTAATGCCCCTTCTGTAGCAGTCTATGACAGTTCATTAAATTCTGCTTTCCTCCAACGATACTCATTGTGACCTGCTTATCTTTGTCTTCTCAAGACACGCCAAGGCGCTCTTCTTTTCTGTGGATTTTCACAGGAGGAGGATAAAACCGTGGTGTGTCCTACTCCGAAATGTTGTGACATGATCAGATAATGTGGAAAGAAAAAGATATCTGGTTCATGTTTTTTTGTTTTGTTTTTGTTTTTTAAATTCATGGCAGACCAAAGAACAGTTGTCATTGTTAGCATTTTATGCAAGTTTTAGGCAATGATTGCAGTGTAAACACTCAGTCTGGTTAGGGCATTTCCAAAGCAGTACGTAGTAAGTGCTAGGAAAAATGCTGGAAATTTAAATCTGGTTTTATAGTGATCCGTATGTACACCCATGGCTGTTTATAAGCGATAGGAATGGAGTTAATAAAAAGCTGTGTATTTTATACTTAGGAAACATTGTGGCTTATAATGAGTCTTTATATAAAACTGAAACCACTGTGTTAGCAAAGAGGAAGCAGTTTACCAAATATAGTAAGCTCTCAGAAGTAAACTGACATCAATTTCAATTTCTGTTTCGATTTCAGCCTTTACATGGAGATTGATGGCATTAAGTTTCATAAGTGCTGTGATGCTCTCTGTGTATTTTAAAAAGTCATATCTATATTTTATAAGAACTTAGTTATTCAAGTTCTTGCTCACTCAATAAAGGTCAGTTTATATTTAGCTAAACATTTTGTCATGGTAAATACTATTTATATTACTGAAAACATTTTAGTCTGAAGGCAGTATCAGTTATTGATCTTACTCAAACTTTTAAGATTAAAATTACTTTAAAGCTTTTCTTAAGTAGTTTAATTAGAAGTTTTTAATTAGAAGAAAGGTCTTTTAAGGTCCTAAAATGGTATAACTTGTTATTTTGAAATGAATCTTTGTTTCATATTGTACACTATTAAATCATATTTTGTTCATTCATGAATTACACCTTTGACTATTTCAGATATAATTCAGATATTTTAAATTAATATTCAGAACTCATAAAAGTACCATAAGATTCCTTCTTTACAAAGTTCTTATAGCAGAATATAAATGGTATGTTTATATAATCAGGAGATTAGTTATATTTAAAGTATTTCCAAAGATATAATTTTAAGTGAAGAAACACAAAAGTATCTTTGTGCTATGATTTTATATATACTGACATTGTGTTATATTCATGAAGAAAGACTTAAAATAGGCAAAATGAAAACAATTAATGTAAATAAATACTGGTTAACTTTTGGGGGGTTTCATTTCTCTCATTGTTGACTTCATATTCAGTAAATTTAAATATATACATGTAAGTAAACAATATTTCAAAGTATAATATTTTAAAATAACTCTTAGGTTGTCTGGCTTTACCATGTTCTGTTGTCTTTTATGCATTAAAGAAATAAGCCAGGATTCCATCATGAGCAGGTTACTTCACATACCTTGCCGTAGAAGTTGTCAGCTGGAATTACCAGGAGCATCATCATATAAAAAATATACATAAAATCATGCTGCTACTCTGCAGTGTTTTATGTGATCAACATAAGACACAGATTTTTAAAGAGAGTATTTCAGCCTTGTCATTATGTGATGCTAATATTAGTAAGTTTTATTGTTGTTATACTGCCAAGGTCTGTGTATCTTGGCTTATTTACACATATATCATAAGGTTAAAAAAAAGATTATTTCAAAACAAACCTAATTTGGGACAGCAGGGAAATTGGATGTCCTTGCTGGATGTGTAGAACATCTAGTAGCTCTCAGTTTAATGATGTTTGAAAACCTTTAATGTATTGAATATGGATAAATTTTAGGAACTAGAGTGTAGATTATGTATTATCAGTTCTGATATTACATGTAGCTTACATTGTTTACTTGGTTCTCTCTGCTCTCCGTAACTTTCATATTAGAAAGTAAGAGCTTTCTTTCTCCCCTGTCTTTTACACATTTACTGAGAATATAGAGCACAGGGGTGGGAACGGTTGCCTATGCACGGAGAAAGTGAATTTGCATGTCCGCTGCCATTTATCACAGCTGCCTATAGCCTGTCGCAGTGGGAGTATGTGTGTGACTACACTGTCTTTGTCTCTGCTAGTTTTTCCACTCCAGTTTGCATGTAGAGTGGAAAGCCATGTACAGAAAAAATTTAAGGTTCAGATTGCAAATAGGGGAAAATATCTTGGAAAACAACCAGTGAATACTCAGCAACAATAAAAAGCTGAGGTGAGCAGAATATTATATGCTGATTGGTAGATTTGCAGACAAGGAAAAAGGGCATTGACTTAGCCTTGTGCATTTAAGGGTAGTCTTGACTCAAGAGCCGAGAAACTCAGGAGATACCATCTGAGCAAAACTAGCAGGAAAGAATTAAACTGGGGACAACAGGAGGAAAGAGAATAGTAGGGATCGAGGGATCACTAGTGATGTGGAGAGTAATGAGAGTAGAGCCAATCAGTGGATGAAGTGTAGTAATAAGTAGGTAGTAGAAAATCTCTGTTGTCAAAAGATCACCTGGAAATCATATTCTAAGTTTGAATCTTCTGTGTGTATTCTTGGAGGCTGGGGTAAATAGGTTGTTGCTCAAAACAATGATTAATTCTCATAATTTTCTTTTTTTTTAAAGATTAAATTATGCTTATTATACTTTCTGTAAGAGGAAACAAAATAGTACATGTATTAGTTTTGTATTGCGGCTGTAACAGGTTGTCACAAACTTAGTTGCTTGAGCAGTATCGGTCACGTGGGGCTACAGCCAAGGTGTTGACAGGACTGCCTTCCTTTCTGGAGGCTCTAGAGGGGAATTTATTTCCTTGTCTTTTCCAGCTTTTAGGGGCCTCCCACATTTTTTTATTTTTTAATTTTTTTAACTCTGGTCCCCTCCTTCATCTTCAAAGCCACCAACCACACAGGTTGAGGCTTCTTATAAAACGTTACTCTCACCTGCTCTTCTACCACGCCACCCTGCTTCACTTTGAAGAACCCTTGTAGTTACATTGGGTGCACTGGATAATCCAGGTTAATCTTCTTGTTTTAAGGTTAGCTGATTAGCAACTTTATATCCAGTTGCAACCTTAATTCCTCTTTGCCATGTAAGGTAACATATGCATAGCTTCCAGAGATTAGGATGTGGACATCTTTGGGAGGGAGCATTACCCTGCCTGCCCCAGAATAACATCATGGTTTAGAAGTATTTCCACCAGAGGAATACAGTGTTACAAACCTTCCATTGTTTAGAAATAGTTCTCATCTAGAGCAACTCTTTGTCACTGATTTCAAAATAAAAGTTTTATCATATGAAGAGTAGATTCAAGCATGCAAAATTTATGACAAAATTTTCAGAAAGAATTTTATTGTCGTAATTGATAGTAGAGGATCACTCTTTAAAAATTGTTTTTGTAGTTTCAGATAGTACTTACTAATTATAACTCTTTTAACTGCTAATGTTTTGACTTAATGACTGTAGACTCATATACTGTTCTATCTAAATACACACTTGGACTTCTTAATAAATTCACCTGGGGAAACCCTTTCAAGAAGGGGCCAAATTTGTGTTTGTGTACACTGTGTAAATTAGTAATGTTATCACTTTCAGCCAGTGGCACCAATGAAATCATAGTTAGAAGTCAGTTTCCATATTGATCAGTTAACTTTCCTGTTTTTCAAAGATAGATTTCTTACAGTTCTTAGAAAGCACATCACAGGAGAAAGTACCTATTTCCAGAAAAGATCTCAAAGCCCGAGCTTAACTGATGAACAATATCAGGCTTATCACATATATGCCATATATTTATCACATATGAAATGAAGAACATACTGTTTTAATAAAGGACATGTTTGAATGTAGTATCTACCATTAATGTTTTGCCACATCTGTTTTATCATTTGCTCATTCTGCTTTGCATATCTACACACACGTATGTGCACACACATGTAATGTGTGCACACGTGTGCATACCTATGTATGTTCAATGTGTGCACATGCATAATACATGTCTGCACATGTGTGTAACACATGTGCTGTCCATGTAGGTGCACACACGTTTACATGTGTGGTGTATTCGTATGCAGGCACACACATATAATGTGCAATGTGTGTGTGTGTACATACATTTTTTCTGAATCATTTGCATGCGCCATGATCCTTTATTCCTAAATTCTTCAGTATATATTTCCTAAGAAGAGGAACATTTTCTTATTTATATAACCCCAATAGTTACCAAATTTATTATTAATATAATAATGCTTTCTTCTACCATCTACATTTTAGTTTCATCAGTTGACCAAATGATGTACTTTATAACATTTTTTTGCCCTTCACTATAGGATCTAGTCTAGGATTAGGCATTGCATTTAATTTCTTTAGTCTCCTTTAATCTGAAATATTTCCTCTGCCTTTCTGTCTTTTTGATTTGTAAAGAATACAGTTCTCCTCCCTCCTTAAATAGAATAAACCTCACCTGAATTTATCTATTTTTATGATAGATTTAGGTTGTGCATCTAGTTGGAATACTGCATAAGTGATGCGTCTCAGAGTTTTACATCTAGAGGCACATGATGTCCATCTGCCTTCAATGCTGACACTGATTTTGATCAATCAGTAAGTGTTGTCTAATTTCTCCAGAATATTTATTATTTTCTCCTTTGCAATTAATAAGTAAAATGTAGTGAGACCTTGGAAATAACCTACCTCTCATAAAAAGGCTAGAATGGACCATGTGGCCCTGGATTAGAGTCTGAGACTTCAGTGTGAAGTCCATGTTTAGCTTAATATAGATACAAATGGATATATAGCAGGAAATAATTTATGGAAATGTATGTATATATGGGTTAATATATATCATGTGTATATTTTAGCTTTGTTTGCTAGAGGGTCAAGAAGCAATGACACTCTAGCAGTGAAAAGCATACGCAATGCCTAGATCTGAGTTTCTGATGCCGTTCTCCAGTAACAAGAACAGGGGCTCCTACAAAGTGGCTGATTCTAGGGCTGGGAAAAAGAATTACAAGGCGAGCCTGGAACATATTGTAGTGCCAGGAAGTTCTGCTCGCAAAACGGAAAAACGGGGTATGTCAAAGGGACACAACCCAATGAATGAACTTGCAGTGTCCAAAGCGACAACCATTTGAGCAGCAAAATAAATATTTTAGAATTCTGATATAATCCAAAGTATAAGATAAATATCCATGAGTCCAAATTGATACAAATAAATACTTGAATAAATAAACAGGGAAGAAGAGACAGATCTACCGTGCAGGAGAATTCCAACTAATTTCTGTAGATACTTCCTCCTAAAGAACGTGGAGTTGTGTTGAGGACTTGCTTCCCGAGTGCAGCATGGAATGTGAAGTAGGAAGGAATTGTACAGCGGAGACCTGTCAAATATACACCATAGCCAGCCGGTCAAGGTGAATACTGTCAGTGATACCATCTGATACACGATGAGAATGGTACTATAGCTTTGTGGTCTTCCTTCCCCAAACCCATGACCCTAGACCAGGGGTGTCCAACTCATTTTCACCGGGGGCCGCATCAGCCTCACGGTTGGCTTCAAAGGGCTGAATGTAATTTTAGGACTGTATAAATGTAACTGCTTCTCAACTAGGGGCAAGGAGCTCAGTGCTGCCATCAGGTGGAAACCAGGTGCTGGGTTGGATAAAACAAGGTGGAGGGCTGGATTCAGCCCGTGGGCCTTGTGTTTGCCACCTGTGCCTTAGATAACCATGAGGACATCAGACAAAGCTAAACTGAAGGACATTGTACAAATGACATCATCATTACCCCTCAAAGCTGTCAAGGTCATCAAAAATAAGGAAGTCTTAGAAACTGTTATAGCTCAGAGGAACCTAAGTTGACATGAAAACAAAATGTAATGTATCTTGGATGCGTTGTTGGAACTGAAAAAGGACATCAGGGGGAAACTAATTAAATCTGTGTAAACTATGGAGTCTACTTAGCAACCATTACAGTTCTTGCCTATTTCAGTCTTTACAATGGTTACAAAATGATCATTTTCTAATGTCAGCTCTTTTTTCACATTGACCAGTCAACACTATAATCTAATGTGATAACACCTCATTATTGGTGTAGAGTAATAAATTTCCATTATTTTCAATGGTTAATAATTCATTAAAGTCATAATCATTTTAGTTCTTAAGCTATTCCAGGTTTGACCAGTAGAAGTCCCTTAAGGCTTTGCTTGTAGCCTTTGAGCATGCCCGTTCAACTCCTTGGGCACTTTTCTAATTTTATGGAAGACCAAGAGTTTCTGGGCTCCTGTTGTATCTTCCTGCAGCCCTGGAGTCAGCTATTACTGCAGAGAGCCTTGGTTCCTTTCAGTGAGGGTTACTGGCAGAAACCAAGATATGGGCAGTGGTTAAAACATGGCGAAGAAGACACGTTCTTTTAAGATTTTCTCTTTGATAATTAATGGTGGGACCCTTATTTTTGTGATCTTGTTATTCAACTTTGTATGAAAGAAAAGGTTACATATTGCTTTCAGATCTTATTTTGTTTGTGAGTTTTGATGCCACATCAATAAGACATTGGTAAAGCATTGCTAGATCAGTTTGGAAGTAGTTTACGATTTATACACCACAATGATCGCAAATTTGATGACAATTTGCATTTGTATGGTGACAAAGATGTCTTAACATGTCCATCATGTTTATCTGAATCCTTCAGGTTATTTTTATAATTTATAAGTAATGAAAAACTTATTTTACAGGGAAAAATCTGGTGTTAAAAGGTTCAAATGTAACGCAAAAGTTATCAGTGAATGTTAAATAAATATAGAGGCTAATTACCTATTCAAATCCTTTTGTATGTATAATTTTTCTTCACAAAACTTTTAAATACCTACTAATGTGTCAGCTGTGTTGGATGCTGAGACTACATTAATAAGTATGAAATAGGCATGATGTAATTCTTCATTGAGCTTTAGACGTTAATCATACAAGATATTTGAATATATTTAAACATTGAACATTGTAACCGTTTAAAATACCTTATGATTTATCTTTTTTAAGATTTTATTTATTTATAGAGCTGGGAAGGGAAGGAGATAGGGAGAGAAACATCAGGTTGCCTCTCATGTCCCCCCTACTGTCCCCCCAAAACCTAGGCCTGTGCCCTGACTGGATTCACAGGCTTGTGCTCAATCCACCGAGCCATGCCAACCAGGGCTACCTTATGATTTATTTTCAAACAAAAATATTTTTTTGAGCCCTGGCTGCATACCTCAGTTTGTTAGAGTGTTGTCCAAATATGCCAAGGTTGTAGGTTTGATTCCTGGTCAGGGCATGTAAAAAACAACTAATGAATTTGTAAATAAGTGGAATAACAAATTGTTCTCCCTCCCTGTGTCTCTCCCTCTTCCTCTCCCTCCCTCTTCTTCTCTCTCTTCTCCTCCCCATCTCTCTCCTTTTCTCCCTCACTTCCTTCCTCTCTCTCTAAAAGCAATTAAAATTAAAAAAAAAATTTGAATCCTGTCATTTAGATATAATGAATTTTGGTTTAGTTTATTGGATATTTAGAACAAATTTTTAAAAATAACTATTAACTGTATTGAATATATTAGAGTGCATTTTTATTTTTGAGATCTCAAAAATAAAAATATTTTGCTCATATATTTTTGGATCCATTTGCATATTAAGATACCATTGCTTGTAACTCTTCATAGTTGATGAACTAGGTAGATATTAATTTACGTTATGAGTATAGATTTTGTAAAAATATGTTATTTTTACCAAAACCTGTGTATATATTTGCATTGTTCTGGGTTGGCCAGAATATTAGTCTTAAGGTCTAAAGTGGTTTAAATAGATATCAGAATGGACCATTTGGAGTTGGTAGTAGCATTGTGGTTGCGTGTGTGGGTGAGGGGAGAGGAGGCAAAGAGAGAATCGTTCTTCTAAAATAAACATCTAAATCGTTCACCACAAAACCTGGAATTGATAGGAGTTTGTGTTGTTCTTTTTTCCGGTTCTCCCCCCTCCCGTTTAAACAATAATCCCAGACAGTGTAAGGTACCTTAGGTCTTCTTTTCTATAGTCAGTGTCTGCTGCTCTACGTAGAAGTGTAAACAGAATATTTAGAGTGATTTCCCCCTAATCCTTAATAAAATGTAATCCCCATCTTTTTATCATAGATTTCTGTACCTACAGGCTATCCAACAGTATGTGTGTGGCACATATTTGGCACTCAAATTTGAATGAGTTAATGTGTAAATATTTTTACACATTGACTGTAATATAAACACTGACAGTCCTTAAACACTGACTGTAATATAATGCAAGCCCATTTTGCTTGCTGTTCTAATGGATTTAGTTTTTGAAATGGCTAAGAACATTAAGAGAGTTGATAATACCTATCCAAAGGGTTACATTATTGAAAAACTTACGTAGTAGACTTTTTTTAAGAATTTAAGATATTATGGGAAAGTTAGGGCTAGAGGGACTTAGGTCATCAGTGAACCTATGAAAGTCCTTTTCAGATTATTATATTGCTAAAGTATATTAATGAAGTTTGTTACCTAAAGGAAATATCACCATTGTTTCATAATTCTTTAGCCGTGATTGATTCTGTGTTGTTGAATTCTCTCTAGCATCCTTTATTTGCTGAAAACATTTTTGGATTTTTCATCTATGTAGTTCCAATTAGATGCATATATAGTGATGCTTGTTTTTCCCAACTTTCTGGATTTAGCTTTCTCACTAAACCTTAGTAATAAAAATGCCCAGTAATGTGGGTCTTTGATATCTTTTTTAAATGGATTTTGAGGACCTCTCTTTAACCCAACTACCTACCTCTATTTTCCCTTTTCCTTCCTGCCCCAGCCCCTTTGCCCTGCTGAACACACAGTTGCAGAGTCTTGGTTCTGCCCATAAACATATCCTGACCGAAACATGTCCCCTTCTCAGTCACACCCTCGTGTGCACGTTTCTTCTCCTTAGGGACCAGCTGGGTGTCCACCCAAAGGTCCTGCTTTCCATTGTGTATATTCTGTTATTCATTCTGCACATAGGCTGCAAATACAACTACCACAAAGTCAGATAGTGATGGACTTTCATAACTCTGTGTAGAAATTATATAAATGTGAGCTTAATTGTTAAGGAAATATGTTTCTTTTAAAATTAAGGGAACTTTCTAGAGGTTTTGGTGTGTGTGTGTGTATATGTGTGTGTGGTTGTAGGGGACACTGATATTAGTGTGGAGATTAGTATGATATTCTTAACTTTCTGACTTCCTTTCTTTGGATTTTGGCACAAACTGCTTGGCAGTCTGTCTTTTAAAGAGTAAGCATGATGTAAAAAATATTTAACAAACTTTTTTATGGTGCTTAAAACTAATTTTTGTTAGTGAATCAAGATGCTACTCTAGTGTATAACTTGGGATAATTTTATGTAGGAATCCAGCTTATGCCTCAGAAGTTTTATTAATCTTTGTTATATTTCTCTGGTCAGATATTTTACCATATACATGTTTTATACACTTGGATGTTTATTTACATATTTATTTAGTATTGAATATTTTATAACACAACAATACTTTATAACACAACAGACAACCCAGTATAGTACAAAGTCTGTGTAATCAAGACCTGATTAGAAAAGTCTGTGTAATCTCATTCTAGAAAGTCAAGTTAATGATCGAGTCTTTCAGATAAAGAACTATTTTCCATGTAAGGTTAATTGCTTCTGAGCAGCAAATGAAGTCTTAAAGTTACTATTTGATGCCATAGAAACAATTTATTGTGAATGAATACCCAAATGAAACATAATTTCTAACTCATTATAGTTTTTGGTCACCCATTTAGAACTAAACCACAATGTATAGAAATTTAGCTGATGTATAAATGCAAATGGAATATGATTAAATATACTTCACTAGGATATTTACCTACTAACCACTGAGATTTACATGCTAACTTATCTATTAGTAAAATGGAATGGAGGAGAAGAATCATGGGATTTCTTAACTTTAGTGGGCTTCCAAAAAAGCGAGTATGTTTTATATATTCACTTTTATATTCTTAATATGATTTAATAAGTGAGTCATTTTATTAGAGACACTTGTAGATTCTAATTTTTCTGCATCTGTTTCTGATTCTTTCCATATAGCTGCTTTTAAAAAAGTCAACAGTCCTTCAGAATGAAGATGTTTTGGGGTATCATAAATAGAACAATGCAGCTACCCCTAAAATGGAACATGCACACTCAGTATTTTAAAAGATATGATTTTTATAAAATACTTTTATTCAATTAAAGATTGTTTTTGAAATTCAGAATATGGTAAAGTTTTGCCTTATATAAAATTTCAGTGAAGTCACTCGACATATATTTATTAAGACCCTACTAATAGGCATGCATGCCTTTGTACTAGGAACTTAGCTTAGTTTCCTGAAAGCGAATTTTTTACTGTATTAAGTTACCCCAAACTAGTTTATTTTTTCTCTGCTTACTGTACCATGTGTTATATGGGCTGCAAGGGCCTAAGAAGGCCGCCATGGCCAGGCTCCCCTCTTCCTGCGTCTCCTTTTCTCCTCCTGCGCCTTTAAGCATTCGTCTCCCTCTCCTTCCTCTTCCTGCTCCCAGGGATCGGACTCTCACCCCAGGATATGTGCACACTTTCTTTTTTCCAGAAAAGGCTTCCTTCAGCTTCAGCAGCAGAGATCTGGGACAGATGAATAGGTGTTTGTTCCCTAAAAAATGGTTATGAACACTGGCTGGTGTAATTTCACAGTCTTTTAAAGCTGTTAGATCAATTTTCAACCAGTATAATTAATACTGTTTAAATATGTAACGGTGATAAAATTATCCTAAATAAGGTAAAATGTTGGAATCATAGATGACTTTGAAAAGAATTAGAAATCATTATATACTGAAAAATTCACATATAAAACATTAAAATTTTAGTTGTATTAGAAATAGGACCAGACAACCATATGATTTTGTTTTGAAAAACTGAATGGCTCACAAAGTATTGCTAAGAAGAATATAATTATTAAATATATCTTAGAATTATATACACATTAGAAGAATATAATCATATATATTTGATATATTCAAGAAGAATGTTCTTTAACTATTTATAGTTGGTTAATAGGTAATTTTGATCATTTAGCTGTTTATTTTTTGGCAGATCGACTTTTGGAAAATTGACTTCCTTTCCTGGGCAGAATCTTTGCAATGTCAGTAATGGAAAAGCTTTCCCGGGGCTTATTTTATTTCTGGAGCTACATAACCCTGAAAAATAAAATGGACCTCAAGGCTTAGTTGCCTCATACGTGCAAAGCCAGTCACAGCATCCACCTTGTCGGGTTGTTGAGAGAACAGAGCGGGATGACTCAGGTGGTGGTGGTAGCACAGTGTCAGGCACTTCGGAGGGGTTCAGTGAGCGTGCAGTTATCACTGAGTAATGATGAGGGTTCCAAAGACGAAGGGGGTACTCTGTGAACGTTTTCTTGAAGCGAGCTGAATTTCCTAAAGAAACTTTTCAAAAGTACCACCTCTTAAATTACTACTATGGATTTGTTTTCTCTTAATGAGGACTAGTAGCCTACACATAATGTCAAATTTAATTGGAATATTGACCTCTCCTAATATTTCTCTTTCACTGTTTTGATAAAGAGAATGTGGATTTTTAAGGGATTAGTTTAAATTTGGCACGTACATTTGAGATTTCACTTTGCGTTAGGTGAGAGAGGTACGGCGCTTTAAGCGACTTTGGTTCAGGAGGAGAATGACCAAGTGCGGATGGCAGCCCCACCTCACTGTTGCAGACGCTCCAGATGGTGAGACAGGCAACCGTGGCAGTGGCCTAAGACAGAAGTATACAGCCCAACAAAGGTTATTTGGAGGTGGGGTGTGCATGAAAGAAGCCAGGAGGATGGCTGGTTAGGGGAGAAGGAGTGACTACTACTCATTTTGTATTGGACGTGCTGTAAAAACAGAATTTGTTTTTGCTTAGAAACAAGCTTGCTTTATAGCAGTGCTTCCATAACATGTACAGGAATGAATTAATTAAAAATACAGTTTTAATTTTCTCCTTAGACATTTAATAGGGAAAATAGATGTGTAGAGTAGAGAGAATAGAAAAAAGTATATTTAAAGTATTCCAGTTGCTCCCTGGCAGAGCAGTTGTCAATAGAAGAAAAAGGAAATGTAAGTTGCTTACGGAGCCAACAGTTATTAGTGTGCAAGTGCATTATTCTTCTTAGAGTAAAACTTTAATTTCAGCTTTGCTATGCCATTGATTTGGAAAGTTACCTGTTTAAGGAAGCAATTCATTTGTGTTCTGGATTTGATGAATTTAAGAGAGCCACGTTTTAATTCTTGATTCCCTGAGGATTTTCTTTCACAATACCTTTCTCCTTTAAGTCCCTAAAACTACAGTCCTTTTGAGTGAATAGGGGCTATTTTATACACCACCCTGCTCCCAATCCAATTAAAGGTTCCATAATAGATGGATTAGGAGAAGTTTACTTCTTAGCAGAAATAAAGCTTTAGAAAAATGGTGCCCAGATAGCAAGAGGGAATGTGAGGGAAAGCGGAGAAAATTAAGGAGATAATGGTCAGTAATCTTAACTTGTCTGATGTTTGCGCTGCGCACAATATGGTGAACTTTTAAAATAAGGGGAACAATACTTCAGATTCTTTAACCATTTTGTTGCTGAAGTTTGGCTGTCTCTTCAATTTTCTTCACTTTTGCTTTTGTTATCTGCATCTTGGGCAAATATGTCTAATCCTTTACTTCAAGTGTCTGTGTGTTTTGTCGTATTTTCCTTTTTTTTTTCCTTTCTGTGTGTGAGTGATAGTGTTGGAAGGAGGTAAGGGAATGGAAAAGTTAATCTGGAGAACAATCTGCTTGCATAATTATTAAAAATAACCTAATAGCTGTGGGTTTACTTCAGATTTTAAGTGTGTATTTATGTATATGTATGTTTCACATATTACAGAAATAATTTAAATTTAAAAAATATCTTACAAGTATTTAAAAAAATTTTGTTTCCCTTGGTCTCTAATACACATGTGAGATATTTGAGTATGATGATTTATTTAGGCACAATTAAACAAAATAAAAACTTCCCAATGAATATTTTTGATTTACAAATAAATGTTAATTGTCATTGCTGATCAGTTGAGTTTCTGCTTAAAATCTCTCAACATAAACTTGGAAGGCTTAGAAAATCTGCCTATTTTTACTTATGATTAACTATATTAAAGCCAAAATAAAGAGCTGACCAGGGAAATTACTTTGTTCTATTATATAACCTTTGGAGCAGTTAAATGAAGTATTTCTAGTCTATAAAATACTGGTCTGCATTTTAAAAACTGTTTTACTATGTTATTATTTTTAAAGTGGCTCTAGAACTTTTCCAAGGACGGCGGGTTGTGGTGAGTCTAAATGTTTAATGAGTCTCTATGTTAAAGGCTGCACTTATCTTCCAATTAACCCCAAGACCACTCTGGCATTTTTGTAAATCCACACAAGTATTTTGAGTGAGGCCTAAAGGGTAAGCTGCAGGCTGCCTGTGAAAAATGTAAAAAGACTAACCTGCTAACAAACCCTGTGCAATGGGACAAAGAAAGTTTAATCCGTATTATGGTAAATGCAGGCTTAGTGTCCCAAAAGGGCTTTGCAGAGTGGAGCAAAACAAAGAAGGGGCAGCACTAATAAAAATCCAGTGCTTTTATTTTTATACACAAAATTGTTGCAAAAGAAAAACTGATAATAGCATTAAGAAAAGGTTTGAATGGTGGTTTTAAATATGATACTAAACATTGTATTTGTTCACCAATTGAATGCAGTTTGTTGTACATAAAGAAGCTAAAAGTAACATGTGCGGCGTGGCCGTGTTCATATTACTGAAGAAACCTTTGGTTGACTAGTATGATTTTAGAGCTTTAGTTCAAAGTCATAATATAGCAATAGCATTTCTTTTGCAGAATATACTAATGCTTCTTGTATGAAAAATGCAGATTAAAAAACTTGTTTGTTCAAGCTTTAACTATAATAATTTGTATTATGTGCCTTCAAAGCGTTTGGGGAAACATGTTTTTGATTATATCTGTAATTGGGAATTAAATGAACTATTTCCTCAGAAAAATTATCCCTGAATTTTGCAAGGCTTAAATTTTGTAACACTAAAAAATTAAGGATCAGGATTATTTTTACCCTACTAGGGAATAAAATTATGAATAACTGTCTATAATAAATCAAATGAATTTGTTTTCATCCTTATTTAATCACATTTTAATATGACCATCTCAGTAAAGCCTTAAAGGGTGAGTTCTAAGCTAACTTTTTATTTCTTTACATCTTTAACCCCAAACTTGAAATAAATTACTCATTTAACCACTATTTAGAACATATATACCTGCTTAAAGAGTATGAAATGGTTTCAGAAACTATATGAGGCAGTTATGTTCATCTAACTAACACTGAGTTAGGTTGTAAATTCTTCATTTAAATATGTAAATTATAGTCTTTATTTTTTAAAAATATTATTATTGTCTCAATAATAACAGCATTTATGTATGTAATTTTCAAGTGCAATAAGTAAATTAAAAAAATTTATAATGGACTTAATATTATTACAGGTATTAGAAAGAAAAAGGAATTTCAGGAGTTGAACTGAGATTATAGTAAGATATTAAGAATATAGGAACTTATTTCGTGATTGGTCGATAACATTCTTTTGACTGTAAACTTTTGAGATTTTCTTAGAATACTGTGTTTTAGTTCATATATGAGCCAAAATTTTTCTGCAGTGTTTAGTAACCATTCATTTTACAGATATTACCTTCATGATAATGTTAACAATGTAGATATTAACAGTTTCTTACATTATCAAGTGCTTTATGGGTTTTCAGGTCTTGTACAAGTTTAATGTCATTGATACCTCACAGGTCTCTAGCTCTGTGGGACAGGCATTAATATTCCCTGTTTTACAGATGAGGACATTGAGGCTTTGTGACCTTGAGCAACTTTCACAGCCTCACATGCATAACAATTTGAACTTCAGTCTAGGATACTGATTCCAAATTCACTACTTTTCACCCCACTGCAGCAAATTGAATGCCATGTGCAAGCACGTCACAGTTTCTTCCTCTCACTCCTCCTCCCCCCTTCCTCTTACCAGTCCTCCTCCCCTCTCTTCTCCTTGTCTTTCTCCTCCTCCTGCCCCTTGCTTTCCTCCATTGTTCCTGGCACCCTGCCCTTTGTCTTTCTGATTATCACATTTTATACTCATAGGAAGGGGTTTATAATGATGGGAAGAGAGTATAATATTTAAAATGCATATTATAATACATAATGAGTTTGTGTTAGCTTGATATATATACATATAAAACAATTTTAGAAATCAAATAATTGAAGTAAAGCTCATAGGTATAGATGTTGGGAATCCCACGGTGAGCAAGGCTGACATGGTTCTTCTTAATGATCCTCACGGAGCTCGTGCTCCAGCCTAGAGTGATCACCAAGCCAGTCCAGTACATGGCGGTGGTTGAGATGGTAGGGGCATGCGGCGTGGTATGGAAATGTGTGTCCCGTCATCATCTGATATATTTGGGGGTGATAGGAGGAGGACGGAGTTCAGGGAAGACTTCATTGATGAAATGACATTTAAACGGTGAGTTTGCTGGGTAACTATGGGAAGTGCATTCCAGACTGAGGGAGAGATGTGAGGGCGAGCTTACTGGAGCTGGAGGAACAGAAAGAGTTGCAGTGTGGTTGGACCTTAGGGTGCAGTGAGGTAGCATAAGGGAGAAGGCTGCAGCAGGTGAAGCTGGACGGGTACGCAGATGCTGGTGAAAGGGACTGAGGCTCTTCTGAGCACAGTGAGTAGCCACTGAAGAGTTTTAAGCCAATAACTAACCCAGTCAGGTTTGTGTATTTAAAAGGTTGATTGTGGGTGATGTTTGTATTTTAAGAAGACTCTGCTTTACATAGTGCCTTTCATATTACCTTTAAAACATAATACATGTGCATATCAATGTATAAGACAAGTAGATTTAGTTGCCCTTTTACTATATAAATGACTAGTGTTCATTGAGGTACCGCAGTAATAAATGCTGCACTGCAAAAGATGAGGACGGGTTCGGGCATTTGAAGTAGTGATTGGTGTACTTGTTAAACAAGAAAACCCTTTCTAGGGAAATAATCATAGATACAATGATCACACATGTCTCTTTCTAGGCTCCATCCAATTTTAAGTATTTTTTATAGTTAGATGATTTGTCAAATGATATTTTCCCAATTTCTAGTTCAGAAAATATGTTTACCTTACGTAAAAGTTTCTATAATTATCCTGAATTTCTACAAAGATAAATGAAGGTTATTTTTACATCTTATGCTTTAAGAAAATATTTTTTAAAATAGACAAGTGGATAAGTGAATTATTTTCTAAACTACTTATTTGAACAAAATAAAAAGGGGTGAGCATGGCAAATTTTGGTCACATAGTTGGCAGTGGATAGTATCTCCTTTCTAGGTGTGAAATGTTATTTCTAGACATTAAACAAATTCAGGATGTGTTCCCTAGTGCAGGCTGCCTGCTGGCAACAAGATATAGGAGTTCAATGTGTATGCAGAGATAAGAGTGACATGTAATTTGTGTTCGAATTTGACTGTTAATTGTGTATAAAGCTGTGGCCTTTTCAAGTCCAGACATTTGGCAGGGTTGTTAATTGGGGAAAAGAGAGGAAGTTTGAATGAAATTACATGTAGAAGGATAGACATTTACATAATTAGCAAAGTCTTTGAGTTAATAAATATTTGTCCAGGTTTTTGCGGGGGGGCAGATTTATATTTCCCCTTACGGTTTTGGTAACATGGATGCCACTTTATTTGCATTTTTGCATATTAGTGGCATTTCTCAATATAAAATTATTTGGGGCAAAACTTTTTTTTTATCCTCACCCGAAGACATGCTTACTGTTTTAAAGAGAGAGGGGAAACGAGGGAGAAAGAGAGGGAGAGAAACATCAACTGGTTGCCTTTCGTACATGCCCTGACGGGAATTGAACCTACAACCTAGGCATGTGTCCTATGGAACACCAAACCCACGACCTTTTGGTTTGCAAGATGATGCCCAACCAGCTGAACCACACTGGCCAGGGCTGGTCTTAACATTTTAATATTACCCAAGTATTCCTAAGGTTTTTAATAAACCTTTTAAAATTTCTTTTAATATGATTGTGGTCTGTCATTACCAAATTCATAATTATATGGAATTAAAATTCTGAAAATATTGGGTGACATTAAGTTGTTAAGTGTGATTCTGGATTTGTCCTTTAATGTCATTCTTATTTGGGTGTCACAGGAAGCAGGAACTTTTCTAGAATCTTCAATACTTTATCTATCTTTACTTTATAATAATTTTACTGTGCTTTCTTTTATGTCATTGTATAAAACAAACTCAGTATTCATTTTTGTAGTAATAAAAAGATGCTAAAAATCATGTTTATAAGGGAGCTCGGCATACGATTTAGTCATAACTTGCATTTTTAGTGTTTAGCACAATGTCTGGTATATAGGTGAGTGCATAATGAATATATCTGAAATGAAGGAAAGGGTTGTAACAAGAAAATAGTTATAACACATTATGTGGTTAGAATTTTATATACAGTAACTCCTGTAATTTGTCCAAAATTGCAAGAGCTGGGTTTTGAACTCAGGCAGTCTGATTCCAGAATCGATACTCTTGCCTATCGGTTACAGTGCCTTTGGGGAGGTGGGTTGGGTAGGAGAGGAGGAAGTGTAGAGGCATCTTTGTGAGGGAGGCAGGAAACCCACTGGCTTGAGATTTATTTCAAAAGTAAAAAAGTGGTTCAAAAGTACTATAAATTGTGAAATACCATTCTAAAGTACAATGCATGATTCAGACATGATATAATGCTTTATTGACTGATTTTAAAGAATGCAGTAGAAACCATAAAAATTATTTAAACATCTGAAATTGATACCTTTTGCTAAATAAGTAATTTTTTATCTGATGCATATTTTTCTTTTTAGTTGCTTTTCTAAGAGAGACGATGACTATATTTGGTGTTATTTTCTCAACTATTATTATATAAGACATAGTTTGAATAGGCCCTGCTCTGGTAGCTCAGTTGGTTAGAGCATCATCCTGATAAACCAACGTTGCGGGTTTGATCCCTGGTCAGGGCACATACAAGAATCAACCAATGGTGCATAAATAAGTGGAACAGCAGATCTCTCTTTCTCAAATCAATAATAATAATAATAATAATAATAATAATAATAATAATAATAAAGAAATGGTTTGAATGAAAGTAATTTCAGAGGCATATTTTAAGAAAGCTGACAGTACCCTGAAAGGCAGCGATGTTCCCACCTTAAGTAGCTCACACAAACACATACAATTTAACTAGCTTTCCTTGGAGATAAGACTAGTGATTAGATACAGTTTTGTCTAATAAGTTGTACTTGGAAGTTTGTGGGTCGGGACTCTGGGAATGTTTTTACAGGTGGAGATGTCTCAGCTCAGACTTGGGTTTTGCACTTTGTCTTTTTGCTTTCTCTTATTCCTTCCTGGAACTTAAACGTGGTAGTTGGAACAAGCCAAGAGAGTCAGAGTCCTCAGGCTTTATTTTATTCAGCCACTGATCTAGTAACTGGCTACCTTTGGATTACTTTTGTTATTTGACAAGAAATAAAAGTCCCTAATTTACTTAAAACAATTTTAGATACATTTTACTTATAGCCAAATGTACAATAATTGATAGAGCCACAATTAAAAAAATTATTGTACAATTTTCAGCTACTACTCCGTATTACCAATTGTAAAACTTATACTGAAAATCAGAAAAGTTACTTTATTTTAAACTGTACATCTATATGGTTAAAATTTTAGGGCAACAAAAAAGGTTCAAATTTTGGTTTAATGCTATCTAATTTCTAAGCAGTATGCTCTGTTAAGTTGATTTTGCTGATAAAATAGAGTCTTTCTTCTGAGTTTCTGTAACTATATCTTCTGTTAGATAATTGCACTAATTTATGCAGTCCTTGTATATCTTTGAGTCGGGCAATAGCAACATTTAAACAGTCTTAAAGGAAGACCATTATTAGGAAAGCTGTTGCTGTTTTATTAAGGAATATGGTATAAACATTCTTATAATTGCTTATTGTTGAACTGCTTTGCAACTGTACAATTAATTCAGGCTAGTTTGTAATGCCAGACAGAATGCTTCAGTTTCATTGCTTTTCAAAATGTTTGATATACTGTCTATAACATTATAGTATGCTTTTGAGAATACAAAAATAATTCTCAGTTTATATTATTAAAATATCCATTAAGCAGAATATTTGATATTTATTTATAAGTGTCAGGAAATGTAATACAAACTACTTAGGAATAAGTTAGCAGTGATATAATTTAAAACTATTTAATATGCTTCAAGTTACATCAAAACCATAACAATTAAACACTAAAGAATAAACCATAAAATAATGATTTAAAATATTAAAGTAATATTTCTGAAGGACATGAATGTTTTTGTTCCCTCAATGATACTGTTTGATGGATTGATATTCTAAAAGATATTTCTGGAGTTCCATTTCTGATAAAATGTACGCAGTTCCAGCAGTGATAAAACAGTCTTGCATAATCTCCTCAGGAATGCCTTTCTCCCTTTCACTTTATGGACTCCACCAAGAGTATCTCAGTTTCCATTCTTTGGACAACTTGACATGTTGAGCGGGGTTCGGGTCTGAGTCATGCTCAGTGTTCCGGCACAGCACTTGGGACTAGGGTTGGACTGTGGGATTGGTGCCATTTCCAGGCAACTGTCCAGGGCAGACATATCCCTTTACGTTCACTTAACAATGAAATCTGAGTTGATTTTGTGAATTTTCTTTCAACTTTTTAAGACTAAAAGCATTTATTTCCGCTTAAAACTCCTGTTCTGGATTTATTCAGAATGTCTCTAGTTTTTAGATGTCAGGAATTAGAATTCTGTTTTGAACTGAATAAAAAAAGTGATCTAAATAAAGAATGGCAAATAAAAAACAGAAATGACTTTAGAAATAGGGTTATTGATGTAAAAAATATTTATGGCTAACATTTTACAGATGAAGAAGTAGAGGTACAGAGATGTTAGCAGGGACAAAATTTAAACCTAGGCAATTTGTTCCAGAGCCCATGCATTTTTAAATGAATCCACTTAATTATTTTTTTAATGATGATGAATTTTGGGCTTTTTTATTGAACTATAACGTATAGGGAAAGAGCACGGAACTGTACAGCTTACTGACTTTTCTAGACTGAACTGATCTGTGACATCAGCAACCAGAATAGGAAAAATGGACATTACCAGCTCCAGAAGCCCTCTCTGTGGCCCATTCCTGTCACTATTCCAGTGAAAATGTGCAACCACTTTAAAATGAATCACTTCCCATCCAACTTCCCATCCCTAAACAAATTTTTGTTTCTTCAGGATAACATAATTTCCTACCTAGATCAAAACAATATTATTGCCTAACAAAATTAATAATATCCCTTCATATTATATTATTCCTAATCTACATTTAAATGTATTATCTTGTCTTCAGAATATATTCCTTGTTATTTGTTGGCCCAAACCAGCATCTGATCTGGGACTGGGTATTGTATCTGCCTATTTTGTCCTATAAGTCTTTTTTTATTCTAAAATAATCCTTTATTCACGAGACTTACTTGAAAAGGCTAGGCCATTTGTCCTGCAGAATATCTCGCCTTCTATATTTATAAGTACATATTTTTTAGAAAGATTATAACATAGGTCATGGTACCTCATATTGGAACACATGAGGAGACACATAGTATCTCCTGACCCACCACTAGTCACGCAGAGTTTCTGCTCTTCACTCACCACCTCTGAATCTGGAGGTGTAACAGTAGCGCTCTTATCTTAAGAACGAGATGCTATAAAGTGTCTCTTTCTCACTGGTCCTTTAAGCTATCTAGGAAACAATAACATATGAAAATACAGGATGTTGAAAGATAACGTCTGTGTTCAATTGAAAATATCCATAAATTTGCCCAGGTTGGGTAGCTCCATTGGCTGGAACGTCGTGAGGTGCACCAGAAATGTTGCGGGTCCTGTGGCGGTCAGGGCACGGTGGGGCTTGCTCTCCGGTTGGGGCACACACGGGTCAGGGTGACAGATTGAGGTTTCTGTCTCTCTAACACCTCCCCACCTGCTCCCTCTCCCAAAAAAAGCAATTAAAAATATTCTCAAGTGAGGCAAAAGTTCGTAAGTACATAATTAAAAGTATTCTTAACTCTGTGTTTAAAGTAAATAGTTCTCCAAAATATGGGACAAAGCACTATCCAACTAACGAGAAAGCTTTAAATAATGTGTTTTTTCTTAACCAATAAGTTGGGAATACTGATTGCCAAAACAGTAATTAAAATTTGTTCTTCTTCAAATGGCGACATTAAAACTATATTTCAGTTTCAAAGAGAACCAACAAAGAGAAAAATTAGAGGACTGACTAAGCAATCAGGACAGATGAAGTAAGAGAAAGGTCAGGAATATAAAAAATAACGCTGTTAAGTCTAAATACAAAAGCACATTAAAATAAAAATGTTTTAAAATGATCTCATTTTGCTATTGGCCACTAATTATACGAAATGTTGGCCTAACAAAGAAATGGGTCCTCATCACAGTTTATCACCCTGACCCTGTCAGCGCTGGCGCGGAGCCTTCGCACAGTAGGCGAAGTTCCCATGTAGCAGCTGGCCGCCTGAGTCCTCCAGAAGTGGTGGCCTCATTTGCTTGCAGGCAGTGGGAACTGATACTGTTCAGCGATGTGTAGAAATTGAAATCAAAACTGTTGTGCATTCATGGGCTTATTTATGGATTCCTTCCCAATTTTCACCTGCTAAATAGTAATAAAATGTTAATTTTTTCCTCCTTGAAAGGAAAATACATATATACTTTTACTATATATATATTTTTAACAGATACATATAAACTTAGCAACATTCTCAAAGTTTCTTTGTAGGAAATAAGTACTTAATAATTTTGGCCTATTATTGTAATGTTTTTGTGTATTTTACAGAAAATAAGGGTTATTTGTGGAAAACATAATGTAATTATGACATGTAATTCATGCCTAACATGACAGGTTTCTTAAAAATCTTCCACTAACAAGAAGTGTAAAGTCATGCAGAAGGAGAGTAGACTTGCTCGTAGGGAATACTGGGTGATGTTCTGGGGGGTCTTAGAACACTGTAAATAAACACTGATACCTGTTCTTGATTCTGCAACACCAAAAACTCAAGTAAACAGTGCTTTAAAATTTAGTTACTTTATAACTATTATACCCTATTTTTTGATATTTTAGAGACCAACAATTTAGTGCATGAAAGGAACACATCCTTAGAGAAGGAGCAGTGTAAGAAAATAGGTTGACAAGTATATTACAAGTATTTTCATAATATGAGTATTCTCAACAAGTGGTACAGGTTGGGTTATAAATATTGATATTAAGTCAGTTGCTAAATTTCTTACTAGAGTCACAAACTTTATTTTTAGGATTTTAGGAAGATACTGTTCAATGGGTCTTGATTATCTGGCAAAGTTTTCTAACATTTTCTGGAAGTCTAGTTTTTAGTCAGTTGGTAAGCATTCCCATTTACAAGTGTATAGAAGATACCCACTCAAATTACTAGAAAATCTTTTCTCCACAATATGATAGCTATTTTCACCCTAATAGTGTCAGGACTGTTAGAATTCAGTACAAGTATTTATTGTAATGTGTATAAAAATGTTGTATGCTTTTAATAGCTTTTCCTTTTCTCTTTTGAAAACCATAGTCTAATTATATATTAAATGTATTCCATTCAAAAGGTTAGTTTTTAAAATCTTAAATCATTATGCCTTTCCATTTTATTTATATTTCCATTCTTTCTGTTTTATATGACAGTTATAGACTTCTTCACTAATAGGGCTTACATTTGAAGATAAGGCTGCATGTAAACAAATTAACTTTTTTAAAAAATAGAGAGCAATTTCATGTGTAATAATGTACCAATTCATAAATTATCACTGGTATTTTTTCCTTAAAGATAAATGACACGTCATATAACACATATTATTAGGTACTCTGGATGTCTGTGTTCTGGGAGATAAGGCCCTTGTATTATTACACTCTAATAAAATGAGTTAATGTTTTAGTATTATCGATAAAAGAGCTCTTGGATATATTTAATAACAGAACTGAGAAACACTTAATTTTAGTTGTCTGTAGCAATATAACACAAATTCTCCTGTAAAACAAATTGCACTTTTGGAATATATTTTAATGTGTATTCAACAAAGGAGAAAATGAGGTGATTGAAGTTCAATTTGTAGCATGTTATTAACCATTTCCGCTTGACTAGATGAGTAAAAGGATAATGGATGAGGGTTTTATTATTACCTTTCTGCTAAAATGAAGTGGTATAAAAGATAAGGTGATGAGATTAATGAACATAAGGAAAAGGAGTAATCAATCAAGCCCCAAGAAGGAAGTGAGAAAGACAGTACCTTCAAAGATGGGTTAGAACTTGCTGTACAAAAAGTAGAGTTTATCATGAGGTGTTTACTAAACTGTTGAAAACTAACAGTTGTGGCTAGAAGACAGAACTAAAACTAGTAAGACTACACTGAATCAAGCAGGCATGAATTTGCGTGTAGGTTTCAGTAGTCCACATAGCAGAGGGTCTAGCACAGCAGTTGAACTTCTTATATTTGAGAGCTAGAAAGTATGTCTTTTGCGTCCCTGCGCCATGTCTGGAATCATTGGAACCTAAATGTAAGGCCCTCTGTAGGACTGCAGTTACAGTCACACAGGGAGTGTCACTTGCCCAAGTCTCCTTAGTTTCATACTTATTATTCATACTTTCAATAAAAGATTTCAGAGACAGTAGTTTGTGGAGGTTGTTGATTGCATAACAGTGTTAATTTAAATTGCGCCATCTGTTTATTCAACAAAATTTGTTGAGTGCCTACTATGTGCCAGGAACTCTATTCTAACTGTTGAGACTGTACCAGTGAAGAAATATGGGCAACATACTTCTCTCATTGAGCTTATAATTTGGTAGGGATAGACATACAAAGAGATGTGTGTGTCTGTTGGTCGTAATTACCTAAGAGAAAAATAAAGCAATAATGCCTCTCTAATAGTGTGCTGTTTCAGAAGAAACCTGAATGAAGTTGGGGGGGACAAGCAATGAGGGCCTTCCAAGGAAAGAACATTTCCAAGCAGAGAGCACTGTAAGTTCAGAGGCCTTGAGGCAGAAGGGTGATTGGAACAGAAAGGAAGCAAGGCATTTCTGGGAAGTTAGCAAAGTGGGATTGAGTTGCAAAAAAAATCTAGAAAAATGAACAGCTGTGAAATAGAGGCCAAAATATTTTGTTTGTTTATAAGGATAAATTATGCATTCAACAAATCTTTACGGAGTGCCTCTATCTACTCCTAAGTCTGAGGATATACTAATGAGGACAGAAGTCCTTGCTCGCTTGTAGTTTCCGCTCCAAAGGGATGAGGAAGAAAAACAGTAAATAGATGAACAAGGTAATTTCAGATAGCACAGTGCTCTGAGGAAACAAACCTGGGTGTGATGGCTTGGGAGGAGGGCACATGGAGACGCAGGTCTAAGTAGTTCAAGTTGCTGATGCTTTTCCCAGTCTTATTCCAGAGTGCAAGTCATAGCAGTGAGACCATGGACACCACTTTCTGAGCCTCTCTATCTGCATAATTCTTACCTCACTTTATTGTTATCAGGATTTAATGAGATACAGTGTATATCAAGCACTTGACCCAGGGGCTTTTTTTCCTTGCTGGTCTGCAGTCTAAGAGATCAAGAAAAGAATCTTTCTTAGTAATTGTTTTAGTTCAGATTCTCCCAGATTCAGACCTGAGACAAGGGTTCAAGTGCAAGTAGTTTGGGAAATTCAGGTGACAGCAGCAGGGAAGTGGGAAGACAGCACAGGAAAAGGTAGACGGTGAGGGACAGCTATTGCTGGTGTATAATACTAAAATTTTCAGCAATAGTGCAAAATATATGTCACAGTGTTATCTGAGAGTTGGGGGAGTTATGATTTTATATACCTACTTTTTTCTTTCAATCCTCACCCGTGAATATGTTCATTGATTTTAGAGAGAGAGGGAGGGAGGGAGGAGAGAGAGAAAGAGACAGACAGACATTGATCAGTTGCCCTGCTCTGCATGCACCCCAACTGGGGATTCAACCCACAACCTAGGTATGTGCCCTGACTGGGAATCAACCCCGCAACATTTTTAGTGCACAGGATGACACTCAAAACTGAGCCACCCTGCCAGGACTACACCTACTTCTTAATTCCGGTTAAGGATTCCAAGTCCAGCCAGTGCTCCCCTCTGGCACTGTTCTATGTAGATACCAAGATGTAGATACTGGTAGTTAGATGTCTGCAGGAAGATAATGAAAGTTCCAAGGAATATGAGCAGGGTCCTCTCAGTGTCTATTAGAGTAATTACACCTTTTTTTGGGCAGTCAGTCCTGTTTAATTCAGCAGTTATCTCTAAATTCATATTTTCTTCATTTCCTTGGTGATTCTTCTCCTAGATCACTTTACTTCTCTTCTCGTTTTCTCTAAACTTTTCTGACTTTAACACTTTAGTACCTTCATGAAGAACAGATGCCCTGTGTGGCTGACAACCTTCATGTTTCATGCCTGAAGATGGACAATTTTCTTAAATCACTTTCTGAATTTACATGAACCATGAAGGAAATAAACCATACTACCTAAGATGTATTTCTCCTGATGCCAGAGAAGTTTATTCACATATTCAATATCAAAAGATTCCAATATTAATTCCTACCAAAATTGACAAAGAAACCTTGTCCTGTATTTTCGAATGCAGGGACTGTGAAAGAACATGATGTCTGACATTTATTTTTAAAATATTCTGCAAAGAAAAATATGGTTAGAAATAGAGAAAACAGGAGTGGCAAAATTGATAATTATTGAATCTAGGTGGTAGATACATGTAAATTCACTATATTCTTGCTACTTTAGATGTATCTTTGAATTTTTCATAAAAAACAAAGGAATTTACTGATTGTTGCAATTTACCTTGCCTTACGCTGAATGTGCTTTAAATATAAGCTAATAATTAGTGTTTAGTTTAAATGAGGGTTCAGTGACATCCCCAATCCTGTCATCACTCCCACTAAGTTGAAGTGACACAAAAAGGAAACCATGGAAATTCAATTTTAGATCAGCCCCGAGTAGATTAGAGAAGAAACGTGGACTCACTGGAAAGTTAGGGTGGCTACCAGGTGAGCTAGTCTTGATCCCAATCCTGTTTTTACAAACACACAGCCTTAACTATGCCAGTAACCAATCATGTTGGGAACTGGTGAGTTCAGGAACCATAAACGCAAAAATTACAGAAAGAATCATTGGAATGGCCTATCATATATTACAGGTTTAATATATTTTGATATATGATATATAACAACAAATGTTCTTTCTATGGGAAAGGCAGCCTCCACACTCTTATGTCTTGGTGATGTGTATGGTCTTGCTGTAGAGATAGGTATCAGGCTGCCATAGTTAAGGAGATTTAAATTTTAATTATTTTGCCCAGCTGTCTTCATTTGACTCCATGCACACCAAAAAGAAATCTGATTGTCCTTTGGACTCACATGTAAGCAGAAGTAGGGGGAGTGATGTTTCACAGAGGACTGAAGACTTCAGTTATTTTGCAACCATATTTTGTTGTTTATTTTAAAACTTTGTTCTGTTTCTTATTTTTGTTACCTTTCTTTGCTAACCTTTTAAAAAATTCCTTTTATTTTTAGGAAAGTAAGAGATTACCTACCTAAAATATCTAATGCTGCTGGCAGGCTTTTTATCCCCCAAGAGCAATCCGCTGCTTCATGCCTTGACCCCACTCCTCTGAGGTGACCTTACTGCCTTTTTACGAAACAGGGACTTCTGCTGCTATTTTTAAAAATTATCAAGTTTAAACATGATATACGGTCTTCCTTTATATGGAGATTGAGGCTGCGTCACTATCGTATTCCTCATGCACACTTTCTCCTATCCCTGTTCTCTGTGCGTAAATACATGACAACCTTGAACCAGAAATCAGTGTGTACCATGTAGTGACTATGTAAATGATGCTGATCATTGAAAACTATGCAACAGTGGTCATCAAATGATGTATCACTTCTATATTTTTACCTAAAGTTTCCACGAATCAGGGTTAGGTTAGAAAAAGCCCATATTTTCCATAACTCAAAAGGAAAGGAAATTAATCCATTTAATGAGAGGCTGACATAACTAGTGGAAAATCATGGATGGTTTTTAAGGATGTGGAAGTTCAGGAATTGCAGGTGAACCACGGTACTCATATCAGTTGTCTTTGGCACCTCAAAGTCTCTACTGTCGCCTTCAGATGCTCCTGGAGAGTAATGGCTTGTCAGTTTCTCCTGCCCTCCAAATCTTGTACACATGCTTTCATCACCGGCTCTAAACTAAAATCTCCTGGCAAGGGACTGAGTTTATGTTTCCAGTTCCTGCTATACAGGATAAAGCTTAGAAGAGCAGGGACAGTGCTGAGAATAAACAGTGTCTCCCAGCACATTTTAGTTGCTTTCTATTTTTCTGCCTCAGCCTCGCAGATTGTCTGTCTTTTAGGTACAGCTCATCTCTCGTTCTGGGATTTATGCTGCATTGGCTTCTGTTTCCTAGATCCCATTCTTTTTTTGTGGGGGGGCTTATCACTCCTTCATTTTGCTAATGTTCGTCCTCTAATAACTTCCCAAAAGTGCATAGAATATCTTTTTTCTTTAGTGTTTGGAATATGTGAAATAATCTTCAGTCTTCCTTCCCGCTTGGTAGGCAGTGTGACGGGATTCGCACCGCAGGCCGAGCAGCACTGCCTTCGCTGCTGACGTGAGCCTCACTCCCCGGACCACACCGCTGCTGTTGCGGGCCTTAGTCCAGTGCGGCTGTGCTTTCGAAAATTCTTTTTGTTTTTTGGAGAAATCTTAGGACCTTTATCTCAGTCTTCAATTTATTTGTTTTTTACCTTAATGTGAGTCTCCTTTCATTCATTGTCGTGGACACTAGGTAGACCCTTTTGAGATTTGTGACCTTGAGTTCTGAAATTTTTTCCTTCTCTCTGCTCCTGAAATGTTGCATATTCTGGATTCATCTTTAACTTCTATGTATTTTCTTACCTATTTCTCTCTCTCTTTTTTTTTTACCTCCCTATTTCTGTGACGTTTTTCTTAGCTTTATCTTGTAGTATTTTCTCTAATGTTTTTATTTTTTAAGTTAAAACTTTAATTGTTCTCTTTGTTCTTGTTCTTTTTTTTTGGAGGGCAGGATAGTATCTTCCGTGTTAATGTGGCTATAAGATCTTTTGTTGGACATTATTTTTTCAAAGTTTCATTCTGCTCTCTGTATTTCTCCCTTAAAGGTCATTGTTTTCTATTTGTTTTGATCTTTGTCATGTTGGACCCTCTTCTCATACTGCGTGGCGGTCACGTGCAGCCCTTTCAAACCTGTTAGAAAGCTCTGTGTTTATAGACCTGTATGTTTATTGGGCCTTTTCTATATTATTAACAGCCTGTGAGCCCTGTTGGTTCGCCGATCCAGGCAAGTATCAGCATCCTTTTTTTTTTTTGGTGGTGGGTGGAGAGGGGGTCATTCAATTTCTCCAAATAAGAATTTTTTTGTAACCTATGTGAATGTCTAACTGCTATGCTGTATATCAGCAACTAATACAACATAGTCTTGCATGCAAACTGTAATTTTAAAAAAGTCTTCCTTTCACCTGAGGTCTGTGTGCTCTGTGTGTTGGGAATGGCAGGTGCAGGGATAGAGAGGCATAGAGGAAGCGTAGTGAGGCTGCTGGTAGTCTGAGAGCAAGTGGGGAGCACCTTGACTCTCTCTGTTCCGTTTTTGTTGCAGCCATGCACCTGTCCCTATTTTCCACTGTGTCTGGGGTCCCAAGTTTATCAGCAAGTGAATCTCAGGTTTCCCATGGGTGGGGAGACAGGAGAGAAAAAGAGTTAACTGGCTCTTTAGCTTGAGAGAGAGAGAGATTTGGAGTGCAGCTAGGCTGTAGACTTGAACCCATCTTCCTCATTTGATAAACTCATTTTCCATGTTTCTTCGTGCCTTTAAAGGCTGAGAACCTTAGAAGGTCTGCAAAGTGAGTTAGGTGACTTTTTATCAGTTCTCTTGGTGACTATTTAGGTTGTAACTCATTCCTTTTGCTAAATTAATGACCACTGGTTTGTATTTTTATGGCTTCTTGATGCTGTCTTCCTTTCAATATTACTTTTGTTATTTGGATTGGTGCCTTTTTTATTCCTTTCTATTGATTTTATTGAGGTTTAGGTTAATAGGTATGAAGGCATTTGCCTGCAAGTAACTAAAACCCCCACTAAAAGTACTTTATAGAAGTAGGAGTTGTATTTCTTACCTAACAGGTAGGTACTGCTGTGGTTCAGCTGTTCAGTCATGCTCCATTATTTGAACCTTGTTTTGTTTCTCTTGCCGAGTCTGCAGATTAGTGAGTCAACTCTGGACTCTGTTGAATTTACTGCCGAGGCAGTTTTGCCCTATATGTAGCTGTCTGGGTAGCCAACCAGCCTCCCTAAGTGTTTACTTCTTTCTTCTAATAGCAAGAAAAGTGGGAAGAGAAAAGAGGTCAGAAATTTGAGAGGAACAAAGTAAAGCTTATTTGAAGATACAAAGATACATGCTTGTAAGGGATTTTGTTGTCTGCAACCTTGGCATAATATAGTTTACACACTTTTATTGAGACTGAAATACCAGATACTTAGATGATGTCCTAGGAGAAGAGAAGTCATATGTAGGTAAATATTGAGCAGTTAATTGGTGGTTTGCAAAAAACATGAAATGTTTTTATCATTATACTACTGGATCTTGGTTTTTCAAGCCTGTGCCATACTCTTTGATGACATTGTACTAAAAGGAAGAATCTGCGCTAGAACGGAAACACCAGCTAAGGTGAAGCTGCATTTCCTCGGACTCATGGTCGAGGTCTGCGGTTAGTGTGAGTGATGACCTAATCCGTGTCAGAGGCCGGGAGGCCGTTTATCTAGGACACAGCCCATTCTCACACACACCGTCACTGAGGCTGAATTATTTGCTATCTCAGTGGGTATTACAGATTGAACTTGAGTCTCTGATAAATGGTCATCAAAGTAATGAATCTTTGGGACTATGATAAAAGAACATAACTGAAAAATATGAAACCAAAATGTGTTCTCTTAGAAGAACAGGAAAAAAAGCCAGTGTATGTCATTTGCTGCCTAGGGACAGCATAAAGTACTATTTTGTTCAGTTTTTCAGATACATAGACTATTAAAAATTCCTTCTGAGGCTCACTTTATAACTGATATGTTATGCAAAAATATTAATACAAAAATTGGGTATAAGTCTATTTTCAGTAGTACAAATTTTGCATCTATTTAAAAAGAAATGTGCCCATAATAGAACTGGACTATATATTAAGGAGATCTTGAACTTTCTGAATAAATATCAAGATATATACAGGCCATGCTTTACTTAGAATCTTTGAATTATTAACCTCTACAAAAATGAACATTTCTGTCAGTTTTGGGGTTGAGATAGGAAGGAGCTAAGAGGACTTTCAGCCTTGGATGATTGGAGTTCAGAATTTTTATATGATTCGGTCACTGTTGGAACAGAATACTTTTGAGCTAACCTAGGAATGGAACCAATATTTGTAACATTGTTCCAATGAGACTAATTGCTGTGTAGAGATTGTGTTCTGAAATATAGCACATTTGTAGGCTGAAGGGATGGGACCATCTGCCCTCAGCCTAAGAACAAGATTTAAACAGCATTTTTTGCTTATAATGCTGCTTACTGTATTTCATTAGTGAAATGTATACCTATAACTATAGAAGCCCTTAATAAATATATTAAGTATTGATAAATGTGCAAAATACCTGAACTGTGCTTTTGAGTTGATTTATTTTTCGAGTAGAGCATGGTGAATTCAATGTTTCTATGCATTGGTCTTGAGTTGGTCCTTAGAAATTTTTGGATTCAGATCAGCCTGAGCATGCCCAGTCCTCCCGTCATGTTTATTGATGCAAAATTATGTTGAAGTAAACAGTGGAAGATGCCTGTGGATTACTTTCTATGGGGGAAAGTGTGGAGAGTGGAGAGGGTAATTCTTTGCCTTAGTGTAAAGTGGTGTCAAGAAGGAAGAGAGTGTGGATTGCTAGTGACCCCATGGTAAGGTCAAAGCAAAGGTCAAACCTCTACTACTTCTCTCCGGCCCCAACTGCCCCATTTTTTGAGTGAGTGTAAGAAGTGCTTGCTGGCGACTGCTCTGCCCTGCCTTGGGTAACAAATACTACCCGATAGTTGTCCTAACAAGGCTCAGAGCAATCCTGAAGAGGAATCATCCGATCTACAAGAACATCAGCTGTCTGCTGGAACAAACCTTGACTCCTCTCTGAAGGAAGACAACAAAATCTAAACAAAGCATCTGTGCATTCGTAATGATCAATATACAAAAGTGACTAGACATGCCAAGATGTAGGTAAATGTGATTCCAGGAGAAAAATCACTCAAAAGCAAGAGTCACAGAGATGTTACAGCTTTTGGAATTTAAAAGACTATTATGTATGTAAATACACACACATGTAGAGATAGATGGGTACTCTCCATTGCAGAGGATGGAGCTAAATTTCACTCTACCTACTTCCCTCCAAGGGTGTGCTAGACTTACAGCTTCCAAAGAATAGATAAGGGAAGCAAATAGTAGTAACTTCCCAGTGGAAAAACCTGGCAAATGTTACTATAACCATGTGATGAATGTTCCCATTGGCAGTGATGTTCCTTTGGTGTGTAACTCCCTCCTGTGACGTGAGTGAAGAGGCACTTCGCCTCTGGGGTGTTCCTAATGAAAACCCATAACCCTGTTCTGATCGTGAGGGAAACAACAGGCCAACCCAGATTGGGAACAGTTTCCAGAATCCCTGGCCAGCACTCTTCCAGGTGGTTAAAGTTATGGAAAGCGAGGCGAGACTAAGACGCTGTCACGCAGCAGAGGGGACTGAGGGGCCATTTTTATTGGATCATCGAACAGAAAGAGGACATGAATGGAGAAACTGGTGAAATCCAAATAAAATCTAGCATTTAGTTAATGGTAAAAATAAATAAAGCAAATAAAAAACTAATGTGGAACAATACTATTATAAATATATTTAACATTTAATGAAAAACATGAACCCAATAAGGGAACCTGTAGAGAACCTCTGTACAAAAAATGAAAAGTGTAAAAAAAACAGTCAAAATGGAAGTTTTAGGCTGAAACTTAGAATATTTAAAGGGAAAACTTTCCTAGATGGGCGTAACAGTTTGGTAGACGTTGCAAAAGGAAAGGTCAGTGAGAGTAAAGACAGGGCGATTGGAGACTCCGTGTAAGGTGCAGAAAGGAAGACCTCGCTTGCACCCAATGAGCAGAGCATGAGACAGCTGAGCGACAGTGGCAGTGGCTCTGACATACGTGTAGTGCCCATATAAGAAGAAAATGTCTGATATTTTTTTCTGGAAAAATACCAGAAAAAATCATTTAAAATATTTGTTAATTTCTTAAAAGACCGACTGTTTATAGTGAACACAAGTACATATTATGGGCCCTGGCTGGTGTGTGGCTCAATTGAGTGGTGGCCTGAGAACCGAAAGGTCGCTGATTCGATTCCCAGTCTGAGCACATGCCTGGGTTGTGGGCTGGGTGCCCAGGTGGGCGCATGAGAGAGGCAACCAATTACTCTTTCTATCCCTCTCTTTCTCCCTTCCCTTCTTTCTAAGAAATACATAAAATCATGAAAAAGAAAACCTTTAGAAAAAAGCATATATTGCAGAATAACCTCGATGTAATGACAGTAACTCAAAAAACAGGAAAAAACAGTACAAAGGATGGGAGGGGTGAAAAGGGAATATACTATTTTAGGGTTCTTATATGTCAAAAGAGGTACATCATTTGAAGTGCATCTGTTGTAAGAAATATAAATAGCCACTAAAAAAGTAAAACAAAGTGATAACAGGAGATAAAATGGAATACTAAAATCTACTCAATCCAAAGGAAGGTTAAAAGAAGAAAAAAAAAGATAAGAGAATTGGAGAACAAGTAACTGAAGACCATTTGCTGGGTCCCAGAAGAGGGTGCATGTTGGTTTTCAGTTCCCCTTTCTACAGCAAGTCCCCAGTGCATGACTAGGAAAGACTGTGATCTACATCTTAGGTGACAGATAGGGATCAGGAGTAAAGCTGTTAAAATGGAAAGGAGTTGTAGTCTTATTTTCAAAGACATTGAGAAGGAAAGCAGGCTGGTCCTAGGTGAAGAAGAACTCTTAGAATCTATAGAAACAATTTTGGAAACTTTAAAGAGAAGGAAGGTACGCAAATTAAACTCTGAAAATAAGGAAAGGAAAGGACAATCAGGTGACTTTTGTCCTCCATGACAAAATACAAAAACTGCTGTGAAAAAAACATAGTCCAAAAATTTTTGGAAAATAATGACATATCTCCTGTCTTTTTGGATTTTAATGTTTTTCTGCATATATACATGAATAGTTTTCTTCTAAGTATAATCAACTCAGTGGTCTTTTTTTCTTTAATGCACGCTGCTTTCCTGTTGTCTTGGTTTGTTCCTGTTCCTCCTCACTCCCGTATCCGTTCCAGATCCTCTTCTCTCAGACTTAACTGATATGTTAACGGTCTAGTATGTATCCTTTCATATTTTTGTTCATTTTCATAGGAACTCAAGTGTTCTTTGGGCATTTTTTCATTGATTTACAGAAATGAAATCCTGTTATATATACTTCTTGGTATGTTGCTTTTCTTACTTTACTGTACATTGATGGTGGCTGTCCAGCCAAGTCAGCTGAAGTGGCTTTGATTCCTTGTTTTCTGGGACCAAAGAAGACAGCCATATCGCAACTTTTTGACCATTTTCATAGTAACGTGCATTGGCCTTTACAGTCTTGTTTTCTGTTTTTGTTTTTGTCACTATGAAAAATGTGGCTATTTTAATTTTTAATAAATAGTGGAAAGTTCCTTTCCAAAGGGGTTTTACATTCATTTTTTTTTATCATTAATGTACACTTTTCTTTGCATTTCTGTCAGCAAATTGTATTATAGCTCTTTTAACTTTTGCTAGTTCATTGGGTATAAAATGTTACTCATTTTGTTCACTACTACTAATAAATTTGAGCACTTAAAAATGTTAAATGTTTTAATTCTATGAAAATTCCTTTTTAAATTCTCTGGTTTTTTTATTGTTTTCTTATGAATTTATAAATGTTTCCTTTGTGTTGTGGTAACCCTTTGTCTGTCTTTTGTCATTTGAACTTACTAAACATATCTTTGCTATTAATTACTTTTACATACTTATCAAATTATCAGTAGAGACATTTTTAATAAATTCTGATTTTCAGTTATGGTTTAAAAGATTTTTTGCCTTCTCGATTACATATGTAGTCATGGGAAGAACAGTAGAGAGCTAGCTACATTCAAGCCATCATACATCAGGTGATTTACCTACCTGTTTATCATACATAGCATACTGAACTGAGCTGCTGGTTTTGCGTGCCACGCCTGACACCTAAAAAAAGGAAAAGAAGTATGAAATACCAAATTGTGTTACAGTCATAATGTTCTTAAAATACATTTATTTATATAAATGTTACACCTGTATAACATCTAAGGTAGGGTGCTGCCCGTTACTGGTCTGTTTGCATCCTTACTCTGTCATATAAACTTGAAATAGTTTTATGAAGCTTTTCAAAAGCCTCATTAGCATTCTAAGTGCAAATACTTTAAATTTATATAAGGATTTTGTGGTAAATTTATATTTTAACTATTAAATTTTTCTATTAAAAACATTTTTTTGTTTCAGGTGGTACCTTTTTAGTTTCCTTAGTATTTTACATTTTTATCCTATAGCTGCTCGCTGCTTTTCTTCTTAAAACTATTCCTATGTGTTCAGGGTTTTTCTTGTTAATATTTTTCCCAATGTCTATATCTGAGTACCAATTGCTGAAACAGAGCAGATATTAATGTTATCATATTTTATATTTTTAATTAGAGTATTCAGATGTACTAGTTTCATCCCTTCCTTTTCAGTGTTTCTACCAGGCTTTCAATTTTATTGTATTTATTATAAATTTTGCCATTTGACTGGTGATTTTCCTGACATACCCTTAGTGCTTACTATGTTCCAGGCACTATTTACTAGCCATATATATACACATATATGTGTATATAAATTTAATTTTCAAAACAACCAAATGAGATGGATACTCTTATTTAGATTAGAGTTTAGATGCTTAGTCCCAGGCTTTCAGTAAAAAGCCACATGTAATTTTTTCCATTTCTTATTTCACTAGCATTTTTTTCTTTAAAAATGCTTCCTGAATTTGACCAAATGCTTTTTGGTCATGCTTATTAAATGATTATATAATAATTCCCTTTTATTTTGTTGATATAATGGTTATATTGTGGATTTTCTGATTGAACCCCTCTTGCATTCCAAGAAAATGTCCTCCTTGTAAATATGATTTTTATATGACATTGCTGGATTTTATTTGCTATGTATTATTTAGAAGTTCTGTATCTTTACTCAGTGATGACATTTCTCATCAAGTTTCCTTTTTTAGAGTCTGAAGTTTTCAGTATTAAAGTGGTGCTGACTTCATAAATAATTTATGGAGGTTCCTATTTTTTCACCCTTGGCCTAGATTTTTTTTTTTCGTAATTTAAGGTTAGATAAAGGTTAGCTGTGAACCTGTTCTGTGAAAAATTACATGCTTCAATGGTAGTAACGCCTCTAAATATACTACCAGGCAAATAATCTCAGAGATCACAGAACAGAACTCACAGATTACATCAAGATTCTCAAATCACATGATTTATTAAATCAGTTTGAAGCACACAAGGAAAAAAAAGGGGAGTGAGGTGAATTAAGTTAATGTTCTTAGGCTAGAATATTATGCAAGCAGGCAGAGCAGTTAAATCCTGTTCATACAACATTTACACATCCTCTCTCTTTCTCTGCTTCGTCAGTCTTTCCTACGGATGCTATCATGAGTACCGGTGTTGAGGTTTGAACCCTGGTGTGTGCGGGTGGGAAGTGCTGCAGGCCAGTGAAAGCACGTGCTCTGTATTGAAGAGCTGCAGCAGGAAGGATCCCTGACCACAGCTGCAGCCTGCTGAATAGTCACTGCGAGCTAATGATTTATTCTGCCAAAAGTTCGTGGACACTGGCAGAAGATATGAGACTCCTGGGTCAGAGACAAAGTTATAGCACAGCAGACCAGATGAGCATCCTAGTAGTGTGTGTTCCCTTGGACCCCAAGTTTCATGAGGTGACTTGGAAGGGTACTATGGACAGAACTGTCCCTTTCCACCTCCAATTCATATGTTAAAACTCTGACCCCCATTGTGACTGTAAATGGAGATAGGGTCTTTAAGAGATAATTAAGATTTAACGAGGTCATGAGGTTGGCACCCTAATCCGATCAGACTTTGTTCTTGTGAGAAGAGGAAGAAAAATCTTCTTCTCTCCACGCGTGAGGATACTGGGAAGGCAGAGATCCACAGGCCAGGAAGAGAGCTCTACTCAGGAACCAAATCCGCTGGCATCTTGGCCTTGGACCTCCCAGCCTCCAGGACTGGGAGAAATACAGTGTGGTTTAAGCCACCCACACTGTGCTATTGTACATGCAGTCAGAGCAGACAAAGCCAAGAGACCCAGGTAGATACTGTGCCTCCCAGATGAGCCATCTCAGTCTTCGGGAACTGGAACGTGTGCCCTGGGCAGTAACGTCTGGCCTTCGCCCCAAAGGGTATCATTATCTTTATCACACTGGACAATAAACGGACTTGCCCTTTACTCTAAAGGAGGCAGTATCTGTCTCTTCCAAGACTGTGCTCTATACAAACGTCCATTTATTTCTGTTCTCTGCTATATTTGAAGAACAAAAGCACATTTCTTGAAGATACATGAAGGTATTCCCTTTATTTAGTTTAAATTGTTTACTCACAAAGAGATAAGTCTAGCTACAGGCTATTTCTCTAACTTGAAGCTTCGATTCATATTTCTAGGGAGGATTTTTAATACCAATCTGAGACCGAGATTGAGTTCATAAAGTAAGAATTGGCATTGAGAAGAAAGATAGTTTGTATTTATTGGTTTTAAAAGTATATATTATAGAATATTCCAGTGTATTTAAAATTAGACAGTTTTCATTCATGCCAACTTCAATTTCACTCTTTGTTAGGGAATAGAAGGCTCAGCTTTAGAGAGTCTGTGTGTAATAATAGGCAAACATGCTTCATATCTTGAATTCCGTGACAGGAACATGTTGTTGTTACAAGTTCTTGAGAAGTAACTAGGAATCTTTCCAATCAAAAATGGAAAAATTAGAAAGTATAATTTATATTACTGTTTTCCGCATATCATAGCTGTAAGGAAAAATTAAATATAAATGTTTTGGAAGAAAAACAATTTGAATATTTTAAGCATAAAAATCACAGAAATGATTTTGAGGATATAAAGTTAGAACGGTGGTAAACCATTTTGGGGAAAAATAGCTGAAGTAAGGAAATGTCATAGCTTTCATGAATTTTAGGAGTACAGATTAATACATAAATTTATAATGTTTATGTTTAACTTACCATATTAATAAAATAAAAGAGTATTGGTGTAATAATTATCTTCTTAAGGCATTTTTTGAATTAGACAAAAATCTTTACTGAATAAAGGTATAATAAAAACTTGTTGAAGCACCAGGCTATCTTTTAATAATACTTTTAATACTTTAAAGTATTCACCCTGGCTGGTGTGGCTCAGTGGTTTGAGTGCTGGCCTGTGAACCAAGGGTTGTCAGTTTGATTCCCAGTCAGGGCACATATTTGGGTTGCTGGCCAGGTCCCCAGTAGGGGGCACGTAAGAGGCAACCACAAATTGATGTTTCTCTCCTCCTCTTTCTCCCTTCCTCCCCCTCTGTCTAAAAATACATACATACATACATACATACATACATACATAAATATTGACTTTTTCCCCCTACAGATAGGTGATTTCTTTATCCCTTATACTAAAATTAGATGGATTTCACACTTTGTTTATGATCAAGTTGACATTGTGACTTTATTATGTTTGTGTCTTAAAAGTTATCTCCAAACCCAAATATCTCTATTTTAGTTGAGGTATTTATGGAAGCTCATTCTACTCTTTTATTTTTGAAATTTTAATAACTAGCTTTTTATTTCATGTACTGCTGTGAAAAATAAAGAAGCAGTCATATTCCTTAATATTGTTCCTTAAGGACACAATTCCAAGACTACAGATACAGCTTAAGTTAAAAAAAAAACTGAATTAAAAATTTGTAGGGTGATGGATAAACCCCTTTGTTCTGCTTCTTCATTACCACATTTGGCTTTTGACTCATTAGAATACATATTAAATGTTAGTTCAATAAGAGATGGCTTTTATGGTACATCATTTAGAATGCAAATTATTTTAAAGCTGAAGAATAGTGAAAGTAAAACAGAACCAACTAAATATTCTGAATTATTTACAGGCCAAGGGCTTAAAGGTGCATCACTCCTGCACAAATATTAAATTATGAAATGGGAATTTCAGTTTGCCATAAATCTGCCACAGCAGCTTAAAGTAAAATAGTTTTGCCCGTCTAAAGCAACATCAATTTGCCAGTCAGTGCTTCATGTATCAAGGAGCGTTCTGTGGAAATATCAATATCATTGGTTAATATAAATGAAATTAATTTTTAAAGCTGGGCTAAAGGTTGACATCTGAAAAATTGCATTACTTTGCAGAAGAGAAATTTCTGTCTTCTAGTGAAATTTCAGGTCATGAGGGCAAGTAATTTTCACAATCTTCAATGGGAGCCAGTGAAATATGAACTTCATTGTCACCTAGCCCCAAAGCGATAAGATAAAATGAGCTGATACATCATTTGCTGTGGTTTTATCATCTCCCTCAGTAATTGGAAGAGAAAACCTAAGAGTGTGTGCGTTTGTATGCTCCCCACTTGTCCCTCCCAGCTGCCCCACCGTCCACACCCAGGCTAAAGCCATTTTAGCCCAATCAATACAGAGGTCACATAGCATTTTATTTATATATTTTTAATTTTTCATACTGACTAAACTGCCAAGGAGAGCATTAGAGTAATGAATATGTTTAATTGAATTTGTCACCCATGAAAATGCTAGGGAGAATACTGTACTACATCATAGTAGTAGTGAACAGCAGGAGGAAATTTACTGTGGGGATGGAAATAACTCATAATTAATTCAGAAGTTAATTTCCTTTTGTGTTTGTAACTTTCATATTTTTATTATTTTTCAAAATATGGGGGCTCTGCATGTGTATATGGATATATGTTTAATAACAAAATTACCATGTTATAGTTTCTGTCAGAGTGAACTGGATGCCATTTTTAAATTCAAAAGAGAGCTTTAAGTTTTACTTTGAGAATGTATCATCGAAAATGTAAAGCTAACAAGCTGTGTGACTGGTGATGAAGTAAATCCTTAGACCAAGCAGAATTTAGTATTACTGGAATACCTTACATGCTGCACTTTGATGCCACATTTCAGAGGAAACTGTGTGCAGCGAGACCCCAAAACTGTGTTAGTAACAAAGAGGTGCAGTTTTAAAGTTACCTTCACCTGGTTTGTAAAAATCATAATTATTATAAATAGAAAATTTGCACGTATGTTTAGTGGTGAGTTGATATTAGAATATTTTTCAGTATGTGTTTTCATTTTAAATACTTACTGTTTTATACAAGGATTATATTAAGGTGTAATCTTTTTAACTAACTTATAATTATGCTCCATAAAATGGGATGTGAATATTTTCAAGACTTTCCTATCACTGGTGTTATTGTTTAATTGATGGCATAATTACTTTATATTTTATATACTAAGTTTAAAACATTTTTCTTGATGTTAGATACATCTAACACCCTTAGTCTGGAAGTAGTTTCATTGCAAAATTTAAGTACTATTGTTGGTGTATGTTATTTGATTTGACTTTTATTATCAGATTCTTCAGAAGTCAACGTGGAATTATCAGAAAGAGTAAAACCTCTCCAAAAATTGGCTGATATTTGGAACTAGATTATGCAAGGCTAGCTTTAAAATTAAGAATAGTATTTTAAAAATTTATAGATTCCCAAAATATTTCTGATTTTTAAGGTAAAATGTTATTACTTTTTAGTTCCCTTCCAAAAAGAATTTTAAAACATTCTAAATTTATTGAAGGTCTTTTTTTAAAAACAAAACCCTTTATTTACTTGAAACAAATATTATTTTAATTGCAGAGACTATTTTAAATCTACTTTTAAAAAATGTCTGTTCAATAAATAAGACTTTCATGCAGTTGGGCAATAGAGGTATGTTTCTATTTTTGTTCTTTCATGAGGATGAGAAAACAAAAGATAAATTATGGATAAATCATAAACTTTTCAAAATGAATGGCTAAAGGAAAAGTAAAAAATGCTTTACTTTCAAGCCAATAAATGCAACAAGATGAAGAAATTTTCATGTGTATACATAGTATACTATTTGAAGGGTAGGAAAAGGAAATGTGTGTATTATTTGGGGAAAATAATTTTTCAGATAAAAATTATAAAGATACGGTAGCTATTTTTAATGTTAAAAACAGTGTATATATGTGTATGTATGTGTATTTAAAATTAAATACTTTTCTTTAATCACTAATTCCCTCACCTCAACATTTAACTAATAAATCATCTATCTTGTTGAAACAAATTATTAAAAAGTGAGAGTTGCATTTTCTACTGATAAAACTACTAACAATATTAAAACAAGGTGGTAAGCATTCAAAGCTAGTGCTGTGGGCTTAAGCTTTCAAGCTCTTCTAGACTTCGGGTCATAACTGCAGAGCCATGGTAATGATACGGTTTCCATAGCAACTGATTCATTGGAGGGCTAGACCTCTGTCTAGGGTGCTGTCAGTGTATGTAGAGTTTCAGTGAACAGAAAGTCCCAAAGAAGGGTCTGCTTCCACCTAATCCAGTTTTAATTGAACTCTAGAGACTTTGAAGTGAAGCCTCGGACCAGGAATATACTATTCCAATAAGAAATGAACCTCTTGCTTAGCTAGACCTCAGCTGCTTTTCAGTACTGACACCTTTTCCTAATGAATACTTTAGCAAAATGTTATTATATCAATTTCAGCTAGTAATTCTGTTAGTTAAGAGATTCTTTGTTTCTATTTTAAACCCTAGCTATCTTTACCATAATATAGGTTTTCATTTTTTTTTTAAGTCAGGGTAGTTGTTGTGTGTAAGATTTTAATATTTGATCCCTTTGGTGATTTTAAATAGTTTTCTGTGTGTCCCTCCTATTTCTCTTTCTCTGAGTTTTGAAACATGACCAGACCCACTTATATTTAACTTTGAAAGTCTAATGTCTTATAGTCAGTATGGCACTATTTATATCAGATTTGAAAACAACAGAGAAAATGCTGGATGCTATTTAGGAATATGTATGTACTAATAGTGTAAAACCTTACATGGGTGCAATAAACCTCAAAACAAGGATAGTGATCAGCTCTGACAAAAGAGGAAAATGGGATCAGGATGGGGTTCTACATGGGAATTTCAGCACTACCTGAAATGCTTCATTAGTTTTTTAAATGTGTGCAATAATGTGAGAAAATATTAGCATTTTATAAGGTCGAGTAGTGGGTACTTGGGGCTTATGTCATTTTCTGTAATTTTGAATGTGTTTGACTTTTGGTAATAAATTTCAAGTAGATTTAATAACTATATTTAATGGGATATAAATAGAATTTTCTGATTAATTGGAGAATATGGACACAATTATCAGCAGACTTGTTTCTGTTAAAAATTGGTGTACTCTAAAGTATGATTGAATGTTCAGTTGTAAGACCATGCTCTTGCAATGATTGACATCACCATTATTAGCAACAGGTCTTAAACAGCTCTACAGTCAGAAAAGATGGACTTTTCTCAGACCAGTGTGCGATGTTCTTAACACATCAGAGAGCTTAAAGGGTCCTTTGTTTCTTTTGCTTTTCTTCTTTCATCTCTAACCCAAGTGCCAGTAAACAAATGTAGTCGATTGTTGTTTATAATTTCTGATGAGTTGCGTTCTAGTTTAACAAACATTAAACCCTTTTTTAAGAAATGTGACAATGTGCTGTGTATGTAAGTTACGGACTTTTGGATTAGAAAACCTGGGAGTGGGTCAGCCTCTGCCACCATCTTCCCAAGGTCTTTCTTTGTATTAAATGCTTAATTTGGTTTTGGTTTCCCTACTAGTATTGGCTGGATCGAAGTGTAAGTGTTACAGCACATATATTGGGTTCTCTGCCATTTGAAAACCAGGGTGGCAAACCCAAATACCATTGGGAACCAGGGAGATAGATAATCAGTCCACGGGTGAACCGTGGAGGCTGCCAAAATGAGAGAGCATGGCAGTTTTCACCAGGTAGCCTCTAATGCTACATTTGACAGATGCTTCAGTTTTTCCTGAGAAAGCAAACATCTGAATTTTATGTAAATACCCATTTTCTCATATAGTTTCAACTACTTGAAATTTTGTTAAATATCGTATGGCCCAAACAGAATAAATATGGGCCATGTAAGGAGCTTAGGCTACCATTCATTGATTGACTTAATCTTTTAAAAACAGCTGCTTTGTGTCAGACATTGTTCTAGAAAGTGGACATAGAGTGTATTCAGAGTCTTTGCTATCACAGAACTTAGAGTTTACTATTCTAGTGCCAAATAGAGGCACTAATAGGTAAGAAAGGAGGTATTGAATTGTATAATAATTCAGGTAGGTAATCATAAGTGTTATGATGGAAATCTGATGAGTTTGGCGTAGGATGGGCGGCAGCGGGGTGTAGATCCTGTGGCTTCTCTGAAGAGGTGACATTTGAGCGGAATTTGAATCAGCCTTGTGCAGATTTGGAGAACATTCACTCCAAGCAGAGGAGAAAGCAAGCATGAAGGCCCTGAGGGTGAATGAGTTGGGCTCCGGAGAGAGCCCCAGATGTAAGGCTTTTGTAAATGATTGTAAAGAGCTTCCGAGTTTATTGTGCATGTAATGCAAAGCCACTGGCTTGTGTTAAATACCCGAGTGATCTGATATCTGATTTATATTTGTCTAAAAAGTTTTCTGTGACTCCTCTGGTCATCATAGACTCTAGAGGTAAAAAACAGAAGGAGAGAGACCAAGTGGGAGGCGGCTGTACTCTGGCAGGTGGGCCCTGCTGGTCATGGGAAGAGAGGGGAGTACATGCATCCTCTGGTTTGGGAAAATCTCATTGAGATAAACCTTGTGAGGAACATGCATATTTTTGTCATTTCTTTTGACCCTTCGTACACAGGTATTGGTTGTATGAAAGAATTAGTAGGATTTCTCTCTCATCAGTTTTGAAACTAAAAGTGTGATTACTTGTTTGGTCCTGTGAATTTTCGTTGTTTCCCCAAGATACTGAGCCTTAGAGTTTTATCCATCTTTCGTTTCTAGATCCTGTAGTGACCGGAATAGAACAATTTCTATAGAAAAATCTAAATATTGATTAGGTACTTAGGGAATTAAGTTAAAGAGTTGCTTTTCCTCCCCTCTCCCCCCAGAAACTTCATTTTGCATGGAAGGATATAGATTTGTTTGCAGTTAAGATCTAGAAAATGGAAATGGGTAAAGAAAATAAAGTTTTGTAGGATAAATTCTTACTATTCATTATTTTTATTCTCTACTTATCCCGTATTTGTCCCTACAATTCAGTATCATAATCAAATATTGTTTATTTGTACTTTTTTAATAGTAGTTATTTTTGAGAGCCAGACCTTAAATGTTTAATTTGCTCTTATGGATTTTCACCGAGTTTTGCTACCAAACGCTTCTCATTTTATTTATTAATATTGGACGAAATACTGGTGTGAAGAAATTCCACATCTGGTTTTTCTTCAACACCTTCGTAATTAAGCTTTTGAAATGAACTTTTTGAAAAACAAAACTTGAATAACAAAGCAACAGAGTGGCTTAGGACTAAAGACAGGATTACTTTTCCTTGGCAAAGCATTCTGAGCGCCTGCGTCTGTCACACGGGATGACACGAATTGTAACAAGTTACTCTGACAACCACCTACTCCACAGAGAGATTATGCTGAGTTCATTTGCAGGTTTGTCTTTAGCCTCCCTGACAAAATGATACTTAACCTCTTCTGCCGTCAGTCTTTGTGCTTTCTGAATGAGTGACTGTGGCCCTAGCAGTGCCCTTAAAAGGGTGATTTTTAAAAAAATTACGAACTTAAGTATATTTTTTTCAAGTTTGTAAAAAGTAATTCTGGGTTCATCAAAATCATATATGAAACTGAACTGTATATGTGATCTATAAGCATGTAAGAAATTCTTTTCAGGATTCCTTCTTTTTAAGGTTTTATCTAAAATTTTCCATAATATGACTCAAAAATCAGTCACTAAATAATGCAATATATATTCCCCCCCAAAAAAATTATATCACTGCTTTAAGAATCCCCCAAATATATTTATAAGTAGCTGTTTTATAATTTTACTCTGCTTCCTTTCCATATGTTGCAATCTGGTTTTATTTTAGTCTCCTTTCAAATTAATAACTGTTCATTTAATTCTTAGAAATTATTTTCCTTAACAGAGCCTTTTCTGTTTTAATTGGGGGTGGGTAAAAATTCTGTTTTTACTTACTTGGATTATTGTTTTCTTCACCAGATCCTGGCATATACAGAAGGGCTTCACGGAAAATGGCTGTTCACAGAGATACGATCAATCTTTTCTCGTCGTTATCTTTTGCAAAATACAGCCCTGGAGATCTTTATGGCAAACAGAGGTAATGTGTTGCAGACGTCTGTTGTTACACAGCGAACCTCCATCTCTTTAAGATTTCATTTTTGAATACACCATATTGTTTTCATTTAGGTAGTTATTTTGTAGTCCAACCCCTGCCCTACTGACCTCTTTTCTGACCCACATGCATCTTCATGGCCTTCCCCCCTTGGTCATTCTGAGAATTATTTGTAGTAGTTTTATTTTCCTGGCCATGTAACAAATTAGTTCGAGGATTTATGAATATGGGGAATGGCTAAGCATTTAATCCATTTTGGAATTTTGATGTACTCAGTATTGCTCTGATGCTTAACTCCTGGAAGGTGGCTGCATTTGGAGAGGGGAGAAGGGTAATCAGATGATTCATACATTTATTTAATTTTTTATCTAATCTGTTGCCATTTATAAAGGGACCATCAGAAAATGGTCCTGAACTGTCCTGGTTGTTTCTTATTACATCATTCTTGAAAGAACTAAAATTCAATTTGTGGGTTTAGACTGGAACTTGGTGAAATTCATTAAGACAAGAGGGAGAGAAAAGGTGAACTTGAAGGAAACGCACCGTTCAGTGTGAGTGGAGGCACACAGGGGAGACTGTGAAACTTAGTGCCTTATCACAAATACTCCTTGTACCAAAGTCGGTTGAAGGTTGTTTTTTTAATTTTCTCTTTCTATAGCCTGCAAGTTGTCATTCTTAAAAAAAAAAAAAAAAAAAAAAAAAAAAAAAAAATCTACACAAAATAACACTGTTCAGGCACACCTTTTTTTTTTCCCCTTTATGAAATCATGTGTCTTTAGGGGATACAGGTTTCTTTAGGTAAAGATGTTTATCCCTTTCTTGTTTGGTCTCTTCTCCTGCACATGCCTTTTCTTAGTGTAAACATTATTCTTCCAGGCAAATAATCACATAAATGTTTCACATTTTAGTCCAGTCTGCATTCTTGCTGTTCCAGAGGGCTTTCAAACTTATAATATTTATTGCTTATTCATTCTCATTATTTTACTTCTTTGAAATTTCTTTTGCATCCTTGCTCTTGTATGTGTGTTTTTCTGTTGCCTTTTCCGCGTGATCTAGGCCATTTGCCACAGTCTGTGATAATTTTTCTTATGTTTTTTAATTTTTCCCTGTATTCAGTGTAGTAATGGGTACATAAGGAAGGCTTATTAAAAAGATGTGTTGGGTACATATGTATGGTGTTCTAAGTATGTTTTCGTGAGTGATCATGTACTTTTTACCTGAAACGTGTCGGTAATGCCAGTGTTTGAAAGCCAGGTGAGCACTCATGGCTTGTATATGATTCCGATACTGAAATGAACATAGTTAAAGTCTTAAGGCTGACGAAAATGATATATTCTGAATTCTCTCTCATGATTTTATGATTGTTATTTTCATATTTTTAAAGACACAAATTTATAGGTATCTGTAATATATTAACATATATATGCTAAATATGTTTTTATATATTGGTGTATGTTTCTTGATATTCTCAAAATGTGTACTTATTGAAATAGATATGATTAGAAAGCTTTAATTATTAACAACAGGGAAATTTTTCCTTTAGGTCACATATTATTCTGGATTATATGAACAATAAAAGTATAAACACAAACATTATAAAGAGAATGTTTGTAAAACTGTTCATCATTAAAAATAAATACAGCTGACAGTTTAGTAGCTGTATCTGTAATCTTTTTGGTGTTAGATTATTAAGTATATAAAGTTAAATTTTTAAGTAGTTTTTATAGAAATCCATAGATATATAGTTAATTTGCCAAAATCCAATTTTGTAAATTCAGCTCGTAGCTAGAAAATCTCAGCTTCATGTCACACTAACGCCACAACTGAGGTTGTGATTCTGACAGTACTTGGAGAAGGGACTGTCTGTGGTCTAGGGCTTTATCAGTGAAATGAATATTACCTCTGATATGTGAACATTAAAACTTGACTACACTAATAAAAACAATGTGCCGAGAATTGTATTTAATAAATACTTGAACTAAGAATAAAGAGAAGGGAAACTATATTGTGTTCTAAATTTTAAAAATTATTTTTCATAGTTGCTGTAATGTTCAACTTCCCAGAACCTGCAGTAGTAAAAAAAGTGGTTAACTACCTACCTCGTGTTGGTGTTGGAACGTGTTTTGGATTGCCTCAAACCAGGTACTATTTTATATGAGAAAAATATGGAAAATAATCTGTATTAATATGTGTTCTTGTTTGAAAATGCTTGAGCTTCTATTTTATGTTTCATAGTACGTGATTATTGGTGTATTATTTTGAGTCAACTCTTGTCCGAAGAAACTAGAGAAAGTGCAGTAAATGTAAAGCAAAGTGAGCCGGAAAAAGATAATAAGCATAAAGGCATAACATCAATGAAAAAGTAAGCAAGCACAATAAAGAATAAATAATGTCATGAAAAGTTATTTTTCTGTAAAGATTAATAAACATATATATAGCCCTGGCTGGTGTGACTCAGTGGACTGAGTGCCGGCCTGTGAACCAAAGGGTTGCCGGTTCAATTCCCAGTCAGGGCACATGCCTGGGTTGCAGGCCAGGTCCCCAGTAGGGGGCACACAAGAGGCAACCACACGTTGATGTTTCTCTCTCTCTCTTCCCCCCCTTCTCCTCCTTTAAAAATAAATAAATGAAATCTTTAAAAAATAATGAAAATAAAAAAATAAACATGTCTACAGAACCTATAAATAAAAAGAAAGAAAATACAAATTACCAATAGCAAGAATGGAAGAGAGGATATCACTATTATTTTCTTTCATAGTAGCTACTGACTCATCATTAATACCTTTTTGTTAACTAATTTAAGCAGTGGTAAGATTGAACCAGTGGGATTTTTCTGTTGATTGCTTGAAATATATTAGCTGTAGCAATTCAGTTTACTTTTTGCGTACCTAATTTTGTATTGATTTGAGTTGCTTTGATTAGTGTTTATTCCAAAAATTATTAGGTAATATCTTGTTATAAAAGCGCTTGAAACAGAATGAGCCAGCAACAGCCAGGATGTTTGTCATCCTGGGGCTGGAGGACTTTCCAAGGTGAAGCCCTCCTCTCAGCAGTACTCAGTTCCCCACCAAGTCTGCCTCTTCCCTGGCTACATGAGCGTCTGCTGCACATGGGAGCTGACCTTTCCCAGAGCAAGTGATCCAGAAGAATGACGCAGAAGCCCCAGCGTCTTTTCTATGACCTACTTTTGTTGGTCATGTGCCATCTTTTCTACTACATAGTACTTGGTACAAGCGAGTCCTTAAAGAAGCCCAGGCTTCAGGGGAGAGGAATTGAACTTCACCTTTTGAAGAGAAAGTATCAAAGAATTTGTGGGCTTGTTTTAAACCACCACAGATCATAACTTTTATGTGAACAAGGCACAAAAAGTGTCCCTTCCGGATTATAAGCAATAGTTGCTCTACAACATAAATCAGGGCTTTGATTAGGTAATTGTATAATTTAATGGGAACCTTCAGGGTTCAGAAGGAAGCAACTTAGAATTGTATGGTAGATTTTCATATCTTCGTAATAATCACCTTTTTTCTACTGATTATCTCTTTATTATAAAAAAATTTATTGCCTAATGTGTGTTATCATACTTGGGACTTTTTGTAATGTTTTCTTACAGTTAAGGCTAAAGGCCTTAACTCAATAAATCAGTCACTTGAATAGATTTTTAGCACTTACAATGTTATGTTCTGTATTCATACAATAGAATACTATTCAGCAATCAAAATAAGTGAACTACTACTAATACTTCCTACATACGGCTGAACCTCATAAACATTATAGTTAGTAAAAGAAGCCTGATGCAAAAGACTGCATGATATCTAATTCTATTTGTCTGAAATGCCCAGAAAAGCTAAGTTTATAGAGACAGAAAGCAGAATGATAGTTGCCTAGAGCCAGGGAAAGGAATGGTGATTAACTATAAATATGCACAAATTCTTGTGATGAAAATGTTCTCAAGTGCATGGTCATGACAATTGCACAACTATAGAAATTTACTTTTAAAAAAATCATTGAGTAGTACAATTATAATGAGTAAATTTTGTGGTATATAAGTTATACCTTCATAAATAAAAGCTTTTCAAAAGATAGCAGTGTTGCCCTGCCCTGCGTGGCTCAGTGGGTTGGGTGTCGTTCCACAGAGAGTGGTTGAAGCTGGTTGACTCCCAGTCAGGGCTTGTGCTTGGGTTGCCCCCTGGTCCCCATTTGGGGTGCATACGAGAGGCAACCGCTTGACGTTTCTCTCTCACATTGATGTTCCTCTCCCTCCCTTCTCTCTCTAAAAAGAAATAAATAAAATCCTTAAAGAAGATAGCTACCTTATGTTAATTGTATAAGAACTGTGACAACATACTTACTCGAGATTCTGTGCCCTGAATATAATAATTAATCCTGCTACTGATTTCCCGGTCCTACTTATGATTGGTCAGTTATATCCATTGTTATTTATATTGGGTTAAGAAAACAGAAAACTTGGGTCTTCTATTAAGCAGTATCAAAAGTTATTTCTTATCTCTATCCTACCTAGAATCAACAGTTAAAAAGGTTAGAGTCCTCTTTGCTCTGTTACAAAGGGTATGCAAACATAATATATACCTGTATAGTGCACAAATGTGTTGTCTTTATGTAATGATTATGAAAATTCATAAAGATATGAATACAGTTTTATATGTATTTCTCAGTTACTGTAATACCTGTTATAGCAGTAAAGCAATAAATTATTAATTATGCTATTATTAATCAACTCTATGGAACCTAGATATTATTATGGCATCGTAAGACAGTTTACCTTAATGAATAGAACATGTGTAAATAGACCTGTGGCTGGTCTGGATCATTTGTTTAGTAATTGTGGATTGAAACAGCTCTAGAACTCATCAGTATTGCATGAATGGAACTTTTCAGAATATACAGATGTCATTTTGAATAAGCAGAGATAGTCATGATTTATTATTGTAGTATAATCTAAAGTTTAAATTGATTCTATGTCAATTTCCTTTTTTTGCAGGCGCATCTCATTAGCTAGTCCACGTCAACTTTTTAAAGCTTCTAATATGACTCAGCGATGGCAGCACAGAGAGATTTCAAATTTTGAGTATTTGATGTTCCTCAACACGATAGCAGGTGAGCTAAGCTCACATGTGGACTTACTTCAAACGATAAACTATTCATTGCGATATGATTAGGTTATTTTGATTACTGGCATATAGCTTATTTTTATTACTACATGAATATACCTTATCAAGAGTAATTTTTATAATGGAGTTGATAGTTTTACATATGAACAGTTGACTTCCTGATCAAAATTAAATATGGGTCTACACAATCTTTTTTAAAAACATAAAATGAAAATTTATAGCTATTCAGTGTAGCAAGAATGGACTCAGTATGGAACAGAAGGAATGAATAACCATAAAAATCTTATGAATCTATTAACTTAACTAGAGGTGTAGTATATGATGAAATGATGAAACATCATAGAAAAAAACTGAGGGTACAATAATAAGTAATGGAAGATTATAACCCACATATGAAAATCTGAAGACAGAATGATTCTGTACATGATCTATAATGATATCATATTACTGAAGACCACTCATTGAAACTGTTCATTTGTAAATACAAAAGAATAGAAATGTGTGATCATTAGAATATAGAGAATAGGAAATGTAATTATGAGATATTTGAGATTTAGGTAGGTCAAGACGCTGATGCAGTTTATATTTGAGGCACAGAGGTGATATACAAAGAGCATAAGGGGTGTTGCCTACCCTCACAGAAGTTATTTTAAATGTGAGCATTTACAGGATTCTAGTCAAGCGAGTATGGATTCAATTTAAAAATACAAAATAATGGGATTACAAGGGTCATCCAGTCAGTCAGAGTTAGGAAAAAATGAGGACAGTGTTTGCATAAGAATTGGTAGTACTTTAACAGAGGAGGTATTTGAGACAGTAGAAGATATGTTATGGAAAACTGAGGCATAAGCAGTAGATAAGATGGAAAAGTATGAAGTGCAGCTAGAGTACAATTAATGGTAATAGTTTTATGCACACGCACAATACATATGGTATATAACGTCGTCCCTCTATTCATGTGGCACATGTTCCAAGACCCCCATAGATGCCTAAAACCATGACTAGTACTGAACCCCATTTATATTGTACTTTTTTTATATATACGTATATTTTATGGCTTCTCTTTGGTATATCCTGATTTCTCTTGTGCTTTGGAGACATTGAGGGAAATAAGTGATATTTGAACACAAGCGCTGAAAAGTCTCTACAGTGAATCTGATAACCGAGACGGCTGCTAAGTGACTGAGGGTGGGAGCGTCTGCCGTGTGGATACGCTGGACAAAGAGGTGGTTCGTGTCTGGTGGGACAAAGCAGGATGGTGGAAGATTTGTAACATTACTCAGAACGGCATGCAGTGTAAAACTCACAAATTGCTTGTTTCCAGAATTTTTCATTCAATATTTTTGGACCACAGTTCACCAAGAGTAACCAAAAATGTGGAAAGGAAACCATGAATAAGGGGACTACCATGTATATACATATATATGTGTCTGTGTGTGTATATGTGTACATAAAGTATATATTTCTAAATGTATAATGACAAAACTGGAAAGGTTGTATGGAAAAGTGGAGGATTGTTTGTGTCTTTGAGGAGTCAGCAGTCAGTTCATTGGGAATCTTGTGAAAGTTTTTGAACCAAGGAGTGGTATCAGAACTGTGTGAAAAAGGTAGCTTGGAGGCAGAATGAAGTTGATAAGTTGGAGTAGAGAGAAACTAAGCAGAGAGCAAAGTTAGGGAGCAATTATACGTACAAAGTCATAAGGGCCTGCATTAGAGAGATGACACTGGGAATTAAAACATAATATTAAATAACAATTTATAGGGCACAAACCATTTGACTTCAGCTAACTGTCATTGATGGTCATGAGTTTGGAGGAAGGGCAGGAGTGTGCATGGCGGCTTTTGGGAATGGGGAAGGCAACATTGACGATGCTGTGCATCGCATTCAGAGGACTGTCGGATTTGAAAGCTGTCACAGAAATTCCAGAGTCCTTGGTACAGCTCTGATTTTACAGCTCTGAATAATGAATGCCCACAGGGCTCAAATGACTTAAACTTGGTTGATTGGTTAATTGATGGCAGAGAAATGAATCTAGTTTTGAAAAGCTCTATGAGAATTATAAATTGCTTTTTAAAGTTTTAATAAAAGTATTTTAATTGGTACAGGCTTTCAGGTAACAAAAAGTAGTCAAGCGTAGTTTATAAGAACATAAACTTGGGGGCCAGAGTATCTGGATTTAAATACAATTCGACCATTACCAGTATATCATTTTTGGACAAATTACCTAACCTTTTGTAGCTCAGTTTTTTCATCTGTAAAATGGGGATGATGCTAATTTCATAAGGTTCTTCTGAGGATTAAACGAAATAATGTATGGATAGCACTGTGAGCAATAGCTGGCACTCAAACACTGTCGTCATTTTTAGTAAATTATACTCCTGAATCTGCTTATCATTTTATTATTCTAGACTGAGTGACTTTTTTTTTCCTCTGCCAGGACGGAGTTACAGTGACTTAAATCAGTATCCAGTGTTTCCCTGGGTCATTACCAACTATGACTCCGAAGAATTGGATCTTACCTTGCCAAGTAACTTCAGAGATTTATCCAAGGTAATTTCTTAGGAATCATCTGAAATATAATTGTTTTACATTTAAAAACATATTTGATTATATTTAATTTTTACATTACTTTTTAATTGTAACTTTAATGTATTTATCTTTTAAATGTATTTTAGTGTTCTCAAATTTAAAAGTGAAAAATGTGCATGAAAAACTCGATAGGAATTACAAATACTAGGTTGTATGTTTTTTCCATATACACTTAAGACATTCTTTGCAAACAGCAACTTCTTCTAAGGGTTTTAGTATTTGATAAAACATGTAAAGGATATCATGGAAACTGCTCACCAGCATCCTTACAAAAGGACAAATGTCCCTCTGCTGCTCTGAGTCTCCTGACCTCCCTGCTATCTCTCCCTTCTCTCATCCATTCCTCGTTAAAACAGATTGGATTCTTTTTAAGTCTAATGTTGAATTATATGAGCCCAGTGCTTACACGTTTCTTGCCTTGTCACCGAATGCAGAATAAATCTTCCCCAGTCAGAGCTTTGCCTTCTCTGCCTTCAATGCTTGTCTCCCTCCTTGGCGAGTGGCGGGCGCTCTCTCTGCCCTTAGGCCAGCTCCGCGCAGAGACCCTGCCTGGCTGCCTTTCTCCCCTGATGCTCTGCTCTCTGTGTCTTTCGGAGCACTTCAGATATCCTACGTTTTACACATCTTTCTAGCTCCTCTGCTGGATCTTATTTATAATGATAGAGTTCTTGTTCATAATTATTTTTGCCATGCCTGGCACAGGATGTGGCGTCAATGAGTGTTAAATGAATAAAATAATATATATGACATTTTCCCCAAGGTATAAAATATTATCATTAACTATGTTTGATTTTTAAAGTGTAAAACATGTAAATAAGGAAAAAATTACTACTAATTTACAACATACCAATAAAGAATAATTACATCATATATACACATTGTATTCTTTAAGTTTCTGTGTATTTTCCCATATATTTAGGTATTCTTCAAGAACTTTCCTTTTCTGTCCTGAAGTATCAATGAGTAGAACATCCTAAATCATCATTTTCTGATAAAAAATAAAGTTTATATGTCTTTTTTTTCTTTTTAGTTTATTATGGTGTGTTTCAAGTGTATACAAAAGCAGACAACAGATGATAATAAATTCCCATCTACCAGTCACCCTGGCTCAACCACTATTGGGGCGTGGTTACATTTAATTTTATCTTCACTCTCATTTTCTTTCCCCCTTCTCATGTTCCTCTGAAGGAAATCCCAGGAATCATATCATTCCATTCATAAATATTTTAGTATGTGTGTCTCAAAACTAGGGTCTCTTTTTTAAAGCATGACTGCATTACCCTTAGCAATCCTAAAATATTAGCAATAATTTTTAATATCATCAAATACCTAATAGATATCACATTCCCAATTGAAGTACAACTTTCATAATTCTTTTTAGTGTATTTAAATCATGACCCAAATAAGTACCACACACTGCAATTAATTATATATCTCTTAAGTCCCTCTTTATTCTATAGGATTCTCTTCCATCTTTTTCCCTAATTTAGTAATTGAAAAACACATTGTTTGTCTTACTCATTTCTCAGTGTGGATTTGGCTTATTCCATTCCTGTGGTGTAGTCTAACAGGTTCCTCTATCTTCTGTATTGCTTATAAATTGGTAGTTGGTTCCAGGGGATGATAGAATTCAAATTACATATTTTTGGCAAGACTGCTTTGTAGGAAGTTTTGCGTTCTTGAGTCAAAGGTATGTAATGTTTATTTTACTTCTCATTTGTGGTGTTAGCAGCCAGTGATGCTTAATGCCTAGATTCGTTGGTTTGGTAAGGACTGCAAAGTGATGGTGTTTAAATCCTGTCACTTCTGTTTCATTTATTACTGGGGACCCTTCCATGAGGAGACACTTGCTTTCACTTACTATTAGATCAGCAGGATTTCCCAGGTGACTATGAGGAATAATAAATGGATAAATGGTTTTTTGGGGTTTTTTTTGTTTTGTTTTGTTTTTTAAGGAAAGGAAAGCCTTACTTACATTTAGGTTCTTAGACCCTGCAGCACTTTCCTGGAATCTGTAGCCCTCTCTAGTCTACACTGAGGACTGTATTAGCTTGGCTCGTGCGATGAGCCACACAATTGGTTAGTAATAAACACTCGGGCAACTGTTTAATGCTCGGGCAATTGTATCCTACACTCTCCATTATTTGAATTTCATGTACATTAGAGTACAACTCTCATTTTTCATTAATGCATTAAAAAATAAAATGTGCTTCACAAAATAAATTACATTTCAATAAATAACCTTTCTAGAGTTCTAGAAGAATTGCTCTTTTTTCCCCCTGAGTCCTTCAGTTCGGACTTTTATGCAAGCACAGAGGTTATCAAGACTTTTTTGTGCTTTAGATTTTTTTGCAGGCTCTTTAAGACGCAGTGGGTAGTCAGACAGATTGTGGATGGGGTACATGCTTCTGTCCTGACGGGACAGTTACTAATGGTGATAAGTGGGAAGCCGTTGGGGTGTTTCTGCTGAGACTGTTTCTGTCTCCTGCCATCACTGTCCCTGGGCAGGAGCTTCCGTAAACCTGTTACCTCCTCATCCCACTGTTCCCTGCCAACCGCTTCATTCTCTGACCCTCGTCTTTGTTCTCTGTCCCAGGAAAAATCCTACCCGACCAGAAGAAAGCCTCCAGGCATCTGTTTTTAAATGTAGGCTTATATGGTGTTTTCATTATGAGAATTCATAGAAATGATGTTAACAAAATGCTGTTATAGATTATCTTCCAGCCAGACAGAATCCTTTTTAAAATTGAATTTTATTTGTATATTATACCTGTTTCTAAGGAACTTGCCAAATACTTTTGTCGGATGGGTGAAAGACTGCTTTATTAATGCTTCTGTTATCTTCCATATGTGATAAACAGGGCTCTTTTTTATGCCCCACAAGATGAACAACAGTAATTTTCCTTTTTCATTTTTTTTATAGAGTAAAAGTAAAAAGGGGAGGGCCCAGCTTCCAAACCAAAACAAGAGTTGCTTTCCTCAGTCTCTATCCATGTATGTTCATATCCACCATATAAACACATAAAACATCGTTTTTGTATTTGGTGCCCTTGATTGTATCTGTTTTTAGATTATGAGACTTTGTGAAATATTTGTATGTTGGGCCGAGGAAGGAGTGTTCATAAAGAGTGTAGCCAGCAAGAACCGAAGGGTGCCGTTGAGCAGAGACAGCAGCGTAGGGAGGCGGCGGGGACCGCTGACACTGGCTGCGGGCAGGTAGTACCTCCCTTCCTGTCACGCCGCAGTAGCTCGAATGCCACAGTCATTTCAGTTCGTGAAAATGGAATTCCGCTAGTGCTGGTTGTTTTCATTAAATATTGATGGACATAAGTGAGTTTGGAATTAACTGCATTATTTTTACTGAAATGATCAAGCATATCAGATATTTAAAAATTGTAATTTACATGTATAGAATAATGGTAATTATTTATAAAAACAGCTCACTTATGTAGGTATTAAAATCTGCCATGATGTTTGCAGTATGACTCAGTTTTCAAATGTTTATTTATTTACGTACTTTCAAGAATGCATCTCATATGTGAAGTGAGCTGTATCTCCATGAATAATGATTTGATTATAATAGAATTATATTAACATTTGTCCGATAGTATACATTTAGCAAACATTACTATTTGTTTAAATAAACTTGAAAAATCGAAGAAAACAATGTGTGTAAAGCTTAATTTAAAATGTAAACAGATTTTATTCCCATTCTTAAATAAATAATATAGCTTGACTAGCTTTAAAATGTATTGAATTATTTATGCATATTTATTTCCCTTTAATTTCACCAAAGCTGGTTTGCAGAGGGCTTTTTGATACAAAGCTACAATTCTGTTTGGTAATCTCTTCTGTGTTGCACAGGGAGTCTTCTTTCTCAAGCCGAATTAATGTAAACAACACCCTTTCTTCTGTATTATTTTTTGAACATCTTTTGAGAAAAGCAAAAGTCTGCATAGAACAATGTAAAATTGTATTTTGTAAAATTTTATTTTATGTACAATTCTTTTGATAATAATTACAAATTGGTGTTACCAGTCTTTTAGGAAATTGAATCTACTTTTGTCTGAAAATCTGATGAAAATTAAATCTTTCCTTGTATTCAGAAAGTTCTCATTTAACATAATGATTGAATTTATTCTTTCAAAGCTAAACAACAAGTAGGGATCGATTTTGAAGTTGATTTTTTTCCTTCTCCTTTCCCAGTTTTTTCTTCACGAGTCGAAAATTCTGACTGATGAGAAGACAGATGTAATCTTGCATTGACTTTGGAGTGATGTTAATTCATATTTTATAAATTTATATTGATTTTTATATTTTGACAACCGCCTTGACAGAAATAAGAGGCGACATTTTCTTTTTGTCCTTTATAAGAAATTATAATTAGGGCAGGAATATATTTACATAATGTCAGATGATAAAAACAAATTGTGATGGCTGAGTGGTTCAGTACCAGGGTTTCCTTTGTAGATGAGGAAGATTTTCTTTGCTACCATGATTTATTTATTTATTTTTTCTTAGTAGGAGATGGGTTGTGTAAACCATTTTTTTAAGAGAGGAAAAAAACCAAGTTAATCTGAGGCAGTCAGTTCTCTTCCTGTCAATCCACATAGTTATTTTAGAATATTAAATATGTACGAATACTGTAATCTGGATACATATTCCAAAAAACAAGTATGTTCTTAGACTGAAATGTAGTTGATAGCCATTTCAAAAGGTAGAAACATCCCATTTTATTATTGGTAACTGTCATGTACTGAGGGCTTCCTGTTTGTCAGTTTATCGAAGTTCATTACATGTGTTAATGCTTAATTCTCACTAAGACCTTCTAAGGGGGGGGGTGTGTGTGTGCGCGCGTGTGTGCGTGCGCGCATATGTGCATCTGTGTACACTGGATTAGGATTTAGAGTGACTTTTCCTACTAGGGGTTCTGGCCCAGAAGGTTTGAGAAACAGACTGTTATGCTGCTTCCTACTTTTGGCATCGATTGCTGAGTCTGTTTTAATGTCACTTTATCAAGTTGCCTTTCACCTCTCGTGCTGAAACAAACACCTGATATGATACAACCAGGGTTTCAACTGCTCGAAGAGGAAAGCTTTTCCACATTGCCTCCTCTTGGGTGTTTGTCCCAGCTTATGCTCCACGCTGTTTTGATTTTACCTGTTTTATGAAAAAGCTGAATGTTTGGTTAAAACTAGAGAATTCCTGATGTCACTACCCGATTATTAACTTGTTTTTTCACGTGTTGGTTGTTTATTGAATAATAATGTTTACCAGGGACTCTCAGTTTCTGGAGATTAGGAAGAATAAAATCAGGTAATTACTGTCCTACTAAACAGTAAACTAAAAATTGAGGGAGAAAATCAGGGATGGCCAAAGTATAAGCAAGTATTTTATTTTTTAATAATCAGAGCTTACATTCTTAAAATGAAGGAAACTACTGAAAGAGACAGTTTGAGTTGAGGGAAGAGAAAAGGCACCCACTTTCAAGCTTTCACGTGCAAGAGCGAGGTCTGGCGTGCGGAAACGAGGGCAGTGCGGGAAGTCGCCAGCAGGGTGAGGGAACCTTCGCTGTGGCCTCCTGGTGCCTGCTTTGCAGCGTAGGAATCTGAGGGAAGGTTTCTATCAACAGGTCTCCAAACTGAGTGTTAAATTTTGGTCCAGGCCCAAGTAAATCATAGTTTCTTCTTTAAAAAAAAAAAAAATCTGTGCTACAATGCTGTAGCATTCACACTGTTAAAAAGAGCAGTTCCCTTTGCCCTCGTCTGGGTCCAGATGTTTCTAAAGAGTAAATGCTCAGATAACTGAAGAAGAGAACTGAGTGACAACGCTCTCCCGAATCTCTTTTCTTGCTGATGAGTTGCTGTTGTTGGTTCTTGGTGTTTTTTCCCCTTATTTCTCTTTGTTTAAAGAAAAAGATGATTTTCTCTCTTGGTCTCTCATTTATCTCCTACCATTTGGTTGTGTATTTTTATACGTGAGATATTTCTCTCTAACACACTCGTTTAATATATACAGCATGCATCTTGACCTGGAATTGACTACCGACATTTAACTGTTGTTGATCAGACAACACTTCTTTATCTCTTTAAGTTTTAAGTGCTGTTTCTGACGAATGCCAGTCCCTTTAGCCTGTTCTGTAACAGATATACCAGGAATCAATATACCATCTAGATGTCACAGGGGGAGAACACTCTTTTGCAAGGGAGGAAGGGCCGTATTGTTTAAATATGATAGGTGTTACAACTTTCACTTTGTTTTTTTCTATATATTGAGCTTCGGTCAAATGAAAGGAACTCAGACTTAAAAAAAAACTATGATATTGCGAAAGTAAATAATGAACCTTAAATGTTTAAGTAAAATATAAATACATAAAAAGAAATTAAAAATTACCCCATACTTGTATATTTTTTATTCGTTGACAGAATGTATTTAAATATTTTAATCTAGGAATCAAATAGGGATGCTGTTGTAGCCACATTGATTTGGGGGGTTTTGGCATAAATTTCATTTTGTGGCCTTGGGGGGAATTTACAGCCTACTAAGCAGAAGAATGACATTGGGAGAGTTTATGATATGTTTGTAGTGTTGTGCGCTCTTCTTTAACTCCCTCAATGGCACTGTAAGGAATGTGTTATTATCTTTAATTTATGGGTAAGAAAACTAAGATGTAATGAGGTTAAGGAACTCTCCAAGGCCACACATTTCCAAGTGTTAAGGCTAGAATTTGATCTCACGTCTGTGTCTGTTAGTGAACTGGTATATGTTAGGTATGACCAGAAAGACTATAAACTTGCATTTATATCCACTTCTTTCTAAAACCCACTGTTCTTCCCTTTATCTGAGCAAAAGGCAAGAGGTTTACTTTTCAGAGAAACTGTACCAGAGATGTTTCTGATTTGAGGACTCCAAGAGCAGTGGAGAGAGGGTTTAAGGTAATGAATGGAAAACAGGAGGATTAACTAAAAGGCTTAAGGACGGAGTGGTGAAGTCCCCCAGACCCCTTTGCTGTCGTGCTATCAAAATTCTGGCAGGCAGGCTAGTAGCAACCCCACCCTGTGAGACAGAGGATTATATTATATATCACTCTTTGGGCATATTGACTGGGTCAAAAGGAAAAACCAAAAACTAACATGTAGGGGTTCTACTTGGAGCTCCCCTGACTTCCCTCCAGTGAAGTCCGCCGGTTCCCGTTACTGCTTGTGCTGCATGAATATCAGTCAGCCCGTTCGGGCTTCAGTTTTAGAAATGAAGGTACAACCAAATGTTAGCAAACATGTTACAACACTGGCCAGTACGAAAGGTGACAAAGACTAAACAAATGAAATGAAAAATAAACGAAATCAGAAAAAACATAGGCAATTTAAGAAACAGAAAAAGCCTTAGAAAGAAAACAAGAATACCCTTACAGTGATAAAACTATTGCATTAATATAAAAAATATGCTATATGAAGTCAAATGTACATGCAGATATTTTCTAAAAAGAACATCAAAATGATTCAGGAAAATAGCCTGGGCAGATAAAATCGGAGAACCAAAGTAGGAAATCTTTAGATTTAGGTAGACTTGTGTCAGTCTGCCTCCATTTATTAGCAAGGGACCTTTAGCAAATTACTTAGTTTGGGGGGGTCTCATATAGCAAGCTATATAATTATATATTTGTTATATGGTATTTATATTAATACTTAATAAAATTTTCATTGGTACATTGACTTCTATAAAGTTTAAATCATTATTTGTTCATTGTGATATATTTAGTTTAAAATATGGCTATGCAACTCTTTCCCCAGAATTTAAAATTAAATTCAGCAAAGCATGAATATATATATACATTCAGTAGATACACATTCATATAGGGGTGTGCGTGTATGAATGTGTATGTATATAGGGAGGGAGGGAAGGAGAGGGAGGGAGATATGGTGTGCATTTAGAGGGCTTGTTGGAGTTTTGTTTTAAAGTTAGAAAACAGTCTGTTTTGTGTGACTATTTTTTAAATTTACATTTATTAGCTCTGGCTGGTGTGGTTCAGTGGATTGAGTGTCCACCTGCGAACCAAAGGGTCGCCAGTTCGATTGCCATTCAGAGCACATGCCTGGGTTGCAGGCCAGGTCCCCAGTTGGGGGCGTGTGAGAGGCAACCACACACTGCTGTGTCTCTCCCTCTCTTTCTCCTTCCCTTCCCCTCTCTCTGAAAATAAAAATAAATAAAACACCTTTTAAAAAAGAATTGCTTCTCTTTAAAAAAATAAACAAATTTACATTTATTAAATACTAGCACTCTGTATTGCATATTTGGTTTTCTACTGGAAGTTACCTCCTAGCAGAAGTTTTTTAAGTGACTAACAGAGGTTAACCTTGCACTTTATTTAAGCAGCCTTCAATGACATTGTTTTTTAACATTAGTCAGTAAACGATAAACTGCAGTAACTGAAACGGATTGTGGTTAATATTACTGTCAGGGTGATGAATAATCCTGACACATACCAGCAACACACTGCCAGTCAGTAATCCTTCTCCAAGTTAAGTATTTATTCACTAATCATCCTAAGTTACTGTGGTGTGGAGTGACCATTTATTATTATTTATAAATGGATTGTTTTATTTACATAATGCTACCAGTTTTATCCCATAATGCTTCCTATTTTCTTAGTTTAGTGCTGGCTGTACTAGTTGGGATAGATTCAGAGAAGAGAACATATATTTTGCCATGAAGTTACATAAAAACTGATTTTAAAAAACCTAAATTTTATTTTTAAGTCTAGTAAGTACTAGTACTATATCTCTGATTTCAGGCTGGGGTATTTTTTCTCTTTATAGAGAGTTAAGTGTGGTAAGTTTCTATATATACTTCCATGTGTCAGCTTCTCATTCTTACATTTCCCTGTGATACTTAAACTTACTTTAAGTGAGGTATGTAGTATCCTACTTACACTGGGTAATGTAGCAACTTATCCTTTAGTCTCACGTTCACATTCCTGTCCAATTCTTTATTCTCAAAGTACATTTATAAATAAACATACTTATTCAACATTAACACCTGTTTTTATGCCCTGTTTATATTTGATAAATGTGCTTATTCAAATAATTGATTATTAAATATTTACTCTGTACCACTTGTGCACATTATTCTAAGGACTGTGTCAGAAACAGTAGAGAATGAAATAATCCCCACTTAAAGAGTTTTGTAACTGAACGTATGTTATGTATGAACCACTTAAGGAGAATAAGTTAGTTAGAAATGTTTTATTTCTGTGCGACTTTGTTTTAGACTGCCCCACTTTCAGAAAGGGAATTTTTTAAATGTGAGTCCACAATTTGTTAAAAAAAACAGAAAGTAGAAAAAAGGATGAATTCTGAAAACAAAAACCAGTGTTATTATTGGCCCACTATCTAAACTAGTATAGACAATGAAATAGTCACCTTTTTTTAAATGTAGGAAGAAAAAAAAAGTAGAATTATATTAAATATATTCTGTTAAAATGCATTAATTGATTTACTTTAAAAATGTTTTGCTATATGTCAACTATAATAAAATAAAAACAACAATAAATACTAGTTTGATTAAGTCAATGATTTTCAGCTTTTTTCAAATCATGGCACAGAAGCTAATTAATAAAATTCTGTGACATACCAGAATATATAATTTTTGCTGATCTGACAAAAATAGATATAATATTGATTGATTTGCGAAACATAATACTAATTGCCTACCCTTTGTGCTCCAAAGTGACTTTTTAAAAAATCAGGTGCTTGTACTTGTATATAAAAGGATTTCTGGTGCCAAAAATTAAGCAATCAGATGTAACCATATTATGGGATGTGACCAAGAAGATGCAGCTCTGTTAGATGACCTGTATATTTATGGTGGAAGGCAGCACATTCACACTGAATGGCTGTTGTCATTTTTTTGAATTTGACAATCGAAGGAAAAAGAGGCCAGTGCCTCTTACTAAATATTCAGGTATTGCATGTTTTAAAAGTTCTTGTGGCACAGCAGTTGAAAATCACTGGATCAGGTTAATGAAATGTGGGAGCTATAGATCTGTAGATCATTCAGTAAATGATTTTGGAGTCCAAGTAGAAACTTTGCACAACATAGACAAGGTAGTTAGAAGACATTAGTAGCATTAAGAACTGATCAAATCAGTTATAACCCTCTAACCCACTGGGCTGCCCAGTCAGGGCTAGGTTAAGTTATTTTTATGATTCCATTTTATCTATGCTATGATTTATTATTTATATTTTTTAAAAATTTAGTGGTTCGTTGTTTGAAATATACATTTTTAACTGATTATTTTAGATGGAGAGGAAGCGGGGGAAGAGACTGAGGGAGAAGTTTGTTATTCTACCTAGGTGTGCATTCATTGGCTGATTCTTATCTGTGCCCAGTCCAGAGATTAAACTTGCAACCTTCGAATATCAGGATGACGTTCTAACTAACTGAACTTCCTGACCAAGGTCTGAAATATACATTTTTAACTTATGACAGTCTGTCTTCAAGTTATATTATACCACTTCATATAGTTTTCAAACTTTTTAACAGTATCCTCCAATTCTCTCTATTCCAGCCTTTAAAGCTATTGTTCTTTTGTGTGTGTGCATGTGTGTGTGTGTATGTGTACAGTCATCTGTCACCATGCAAACTTCAGGTTTTATTTTTTCATTTTTATATCATTTTTATTTTTAATTATATTTGACATACATTATTATATTAGTTGCAGGCATACACCACAGTGATTAGACATTACATAACTTACTAAGTGATCTTATAAATTTTTTGGCTAAGTATGCTATAAACTCAATGCATTGTTACTGTTGTTACTATTTTTGCTTTAGATAGCCATCTTTTAAAGCAATAAAAATAAGAAAAAAAAAGTATGTGTACTCTGAGAGTTGCCATGCCTGATCATCTTTATTTCTTTGTATGCTGTACATTTAAATCTGTCATCGTATTTCTTTTTCTAAACATTGTCATTAGTATTTCTTGAAGTGTATGTCTTCTGGCAATTAACTCTTAATTTTATTTTAATCTGAAAAAAAATTTCACATTGTTTTTAAACAATATTTTCACTGGATACAGAATTCTAGATTGACAGGTTTTTTTGGAGGGGGGTTAGTATTTTAAAGGTGCCTTTTTACTGTCTTCTGGCTGGCCTACTTACTCACGACAGTTTGCATTCTCATACATTTTTCTCTTTCAATGTAATAATTTTTATTTTCCCTTCCTCTGATTGTCCTTAAGATTTTTTCTTTAATTTTGATTTTCTGCTATTTGTGATGCTTATTGTTCATTTGTTTTTCTGCTTTGAGTTTTTAGAATCTCTTGAATCTGTATTTTGTTTCTTATTAATTTGGGAAGTTGCATATTCATTTCTTAGATGTTTCTTTTGCTTTCTTGTTTCTCCCCTCTGTGACTCTGATTGCATCTGTTTTAGACTCTCTGACTTTTGTGTCATAATTTTTGGTTACTCAATCCTCTTTGGGTTTTCATTTGTTTATCCTCATCATTTTGGATAATTTTTATTAATGTACCTTCAAACTTGCTTACTCTTTGCTGTGTCCAGTCACTCACATGCTCGTCAGAAGAATTATTCACCTCTGATATTTATTTCGAGCATCTAAATTAAATTCTTTTTCTATAGTTCTGAGCTCTGCTGAAATTTCCCACCTGTTTATGTAAGTTTTCCACCTTTCTACTAGATCCTTTTTTTAGTATATGAAGTATAGTTAATTTAAATATCCTGTCAGATACTTCTACCCATCTGCATTATCTCTGAGCCTAGTCCTTTTGATTGCTTTATCTCTTTGTATTGTGTCATTTTTTCCCTTAGTTTCTCAGTGTCTCATAGTTTTTGGTTGAAGGCCAGTAGAGATCTGGTAGGAATACTATTTTATGCCCAGAAAGGTGGGTGCGTCCTCCACGTCAGGCAGTTTGTGTCAGGAGTTCAGTTGGTCTAGTCGATCAGAGAGCTCAGTTGAGTTTGTTGTTGCCATTATTACCTTCAGTGCAACACCGACTTCGAATTCCCGGGTTCGAACTCGTCCTTGGTGGAGTCCCTGAGGTGCCACTCCTGCTCTGCTCTTCAGGGGACCCTCTGCATGTGTCCCACCGAGGAGCTTTTTCTCCCTCTCTGGTTTTCACTGGTTTCACAGCTAGGTGTTTTGGGGCCCTGTCTCACAGGTAAAAGCCTTAAATATTGGGATGCTAGACATGTGGTACCGAACCTAAGCTGTGAGCGCAGCGCTCCCTTCCAATTCATGTCACTGCGTCAAAGGTGGGGTCTAAGACAAGAGTGTGTCACAGACCTTTCTGTTCTGTGGGTTTTTCCCTTGTTTTCTCAGTGTGTGTGAGTTGCTCAGCTAGTTTCTGGATTTCTTTCAGAGGGAATTGTTCCATCATGTAGCTGTAGATTAGGTTTCTTTGTGGGAGGCCACCATCTTGGACCAGAACTGCTGATTTTAATGGTTTTAAATGATTCTATTTGCAAGTGAGTAGTTTTTGATATATCAGCTTTGGGCCTCTTGGGTGTTCATCATTTTCACAATTACCTAGGACTTTTTTTTTTTTTTTTTTAATTTGCTTTGGATTGTTAGGATTGCCGTTTGGGTTCTTCGACCATTTAGCTCAACACTGGCATTGGATTATCAGATTGTGTTTAATCAATTTATGTGCCTTTTTCAAACTCAGATAAAAACCTATAGTAAAAATCACTTACTATAAACCGTAACTGAGTAACAGAAATATAAAGACACTGCTGCTGATCTACTAATGCAAGCATTTGAAATGATTTAGATTCTGCATGCACAGTAAGTAGAATGAAATACTTTCTTTTTCCCAAGATGTGTTTGTTAAATTGAAATAGTATAGTGAGTGTATGCTTAATGCCCCTTGCAAGAAAGTGTGTTTTCAAGGGATTAAGAACCGCTGTGGTCCTTGAAAACGAAAGTGCTTGTGTGTTAACTCTAAAAGCCACAGTAGTGTGCCGATGACATTTTTTTCTTGACAATATTGAAACGTAGAGTGCATGAAGATAAGTGCCGAACCATTTCAGCCCTATATAGCATTTGACAAAATACCCTAAAAGCCAAGGCTGAGTAAAAATGCTGATCAGGCTGTTTGTTACACTTGTCATTTAGATAAAAGAGCTGTTCCAACTGACACAAAATAGTTGCTATACCTTCCTAACAGCCGCAGCATTGCTTAAATGACACAGGCTGTTTGTTTATTTTCTTCTCTTGGCGGGTGGGGGACAAAGGCAGGTGGTGGAGATGCACAGAATAAAATTCACTTGAGTTCATGGATGCACGTATACAAATACAAAAAATTTGAGAGGAAAGTAAAGCAGTACACTTTGATGACAGTACTTACCTTTTTGGTTTACTTTAAAAAAAAAAAACTGTTTTTGCCACACATATTTTTTGGTGTCCCAGGACAAAATATTCACATTTTTCCCAATTATAAAGCCTCTGCTAACGTGATATTCACATATATTGATATGTGGGGATAAAAACATGAATAGCATTTTTTCAAAAAGAGAGTCTAAACTTCCCATGAATGGATTCTAATGACCTTACACATTTAGCACCAATATTTTCATCAATCCACACAACCCAGATCATTTTAAGACTCACTAGTCAGTTTAGTCAGGGTCAGCTCTGAATCTTGCTCCAGCAGCCAGCTTGGTAACCAACCAGTAATAGTTTCTTAACTTCCCTCAGACTCAATTTTTTCACCTGTAAATTGGGAATGCTAATAGATTCATATATTAACAGGGTTTTTTCTGGTGAATGTGATGACATAATTTTTTAAAGATTTTATTTATCTTCAGAGAGGGGGGAATGGAGAGAGAAAGAGATGGAGGGAAACATCAATGTGTGGTTGCCTCTTGCATACTCCCAATGGTGGACTTGGCCTACACCCCAGGCATGTGCCCCGACTGGGAATTGAACCAGCAAACCTTTGGTTCACAGGTCTGCGCTCAGTCCACTAAGGCACTCCAGCCAGGGCTGTAATGGCATAATTTTTGTAAGAGTGAGAACCATCACTTATATCCAATAAATAGTAGCATTGTCATCAGATAGAATGACCCCTTTAATCAGCATATAGTTATTTCCTGTAATCTTCTCAAACCAAATTATTACTCCCTAATCAGGAATGGCCATCTTTTATGATGTCACATTTCCTGATAGCCTGCCCTCTTTCTTCTCCTAAATTAGATGAAACTAACATTTGAATGTGACATTTTTATAACATGTAACATCAAGTTGGTATAATACTGAGTTTAACCCATCTCTCTCTCTCTCTCTCTCTTTTTTTTTCCTGTTTTTCAGCAATGTCTCTCTTTTAGTATCTACAGGGCTTTCCTGCTTCCAGCAAACAATGCAATTTCTTTTGTCCATGACCTCTTAAATGCTATAGGACAGGTTTTATGTGTAGTCCTGGAATTAAAGGATGTTTCCACTTTCCTAATGGTACCAAATGAAGGTAACACTCGCAAATGGCTTCAGGCCAGTCAACAGGATCCTGAGCAAGACCCTAAAAGTAGTTTTGCGCCTTTGCCCGCCCTTCCTGAGATCCACGAAATGTGTCTTTGGGTTACATTCTCCTTTAGCATCTACAAGGGCCCTGTTTCTGAATTTCATGCTCCAGAATGACTTTCCTTTTTCTTTCTTTAATCTTCCTCTTTTCTGCTTCTCATCCTCATATGTTAGGGCTTAATGATGTTCTAAAGAAAGCCTTCACAAAAAGATATAAAAAACTCTTGAGAGTTGGATTTTGAGAAGTTTGTTATCCTAAGCAAATCTCTGCCCTGTGAAATTACTCAGATTTCTTGTCAATTCCCTGTAATTTTCTTACTGTAATTGCTGTAATCATGGTCCAGCAGTTTGGAACATTTTACTTCTAAAACATTGATATAAAATGGAACAGTTCACAAATAAATCTCAAAAGCAAGGAGGAATTATGGTTAAAAAAAAAAAAAGCAATTATGGTGATAGTGATAACAGCAATTGTACTTACTGAGCACCTTCTTTGTGCCAGGAGCTCTCCTCAGCACATTACATATATTATTAGCCTTTTAAATAACTCCATTAAATATCATACTTAAAATGGAAAATATAAGAAGTTGGAAAATTGTCAAAACTAGGAAAAACAATTTGTAATACAACAAGTTTAGTTGAATAAAATGGCTCAAGACCATATTTTGAGAACTGGGTTTTTGTCTCCCAGATTTATGTTGGTTTTGAGCTCTATTACTTAAGATACTTCTTGTCTTCATTATTAAAACAGGGATATCTAGCTCACATTTATTACGAGAATGCATTTATAATGCTGTATAAATTGCAAACTGTAGGTTGGGATATTATTCTTTTGGAAGATGGATATTAATAATTATCCTGAAACTTTAAAAAAGAAAGGAAAACTTAGAATGTATCAGCACTACAAAAGCCTTGTTTATAACAGCTAACTTCTACTAGTGATTATATGAGAGTCTGTCACGTGCCCTTGAAGGGGTCTGAGAATTGAAAACTATTTGTTTTTAATAAATGTAGAAGATATTTGCAGCTTGATATTTCATATGTTTTTCATAATAAAAGTAGGGGGGGCCCTTGGAACTTTTGAAAGTTAATTTGCTTTTGCTTACGTGCCTGAGGCGGGCAGAAGAGTGCAGTTTGTCGGGACTGCTGTGCACACTCAGGCTTCCGACACATAATGCCCAGCACTTAGGTGCCCGCAGAGGGTCGTGGGGTTTCACTACATTCTTTCCTTGTAGACTTCACTGATTTCATCAGGTTTGTTTAATGGGTTTTCTTAAATGTGCTTAAATCAGCTGAAAAGTAGTTATTATTGCTAATAATTGACTGTGTGCCCAGCATTGAGCTGGGCACTTTAGATGCAGTATTTTTGTTTCCCTTATAATTAGAAAAATTACTTCTCAAAGAAGGTAATGTGTTTTATTTATTGTATTTATTGTAATAATCTTAAAAATCTGATTTAGAAAATTTTGTTTTACACATCTCATTCAGAAAGGTATCATTACTGTTTCTCCAACAGTATACTTACAACTCTAATACAGTTGTCAATTTTGCTATTTGTGAGTTAAAATATTCTAAGTATAGTGATTTTTTTTGCTATTTCTACATTTTCAAGAGTTTTGATGTTCTCTTTTCTTTAATCCAACTTATTTCTATTTTTTAATGTAATGCTTATTGTGGTAGTTTTATACTCTAAGTTTTAAATCATTCTATTCCGAAGTTCTTTTATTATTTTATTGATTTAAAAAATCTTAGACAATTCTATTTGTTAGTTATATGTAATGTCTGTAATTACTTTTCTATATCCTAGGGCTATTTATGTTTACCTGGCTATGAACTTGAATTATACCTCTCTAATCAATACTTATTTTTATTGATTTTTTTCAGGAAGTTATCATTTGAAATGACCAGTATTTTTTGCTCTTATCCCTTTAGTCAGTTTGCTGATTTTTAAAAATACTCAGCCAAGCTTTTACAGTTAAGTCGTACAAAGAGCTCTCTGTGGGATGATGGTGCTAGGCATTTTTCTGAATTGCCCTCCAATTGATACTCGTAACATCCTGTATAAGCAAGAGGAGCCCTCAGCATTGGCTTTTAGTTCTTTTGTAGAGATGAATAAACATCTTGAAATGCTGATTTAGACAATGTTTTAAAAATGCTATGATGCACTTTGGTGTATGACAGACTCTTGCTTAGTTAAATGTTTTGCAGCATTATAACATAGTTGGATTCAACTCATCTTTTAAAGCAGTTGTCAGGAAAATATGGGCCAGCATGGTAGAATGTATTAGCTCAATACATTGTCTCCATTTTATTATGAAGCTGCTGAGGAAGCTGTGATATACAGCACTGTCATTACAGATCTATTGTTAGGATGGTTCCACAGTCTTCTTTGTACCACCATTAATTTATAGCAGTAAACAATATGTAGCCTTCCAACTGCAGCAAAGCAGAATCTTTTAATGAGGTGGATGTTATTACCACAATAAATCAGTGCTTTCGCGTAATGTATAATTCAATGTGTGTATTCCCACTGTAACTTCTCTGAGTAAGCTGATAGTGTATCATTGTCATTGCACAGCTCCGCTGGTCTTTTTTTTTTTTTAACCTTCTTTTATTTGGGGACTTCTTTTTTATATGCTTGCAAATAAATGTGGTATGTCTTGATAGCTGTCCTCTAGCAGGCTTCAGAAACCAACTGTAACAATAACAGCCAGAATCAATACTGTGGGTTCTACCTCTATGGATCTCTGTGCAATGCCATTTTTTTTAGATGCTAGTGAAATCAATCCTAATTGGTTTTAGCGTTATATTCAAGAAACGTGATTCTATAACTATTGATTTTGGGGGTGTACTCATTTGGAGAGTAATAAAAATAGGAGCAGATAAAGCGACTACTTAATATGCTGCAGAACCATACAAAAGGAGCATTGATTCTATTTTTAATTCACATAATTTGTCTTGCAGTGATTTTATTTCTTTTTCCTTTTGCATAGCTCAGTCTTTAGGGACAGCAACTAAAATCCATTTAAAGGAATTCAAAATTGGTTCTGTAGCAAAGATTTCTTGGAGTCAAGTTCCATTCTTAACTGGCATAAATTTAGAAAATCAGATATAATTCTTTTCTGAAGAAACTAATGCTTTAAAAGGTGACATTTTAAATCAGTCTACTGTGATACTGATTTAGAATAGTAATCAACTAAAGATTTTTAAATATTTGCTTGTAAAGTTAAAAAATGGCTTAAAATAAAACACTAATTAGAACATTTCAAAGCTATTGAAAGAGAATGGTGCCAAAGATAAACAGTTTTGAAAAAAAAATAAAGAAATGTAGACAAACTGATGAATTTCAAATGTTGCTTAAAATCACATGTTAACATGAAAAGCAGTTTAAAAAATAGTTTTAACATTGCTTCATATTCAATAGACTATGTCTGAATGTATCATTTTTAAACCAATATTTTAAAATTTATTTTACACTACCATTTCCCCCTGTTAATAATCAGATATTTCCTTTCTGTTATGAATGAGGGGTGACTAGCTCATAGGTTTTCATTAAAGAAAGTAATCTGACTTTTTTTAGTGAATCGGTACTTAATATTTTAAATAATCAATAAGCATTTTCTATAAGTCAGAATTTTTTATGAGAATGAATTATTGCTTAAAGCGATTGATCTTAATACTCTTTCAGCCCTGAGAACCCTTTGAAAATCTTCCCCCCCTTTTTATTGAATTTATTGGGGTGAAAATCTTAAGAACCACTCAGTATATCTTCCTTAAGAAAATGTTCACGTGCATCATCACACACAGCTTTGCATGCTGTTCACTGGAGCTCAGGTGTTCCCTGAACAACAGCAGCAGCAGCAATGACAGCATTTATGCAGCTCTTCTCTTACGCCAGCCAGTGTGCTGAGGCGTTACAGGCTGTTATTTCATTGAAACTTGACCCCAGTTCTAGAAGCTAATCTTAAAACCAATAGTTAGCATTCACTGGGTGTTGTCAGGCGAGGTTTGCAGGACTTTACCTGTGCTGACTCATTTTATTTGCCAAAACAACCTTGTGACTGAGCCCTAGTGCCCCCCAGTGAGCCCACACTCTTTGCCACTCCGCTGTGCTGCTCTTGGGACCTCTGCTCTAATGCATCGTTTTCTGGGGTGCGCTTGCAACCTGTCTCCAATTCTATCTGTGTTGTGTAGTTTTTGTATTTCATGCAGGCATGTTTTTCCCCCCTCAAAATTCTGGTTCTGCTCATACTGGTAGAAATTTCTGGGTTTCCATCTAATCAATCCCCTTTCCTCATAATCTCCTCCCCACACTCCCCGTTCCCTCCGGTTTCCTTCTATCCTCTTTTCAGAACCTTTTATAAATTAATCCTCCAACTTCAAGATTCTTTTTCTGGTTGTTGCTTCTGGTTAACTAAATAGAATTTTATAGGTACTTTCAAGTGTTATGTAGTTACTTCATGTAGTTGCCTTTTTTAAAAAATCTTTCCCCAAGTTATGTTTTTTATTCATTTTTAGAGGGAGAGGAAGGGCAGGGGGGAGAAACATCTATTTGAGAGAGAAACATCCACCAGTTGCCTCCCACACACACCCGGACTGGGATCTAACCCGCAAGCTAGCTATGTGCCCTGACTAGGAATCAAGCCTACAACCTTTTGGTGTTTGGGATGATGCTCCAAGGAACTGAGCCACCTGGCTAGGGCCATGTAATTGTCTTTTTGAAAATGGTTGCTATGGACTGCCTAAAGACTTTGATTCAACAAAAGCTAGACTTAGAAACGACAGGTTTCTCCATTTATTCATATGCGTATGTTTAACCTCCATTGATAATAAGTTTGTTTTTCTACTGTCTGAATGTAACAATGTATTTTAGCTCAAATAGTTCCTATAGTTTTTAATTCACTTTCAAACTTGCTAAAAGGACAATATTTTAAAGAGTGTAAGAGATAAAAGATGCTTACATTTGTGTTCTTATTTGTTTTTCCTCCCCATTGGCAGCCAATAGGGGCTTTGAATCCAAAAAGAGCAGCATTCTTTGCAGAGCGGTATGAATCATGGGAAGATGATCAAGTTCCCAAGTTCCACTACGGTACTCACTACTCAACTGCAAGTTTCGTTCTCGCGTGGCTGCTAAGAATAGTAAGTTCGATTTAAATAATAAGCCATGAATAAATAAGTTCAGTGTTGTGGAGAATAGGCAGTCTTTTTTGAATTTTTTTTTTTTTTTACAGTGACAAGGTTCTAGTTGTATCTCTGTATCCCACTTGCTATGTATTAGTGTAGAATTGCCTTAAAAATGTTTCACCTCAACCTGTGTGATCTTCTTCCTTAAATTTGCTTGTTCACATGGTTGATATCCTACCAGATTCTAAACTGTAACATAGGTTATGTTTAAATGTTCTCTATTAAAATAAATAAAATTCCATTAACACAGATGTATATTCATGTACTTAGGAACTTCAGTTGCTCCAAATGGAATAAGGTATGTTTGTAGGTTACTCCAAGGCTGCCATGTATTGATAATATATTGGTTAAACAAGAAATGTTTCTGTAAAATGGAAAGGTGATTCGTCTACTGGAAAGTAATTTCTTTGGGAAAGCATTAGCAGCACATCATTAATTAAAGCTTGTTAGAAGGGTACAGGCAGACATAAATCCTAGAAGTAATTTATAGTGCTTAGCTAATTTCAAGCAATTATCCACTAATATGTGTTTAAGTGTTCTTTAACTAAGAGGAGGCTTTTAAATCTTCCAAACATTTTTCTTTTCTTAATCATAAATTAAATATTGAGTTGTAACAATAGGAAAATTACATATTCGACAATTTCCCTGTGCTATGAAGAAAATACCATCTAATTTATGTCTGAACGTTATTAATAAATTGTTCTTTATTAGGAAAAGTGAAAAATGTTGCACATACCAAATTTTGGAAATATTTCTTTTGAGGGAAAAATGATTTGAGAACACATACTACTGACTAATGTGTATCAGTCATTAGAGTATTTAGATATATAGATGTATAAAAACCACATTTTTATGCATGAGGGGAGGTACTGATTTTTTTAATTGCTCATTTTTAGGAACCCTTCACAACTTATTTCCTAAATTTGCAAGGAGGGAAATTTGATCATGCAGATCGAACTTTTTCATCAATTTCCAGAGCTTGGCGAAACAGTCAGCGTGATACATCTGATATTAAGGTACAGAAATGTTTCGTTTTTCAATTATTGCCCATGTGTTCCTTGTTGAATGAATGCTGACAATTTCTCTTCTGCTGTACAGACTAACGATAAGCCTCAAAGAATGAGGTCTTACTTAAGTGTTCAGAAACCACTGTACAGAATTTGTCTCTCTCTTTTTCTGTCTCTCTTTTTCACTCTTCTGTCTGTCTCTGCCTGTCTCTCGGTCTGTGTGCATGTCTGTCTCTTCTCTCTCCATCTCTTTCTTCGGTTGTGGAATGGTGGTTTTTTCTCCTCCTTGGAGTCTTTATTTTTAAAGAAAAAATTTATTACAGATGTAAGGAAGCATGCTCAATGGAAATCCAAATTCAGTGCATAAAATTGATGTATAGTCTGAAATGTACTGTGAGAAAAATCTCAAGGCTTTTATTTTATGTCATTTTGTGTCAGAGACCCCATGTCTCTATTCGTGAGGTGGTCATCTTTTACCTGCTGCGGGTCTGAATGCACACCTGACTCTGACTGGTACAGGATTGCATTATTAAGGAGGAGGAATAGGAGCTCTCTTGTCTGCGCGTTCACTGCTATAAAAGAACCAGACTTTGCACGGTAGTTAGGGTATCCCTTGCCAGGCTTTTGCCCGCATCCTCAGAAGTACCATACCTTACTTTCATGACATAGTGTCTCTTTCAGTAAGGTATTGATGTCAGATGCTCTTGAATGGAATGAGATATGCCTATCGTGAAGTTCCTTATAGTTTCATAAAGACATGTAAATAATTATACTGTATGTGAGAAAATGGTGAGTTCTATGTCAGATATATTGGGGTTTAAAAGGGAAGTTACATTACTAATGTTTATGTTTTTATAGAGTACTTTAAAAAATTCAATGAAATGTGTTCACATACTTTCTTACTTAGAGTATATCCTTCTATCAAAGATATTTGATTAAATAAGATTTCATTTATAAAGAAATAATCATATATAGGGACAGCTATAGGATTTTTTGATATCACTAATAATGATCTATAGAATACTCTTGAAATGATATATCACACTCTTTAAGAATCATCAGTAGATAACTTTGAAATGACTATTAGATACCAGAATAGTTAACAGATTTAGTAATTGTTACTAAATTCCACTTCTGATCTTGCATTGTGTGATTATCTAACTCTTTTGAGAAGTAGTAGGAAATGTAGACGCATGAAAACACAGATCAGTCGGACTTTTGGTTCTCAGATTGAAGAACCAAAAGAAAACACTGATCAGTTGGACTGTTGGTTCTCAGATTGAAGAGTTGTAAATTTTTTTTTAATTTATAAATTTCTTCATTTATTAAGCATGTAATGACCAAGTTCCAGCCACATTCTTAGATTTGATACTAGCAGTGTAAACATAAACAAAATCATGAATTTGAAAATTATTTTTTTCCTTCTGTATTAGAAATTAGTGGATGTCTTTAACTCTCTCCCTCTCTCAGTACCAGACACTCCTGCTCGGTGCTGTGTCAAACAGGAGGTGCACGTGACAGATCCTTGTAGTTTTGTTGTCCCTTTTACCTAAATCTGTCTTTTCTTCCTCGATATTCTTTAATTAGCCACTGTCTGGTTCAGTCTTTTCAAACACGTCCCTTAAAATACCCCACCTGTTAAAAAATAGATAAACCCATGCAAAGCAGCTACAACACCAAAAAAACAAACAAAAAAAAAACCCAAAATGCTCATGAACTTCTTTACTTTTCTCTTCCCTTATTTTGCTCACTGTTTTTCTTCCTTCACAAATAATAAGAGCTTAAATTTAGCTTGCTTTCCTCTGAACGCCCCAGCAGTCTTTAATAAAATCATTCCACCTACTAGACAACACTAGAATTCTAGGTCTTGCTGCCATGACCCTCAGTTTCTAGCTTCCAGCAGTGTCAGATAGGGCATGTGTATGAGAACGTAGAGCACAGGTTGAGGGAAAAGTTAAAAAAAATAATTCCAAGGGTCAAGGGGATTAGAGCCTGATCAGAAGTAGAGCTTTATTCTTAAATACCATTTCATTATGTTGAGATACACAGAAATATTCTTTAGAACTAACTTTGCTGAGATCTACTTGCCCTTCTAAGAAAATGAATATTCTTCTTTTATGTTTTTACCATAAAATATCTGTAGGGTAAATAGGACATTGATAAATTACCTCATTTTCTATATTGATAAGCAACTAATTTGGTCCCTACTACTTAGTGACTTTTAAATACTTTGAAAAATACGCAATATATGGTTCCTGTCGGTCGGGGTGTTCGACCCACGGCCCAGGATGGCTGTGAATGTGGCCCGACACAAAACCGTAAATTTACCTAAAACATTTGGAGATTTTTGTTTGTTTGTTTTTGTTAGTGTTTGTGTATTCAATCTGTGGCCCAAGACAACTCTTCTTCCAGTGTGGCCCAGAGGCGCCAAAAGGTTGGACACCCTAAAGTCATGCCTTTTTTTATGACTTGCATCTTTCAAAGTATTACATTTTAATATTTTAAAAGCATGTTTAAACTATTTTGATACAATGTATGAGAATAAATATATGAGAAAGTATATTTAAATTACTATAACGGTGCAAACATTTTATTGAGATAAATCGTATTTCAGTGGGATTATATAATTATAGTTTCATCTTTATTTGTATTATCTTGGAATTTCTAGAAACACAGGAAAATGTTAAACAGTAGAGAGGGGATAGTGAAATGTAAGGGTGGATTCTAAAGTATTACCTTGATATGTTCTTTAAAATGTTTTTATGCTGTTTTACAAATATGAAATTTTGTGAGGTAAACAGAAGATTTATTTATTTTTTCAGAACATAATAATATAACATTCCTAGTACTTATCCTTTCTTTCTTTCTTTTTTTTTTTTTTTTTGTGCTAAAGGGGAACTGTCACTTTAATATCTTAGAATCCCTATTTTTTGCATTCTGCTAATACTGAAAGAATAGTTTTCTAAAAAGTGAAGTGTATTCCTATGAAGTAAAGGTAAAAGTATGAATTCTTCTTCATTCTCAGAGAAGAGAGCGACCTTGTTAGATTTCACTACAAGCACCTTTCATCGTTAGCATGACTTTCCGTTTCAGGTTTGGGGCATCAGTAGTATTTCCGTGCATCCCTGGTGGTCCCATTTGAGACAGGGCCCTCAGTGTCGCTTTCCTTTCTGCCTGGTAAACAGTTCAGAAGCATCGCTCAGTTCTCTACGCAGGCTCACCACACTGTCCAGTAGAAATATAATGCAAACCACAGTTGTGTGCCATGTAAACAATTTTAAATTTTCTTATAGTCGCATTTTAAAAGGTCAAGAAAAATGTGAAATTTTAACGATCCTGATATATCTAAAATACTTATTTCACTGTATAAACTATGTGAAAATGCTAATTAGCTATCTCACATTTTTTTCTTTCATGCTAAGTCTTTGAGACCTGGTGTGTATTTTTAGTTACACCATGTAAATATAACCACATTTCAAGTGTCGGACAGCCACTTGTGCTGGTGGCTGCCGTAGTGGGTAGTGCAGACCTTGGGTGTTGTTTCAGAAACTGCCCAGGGGGCACAGCTTGGTGCTTACGGAAAGGTGAGCGCCTTCCCCTCTCTGAGCAGCAACTTTCCTGATGCTGTGCTTCATCTAAGTATGAGCTGACAGGTAGTGGCAATAATAGGTAGTTTTGAGGACTGCAGTAGAAGGTGCTAAAATTGGGTTGGAGAATCATCACTGTGATAAGTAACAATGTTTAATCCTCAGCAGGCTCTCTGTTTCAAGTCTTAAAACCCCGCTTAAGTTTAGAAACTGAGGTGCAAAATGGGTAACTGTCTTCAGTCTGAACTGTTATGACTAAATTTTGTGAAACAAATCACAGACTCCTGAAGGCTGAATGAATTTCACTACCTAATCACATCTAAATATTAGACAAATCTCTAAGCTTTTGTAGGCAGTGTGTTCATTTCAGGTACTTGAGCATCAGTACATTAACCCTAATGGTTAAATACAACCTGAAGCACTGAGTGGAAACCCTTTGTCATCTCTCCTGCAGAATGATTAACTGTGCAGACTGGGGTGAAAGCAGTCACAGCTGCCCCTAAGGCTCCCTGGTTTAGAAAGGGGGTAGGAGTAAATGCATCTGAAAGGGAGATTATTGGTGAATCGTATTTCTCCGGAAGCTCAGAATGTAGAGCAATAATACATTACTGAAACCTTTGCTAAAAGTGAAATTAGAGTAAAAAGTTTGACAGAATGCTGACATCACGTTCAGTATTTAAATTTTTTACTTTAGGCCCTGGTTGATGCAGCACCAAATAAAACATCGCCATTGCCATCGATGAACTTGTGCACTAGAGCAGATACTGACAATGAAACTGTCTCAGCAATTCCGTGTAACAAGGGCTCTGTGGGCTCATAATACAGCATCTGAAATGCAGAGAAGGGAGAGGAAAGACGAAAACCAGGGCCTGCATTGTTGGGCCTCAAACGCTTTCTGTGGTAGGGAGACAAAGGACCGAGGTGGGGGTGGGGGAGCAGAGGTGTGACAGGAACTGGTGCTGCGGTTCCAGGAGATGCTGGTGGCTGCTGTTTGGATGCGAACTGTACTAAGAGTGAGAGTGGGGACAGTCTGTAAGCTGTTAAAGGGGTTAGGCCAGAGGCAGTGGGCGCTTAAACTCAGTAGTGGTAAGGGCACTGGAGAAATGTGGATGAACTTAAGACATTTAAAAGGTAAGTATTGTTAGGATTTGGAGATTGATTTGTCTTACATGAGAGAGAGAGACAAATTAAATTTGACTTGGGATTGTTTGTAGAAAGCACAGAAGAGCAGGTTTAGTTAAGGCCCAGGTATCTAGCTTCCATGCCCTCAGGGGGAAAACTTCCTATGGCAGGTGAGTTAAAATCCTCCCAAACACATTTAGTTAGCTCAGCACTTATTGACTGTGTATCCTATGCAGCATAGAGCAGAGAGCACTTGGGCTTCAAAAGGTAAGATAAACACAAGTCTCTACTTCCCGCATCTCCAGGTGAGAAAGACAGGATTGCATCAAACTATTTCAATACAAGTTAGGCAGTGGTAGGTGCTATAAATAGATAAAAACCAAATGAAATTAATTCTCACTGGGGAGAAAGAGTTGTCAGTGACTTCACAGAACATGTAGTATTTGAGTTGTATATCTTACAAGATGCAAGGGAATTTTCACAAACCCCCTAAATCGATGTCTGTACTTTGGACATTTCTCCTGATATCTGACTCCCTCCTCACCATCTTTATTTGAAGATATAAAATGTATCCTAAACTTAGCACATTCAAAACCAAATTCCTGATCTTTATTCCGGCACACCTGCTCTTCTCATAGTCTTCCCCTTCTTGGGGAGGTGGAAAACATAAGTGGTTTTCCAGATGAGTAAGAGCTGAAGCCCTTATGCTGTAAGAGACCGTACGCTGTGTCCTGTCCCCTCCAAATCCTGTTACCTCTTGACCTCTCCACTGCGCTGGTTGCCCTTGCTCATGCAGTTCTAGCTGAATGGGGCCTTTTTGGTGTTCTTCAGATACTCTAGGTATCTTTCCACCTCGGGCGCTTTGCTTTTACTTTTTATTTCACCTGAAAGATTCATCCAGAAATCTTTATGGATTTATTTCTTCCTTCCTTTCATGTCTTTGCTTAAACATCACCTTCTGAGTAAGGTCTCTGTCCTCTCTATTCAAAGTTACATCCCTCGGCCCATGCACTTTTACTCCCCACTTTTTTTTTCCTTCACTCACCATCTGACATCCATGTATTTACTTTTTTGTTTATTGTGCGTCACCCTACTGGAACATGAGCTCCCCCTGAGTGTGAAATCTGGACTCTTGCTCATTGCTTTATCCCTAAAGTAAAACAATTCCTGAAACATAGTAGTCACTAAATTCATTATTTATTAAATGAATGCACTGATGACATGTAGAAGAGTGTTCTGAGCAAGGAGAGTCATATGAATGAAGTTAAGGAAAATGCTTTGCACGTTAGGGAATGCTTTCTTGGTCTGCTAATTGGTCTTATGTACTTGGTGTACAGGAAACAAGGAGAGGTACCAAAAGAGACTTCTGCTCTAATATGAAGACTCTTGGTAGCATTCTGAAAATATTTGACTTAATTCTGTAGGTGAAGTCAGCAAAATGTTTCTGTAAATAGCCAGATAATAAATATTTTTTTATTTGAATTCTGTACAGTCTCTGTCATAGCTACTCCACCACTGTAGTGCAAAAGTAGCTGTAGACAGTATGCGAACAAATGAGCACGACCCAGTTCCAATAAAATTTTATTTAGGAAAATAGGTGGCGGGTCACTTTTAGCCCGCGGGCTGCAGTGTACTAGCCCCTGCTTTGGAAGCGAGAGCGAGCACAGATTTTTGAGCAGCAGTTCCACGTAACTGAGGAAGCACTTGGGCAGCGGTGTTCAAAACAGATCCAGGGACGGGAAAGAGGGTGTGAGCCTGAGGTAGGGAGAGCTGTCGGGAGGCCGTTATAGTTAGTTAAAAGGAAAAATGTTAAGTTCCTCAACCAGCTTCCGGGGATGAATTCAAGGGACAGGTTAAAAGTAATTCTCCAGGACATGGCATTTGGTTGGCTTCCCACTGCTTCATTGAAACCAGTCTCGTCAGGGTCGTTAATAAACAATTTCCATTTTGTCTAGTGCACATTTTCACTTCTTTTCGTACTTGATCTGTCGGCATAGTTGAAGCAATTTATCGATGCATTTGCCTTGTAATGTCTTCTTCACTTGGTTTCTGAACCAAGGAGCCACCCTCTTCTGGCTATGTTTTCATTGTTTTTCTCAGCCTTCTTTACCAGACTATCATGTTTCCATACCCTACATCGTCGGTTTACCTTAGGGCCTCGTCTTTGCATTGTTTTGCATGAACACTTGCTCCCTAGCGATCATACCTTACTTCCTGGCTTTATACATCCAGGTCACAAGCATTTTTAATGCCCTCTTCTCTACTCCAAACAAAAAAGTCCTCTCTTCCCTCAGTGTTTGCCATCTCAGTAAAAGACAGCACCATTTACTGAGTTTGCTCAGGCCTTTAGGAGGCTTAGAATCTTTGATTCCTCCCTTTATCGCCCACAGCACGCTGCCCAGCTTCTTGACCTGCAGAATAGGTGCAGAATCTGCCCAGTTATCACCACATCCGTCCCTAGGACTCTAGCCCAAGTGGCTATCATCTCTCACTCCAGCTGTTTCCCACATGGTGTTTTCTCCACATGGCACAGCAAGAACAATCTTTTTGTATTATAAATAAGATCGTATTCCTCTGGTCAAATCTCTCTAATGACGGCTCATCCGAGAACAAAATTCGAGTTATTGATTTAGCCACTGAGGCCCCATGGTATCCAGTGCCTCTCCATTTCCTCATCTGCTGCAGCCGCGCTTGCCTTTGCTGCTGTTCCTGCTCAAACATGCCACGCCCACTCCTGTTTGGGTGGCATTGCTTAAAAGGTTCTCTGTGCCTGAACCCCTTTCCCCCAGGTATTTGCTTCGCCCATTCCTTTCATTCAGGTTTCTGTTCCAATGCCACCTACTCAGAGTGGGCTTACACTGAACACCTGCTCTAAAATCATTCCGTATCCCCGTATCTTGTTCCGTGTTTTTACACACTATTTGACATGATACACAGATAGTGGTTTGTTTGTTTGTTTGTTTACCTCCATCAGCAGCAGTCTATGAAAGTGGGGATCTTCTGTTTTTATCTCCTTTGTAACCTCAGCATTTAGAACATGCCTTGCAATTAATTAGAAATCAGCAAATACTGACTGAATGAAGGAATGAATAGATTTAAAGATGTCAGAAAAAGAGAAGTCAGGGAAAGAGCCTGGGAAAAAGGGAGAATTCATTGGAGGAGAAAGGAGAGAGTGTGTGGCCACCCCAGCCAGAGGGCTCAACAAAACCCGAGTGGACATGAGCCTCACACAGAATGGGTTATAGCACCCCGTATTCTGGTCAGGGCTTTTCCGGCCACAAGAAAACTGAAAGGTGACTATCATCTGCTGACCGAGAGTTGTTAATAAATGCAGTTTTCTGCAGTGTTTGTACCTAAGATGGGTTGAGTCTGGTACTTTGTATAACTTTACCAAAGAAGTCCATATGGACATCCTGTCACTGGTCATACCTTGTATACTCAGTTTGAAAATCCATTTTATAATCTATCATGTATTGTCAGTAATGAATATAAAATTTATATTAAGTTATAAAATTAGCAGGCTCAATATGGCATATTTAATACTTACAATTAAGTAAATAGAATGCAATGAAATCCTAAGATGATACTAAACAATATTTTAAAATAAATGACATTAGTATTACAAGAATTAGTTTTAGCTTTAAAAATTAACCCTTAAAAGTTTTAAGTGCCCACATTTGTTAAAGAATATAAAATGGAGATGATCATAGAATGGTTTTATTTGTGTCTTGTGAGATTTGTAAAACATGAGACCTTTGACTTGCCCTGTTCTACCTCTGAAATCCCAGGGGTCTGTAATTTGAAAGATAAGTTAGCTTCCTTTTCCCCTATGCGCATGCTGCCTACCATAATACATTTTCGTGGATGCTGATAGCATCCACATTATAGCCATTTGTAAGTAAGTGTTTAACTACAGTAAAACATAATTGCTAGAAATATATTTCTTGATGCATTTGTTTAAAAAAAACTTAAACTTTGGTGATTTGGTGGTTTTATTTTTCCTAGTAAAAATAAATTTATCATTTCTTCCTATTTTTCAGACATATTTGTAAATAATTGAATATTTTTAAATGCTGAAGGAAACTCAAATTAAACTCTTATTCTTTTCCATATATCCCTTGTACATTTCTGGCTCATGTACTCCTTCCCTTCCTTTCTTCCCCCCTTCCCCCCACTCCGTCCTACCCCTCCTCTCTCTCTATTGTTTATTTTTTTTGCAAGTTTCTCTTTTCCCATCCTCCTCTCTCTGCCTTCCACACGTCCACATTAGTGTGTGCTCAAGCTGTCTCACCTCTCTCTTAGAAATATGAAACATTTACACTAACTGAACTAGCCATCTGTTCATCCTTGTTTTTACACATAACTTATACATACCTTGCAGATTTGTTAATTTCACCACATCACTTAACCCTTTTCTTCACGTATCAGTGGGTTAGATGACATATCCATGTGCAACCTCACTTAAAGGCAGCCTTAAGTGAAATAACATAAAATAAAACCAGTTTTACCACAGGCTGATCGATATAAGCAAGGGTTAGGTTTCTAGTATTTCATCAACAAAAATGTTATCTGAGGGCCTGCTGTACTTTTTTTTCTATCTTTGAACTTTGTACTTTTGTGTCTACAATGATTTGTTTTTGTTCTTTGGTGAAAAGTATTTGAAGCACTGAATATTTTTCTTATGTTAATTATATACTAGGCAGGGAAAAATCTTTTAAGGCACTTAGAAAATGTTCCTGTCATCCTGAATTATAAAAATGTATACACATCAGCTGTGATTTGTTATTTTATGGGTGATCAAAAGATATTTTTGTTACATTAAAAATTTAGACTGTTCATTAATGTGTTCATGGACACTGATATTCACTGTTCTCACCCATACTCATAACAATATGTACTTATTTTACAACTTTTTCAAAAAAGATTTAAGGTGGGCATTTAATTTGTCTTCTCTTCTGATAGTTACAGCATACCTATTGTTTGCATTGTTAATGTTTATTAACTCTTCCCAAGTTATAGTTTCCTTGAAGATAGGGTCCTGGAAAAGCAATAGGCTCAGTGAAAATGTCCAGTCCCAATATGGAAGTGAAAAATGTGTTGAAAGCAGGAGAGAACTATAAAATATTGAGGGTATTCATCGTAAAGTGAGACACGTTAAGCCATACTGTCATTGCTAATAAAGAACAATAAATTTGTTTTAAACGTGATAGTTATTTAGTAGAAATTATGAAGTCTCAAATACTTTTGTGGACACATTAACTTTTATAAGTAAGTTGCATTAAATGGCCATAGAATTATGTTAAATGCTTTCATGAATGAATATAGTTCAGTGAATATCCTTTTCACTTTAAGAATCAGGCAAGTTGAGCCTATAATTTGGGATATTTATCAGGGATCACATTAATGAAAATAATAATAGCAATAAGATCTTATGTGCATATAGAATTCTGTATTATCTCATATTAGCCTGAGAGTAACTCTGTGTTTTAGAAATGGCAGTTGAGGGGAGTAAGGGTCAGAAAAATTGAATTAATTTAAAGACATGTGACCAGTAATCTGAGTAGACAAGACTCAAATCCAATTATTGTCCTCACTATATTAGATTGAGATAGATTATTTATTATCTATTGGTTTCTAATCTATGATTTTTCCTTATTTTAATGCATTTGAAATGACAGTTTTCTAATATCTAAAACCTCATGGTATTTATGGGATCTGTATAGAAGGGTTATAGATTATTTTTCTTTCTCTAATTTCAAAAATTACTGTTATGTTTCTTTTACTAAATGAAAACATTGTATTTTATCTACTAAGTAAGGAAAAACTAAGTTTCAACATTAATTTGAAAACTTTCAGATGTGCAGTCCACTAAAATGATTTATAGGTACTGTTCAATTCTAATTAATTTTTTAAAAAACCTTCTAATTTGTGGCCTAAAAAATAAATACCTGATAGTTGAAATATGTCAGAGCATGTACATTATTTTTCCATAATATATTGTTCATTTACTTTTTTGTTCATTAAGAAAGCTTATTTTTATATTTTTTCTTTGATAAACTATTATTTTCTAGTGGTGGGAAGCTAAAATTTCTCTTACACATTTGTATTACCATCAATGTTCCCAGAACAGTGTACATGAAATTAGTTACCTCGCTGTGGTGCTGATATTTGAGTCGGCAGGATTTCATATTTTAATAAGAATAAGATAAAAATTTAACTTTAGCTGTGATGTAGCATCTTCCTTTTTATTTCAATTTTGATTATATTGTTGCTTTGGGTTAGTAGATTTATATTTGTCGTGGGTGCCAGGTACATTGGAAGTTAACGGTTTTAGTTCGGGGGACAGAACTGGTGGCTGTGAGCGGGAGAGCCGTGCAGCCTCACACAGAGCCCACTTGTATCAGCGGGGATCGGACCTTAATAAAGAAAACTGAAGCATATGTGTGGTCACAACCAATCCTTATCACTAGACCATGAAAGCCTTGGGATTTGTGATCAAAGCAATGGGCTTATCCTGAACTGTAGTATAACCTCTGGTTGAACCTTTCAAATTTTTATTTTAGGAGATTATACAATCCATTTGACCATGTTACCTGCTTCTATGACCCATCTGCCTAATTAAGTGACAGAGATTAAAATCATTGTCAGCAAGTCAGGAAAAAATATGAATTATAAATATCTCTGTCTTCTGTCAGTGTTTACTTATCATTTTCTACTCATGTTTTAAAGAATTGCTGAACATGTGTTTTTTATCTAGAGCTGAATGTTCTCTTCTGATGAATATAAAACATACTTCACTTTGTACATGTTACATTAGAAGTATTAGAAAGACTTAATCTTTGACTCTGTTACTAAATTTCATCTGTCAGAGGAGATAATTTTAAACTCTAATATTTGGTAATGTCAAGCGATGTTTCTTAGAAAGATGCTTTCAGGATTAAGATGGAATTCCATGCTACAACCGGGATGTCGTCGTCATCCATAGAAAAGTTCAGGCTGTACGTATACTTATTTCTTTGTCCCGTGTCAGTGTACCTCACTTGAGTTCAGTAGGTTTATTTGACATTAAAGGTGATAATTCAATTCCTATCAACTGATCTATTCATGCACATTTCCTTATAGTGAGGTTGTTACATGTTTTAAGTATATACGCCTGCTCCTTTACTTAATTTGTGCTTAGTTCATGATGTTTGTTATACTGTATATAGATTCTTTATGATTTTTCACTTCAGTGTTAAATTTCTTGGGAACATTCATTCTATTTTAAATTCAGTTTCATTTTTTAAATTCTCTTATGGAAAAAGTGTTTTTCTTATGGAGAATAAGTTAAACTCTGTTGCCCGGCATTCAAGCTTTCCACGCTTTGACCCTTCCAGTGTCTCCACAGCTTTATTTCCCACCTCGTGCAGACAGTCCTCTCTAAACCAGTTAAGTAGTTCTTCACCAATCATTGGAAATGATAACATGCATGTTCCAATCTCTATACCTCTTTTTTAAACGCTCCCCTTGTCAGAACTATTCTAGTTCCCAACCCCCCTCCTGCTTATGGGTCCTTGTATACCATTTTTCAGTCATTTAGCCAACAGATTTTCACTGAATGCCTGGCTCGTATCACATTCCGCGTCCAGGCTTCGGCGATGTGGCGGTGAACGAGAGTGAAGTCCTCGGTCACGTGGAGCCCTCAGTTTAGAGGGAGATGCAAGGCAACAATTACAGTGCAGTGTGATGAGTGTTGTGTTAGAGGAAGGCATTGTATTGCGTTCATCTCCCTAAAGCTTACTCTGACCATCCTAGGCATCCGTTTCTCTTTTGATTTTCCAGTGTGCCATTTGTTCCTACAACCATTTCCTCCTCATGAATGTACCCTTTTACTCTTTCTCAGCGATTTAAATCTGTGATCTGTAAGGAGGGAAAGATCTTACGGATCCATATTCCAGATCCTACCCTGGCTCTCTGCAAAGGGTGAAAAACTAAATAAATGTTTTTATTTCTGTGTGTGATAATGATACATCACATCACCCTTTGTGTCACTGAAATATATATAAATTCATAACCACAACCTCAAGTATGTAAGACATGTCCTAATTTGAATTCAAACCTTTTTCATATTAGGCTACTTGGAAATGTGTTACACAGTCATTAAAGGGGTAGGCAGGGACCTCCTTTTCCCAAGATTGAATGAGATCTAGGCTTATGTGGTACCTAGAAAATTGGCCCTCACATCTTAATTCCGTTTTGTCACATCCTTACTCTATAAGACACATGGTTTTGGGAAGCAGAGAGCTCTGCTGATCATACCAAGCTTGGGTTAAGAAATATTTGTTGATGCCAAAATTCCTGGCACCAAGGGACCATGTCCATCCGCAGATTGTCTGGTATGCAGGGGTGCTTGTCTGAAGCAAAGAACAGGAGCATAAGCCCAGCATGCACTCCACTCACCCAGCTGAGTCCCCTTCAGGGCTGCATAGCCCAGAACGGTTGCCCTTTTCTAATTCACAAAGAGGCCCAATGTGAGCAATTGGGACCCAGTCACAACTCACCATCCCCTGGGCCCAGCCTGGCTTCATCGATCTCCTTCCCCTGGTGCTGAAGAAAGCTGATTACGGATATAGAGAAACCTGCCTCCCTAATCTTGGGAAAACCTTCTCTCTCTTCTGTGACTTCTGTCTCTAAAACCACTAACTTTTGACCCTGTTCTTCTGGACACCTTACATAACCTCTGCTTAGACTTTCACAAAAGACAGAAAAAGAGGACGTTTTCAAGATGCCTCTGCTCTGGACCATGCAGAAGTTCTGGAAATGCCGACTGCTCGCTGAAATTGAGGGGTATGGGGGTATGAGGTAAAAATTAAGCGGGCAAAACTAATTCATATCTTGATAACTTTCAAGTGAAATTTTAAGCTTTTTAATCAATAAAGTGTAAAATTTTAATTTTGAGATATTTTTGTAATGTACATTGTATAAAATTTATAGGAAATCTTTGTAGAAAGGACAAATATAAACTCTATTATAAAAATAGAAATTGATGAGTTTGCCATTACCTCCCTCCTGGCATGTTAGAACTTGCAAAGCTGAAAGTTTAACATGGTCCAGTAAGACTTAAAAGTGCTTTTCTTCCTATCTTTGGCTGCCCCGTTTCCTACACTGTACTTTACATCCCCATGGCTATTCTGTAACTACCTGTTTGTACTTCTTAATTCCTTCACCTCTTTACCCATTTCCCCACACCCCCTACCACCTGACAACCATCAAAATGCTCTCCGTATCCATGATTCTGTCTCTGTTCATCTTGTTTGCATAGTTTGATTATTTTTTTTAGATTTCAATTGTTGATAGATATGTATTTATTGCCATTTTATTGTTTATAGTTTTGACTTTCTTCTTTTTCTTAAATAAGTCCCTTTAACATTTCATGTAATAATGGTTTGGTGATGATGAACTCCTTTAGCTTTTTCTTATCTGGGAAGCTGTTTATCTGCTCTTCGATAGCTTTGCTGGGTGGAGCAATCTTGGCTGTAGGTCCCTGTTTTTCATGACTGAATATTTCTTGCCAATCCTTTCTAGCCTGCAAAGCTTCTTTTGAAAAATCAGCTGATAGTTGTATGGGGACTCCATGTAGGTAACTATCTTTCTGTCTCTTGCTGTTTTTAAGATCGTCTCTTTAACATTTGGCATTTTAATTATGATGTGTCTTGGAGTGGGCCTCTTTGAATCCATCTTTTTTGGGACTCTCTGTGCTTCCTGGATTTGCATGTCTATCTCCTTCCCCAAATTAGGGAAATTTTCTATTTTTCAAATAGATTTCCAATTTCTTGCTCTTTCTCTTCTCCTTCTAGCATCCCTATGGTGCAAATGTTGGATTGTTTGAAGTTGTCCCAGAAGCTGCTTATACTGTTCTCGGTTTCTTGGATTATTTCTTTTTCTTCTTGTTCTGATTGATTGTTTTTTGCTTGCTTATGTTCCAAATCATGGATTTGATTCTTAGCTTCATCCACTCTACTGTTTTCTCCCTGAAAATTGTTCTTTTTTTCAATTAGTGTACCCTTCATTTCTGACTGGATCATTTTCACACTGCTGAGGTCTTCACTAAGTTCCTTGAGCATCCTTATAATCAGTGTTTTGAACTCTGCATCTGATAGAGTGCCTGTCTTCATTTTGTTTAGTGCTTTTTCTGGAGTTTTGTTCTACTTTTTCATTTGGGCCATGTTTCTTTGTCACCTTACTTTGGCAGCCTCCCTGTGTTTGTTTCTATGTGTTAGGTGGAGCTGCTTTGACTCTGTGTCTTAATATTGTGCCCCAATGTACTAGGTGTCCTGTAGAGTCTAGTGGCACAGCCTCCCCTTTCACCCAACCTGGGTGCTCAAGGTATGCCCTTTGTGTGGGCTGAGTACACCCCCTCTTGCAGTTGAGCCTTGATTGCTGTTGGCAGGTCAATGGGAGGGATTTACCCAGGCCAGTCAGCTTCAAAGATTGGCTATGATCACTGACCACCAACCTCCATGGAGGATCACTCACTATACAGGGACAGGGTGGTGGTGCCCCAACATGGCCTGTAACTGTTCATTGGTTGTGCAGGCCAAGGTCAGCCTCCATCTGTGTTTTGCCTGGGGCCATCCTGCTTGAGAAGAGCACTTATCTTCCTGGCACTGGACAGCTGGTCTGGGGGTCCTGATGTGGGGCTGGGACTCCTCGCTCCTGAGATATCCCTCTCAAATTTTTATCCACCGCACATGGGTGTGGGGCCAGCCCGTTCCCTGTCTGCACCCTCCTACCAGTCTGGGTGGATGCGGTTTCTTTAATTCCATAGTTGTCAGACTTCCACTCAGCTCGATTTCTCATGGTTCTGAATGATGGTTGTTCCATATTTTATTTGTTATTTTGACGTCGCTGTGTGAGGAAGCAAGCCATGTCTGCCTATGCCACCATCTTGACCGGGAGTCTCTATTTAATTTCTAGTTAAGAAAATTTATATTTAGGATAAGCTGTTAATACTGAAGTAACAAAATAATTTAAATTTGTTATAAAGTTATATGTTTAAATAAAGTGGTCTGAGAACAAAATATATTTCTGTTCACTGAGTTTAGAACTTAGAGAATGTGTAAAAAGCATTTCTATTTTGAGCAAGTATATTTTTGTAAATTTTTTAAACAAACTGAATAAAGTGACATGTAGAAGACAAAAATATACAAAATTATAAGAATTTTTGTGCAACATGAGGATTGAAGACTTCATGAGAACTGCTATGAAATGTCACTTGCTTTATTCTTCTTTCTAGTCTTTGTCTCAAAAAGAGTAATTTTTGTGTGTATTTTTACTATGCAATATGTATCTTTGGTTTATAATAGAAATGACTGTACGGTATCATCTCCACTTTAAAAATGAATTTAGGCTCACGTTTTCGAACTTGGGAGCTATCTAGCACATCAGACTTAGCCTTGCAATTGTTGTGAGCCTCAGGGGAGGCAGTGCACAGGGGCGTGGGGAGCAGCGCGGGCCAAGGAGCCTGGAAGTGGGTGTTATGGAAATGGAAAGAATGAGGGCTTACTTAAGCCACGATGCTGCTTTTGATTTTGAAGACACAAGGGAGGCATAGTTTTCTTTCTTACTATAGGATTAGCACAGGTAATAGGGAATAAAAGTAAGACATTTTGGTAAATTTCTCAAAGCTGGAATATATTGAATGTACACTTCAGTGAATAATTATAAAGTGGATAATTATAATTATAATTATATAATTATAATATAAATTATAATTATAACTATAATTAGATAGTTATAAAGTGACTTATCCTTATATGTGAGTAAATAATAATCACAGCACACTTCTAAAATTTTTCCTGGTTTGGTTAATCTTATTAAATAATTAATACAATATATGTATTAATATATACCAATAATATATATAGTACATGTACATTCTACATATGTGTACTATATCTGTTTTTTCAGGAGAACCAGTGTTAAGAAAGAATGAAAAGTTTATGTTTATTTATTTTTACTTATGAAAATGACTTAGATTATGCATTGAAGACATTTTAAGTGGTAAAACATTTTAAACGGTGGATACTGCATCAGTAGGACCCATGCTAACATGATGATTTAGAGTTAGACACCTTGTTCTAAGTTCTAAATTTATCATAAATCAGCTGTGTAACCTTGGGCAAATAACTTTTTTGAGCCTCAAGTCATTTTTAAAATGAAGATACTATGTTACCTTGTATAGGTATTGTGAAGATTAAAGGTGATACATTTCATTAAGCGTTTATGTTAGTGCCTGACTCATCTCGTACAACCAGTTTTAGCTCCAACTGGCTGTGGCTTTTTTGCTGCATAACATGACACACGTCTGACCCCCTTTTGTCAGTTAGACTTACATGCATCACTTTTGGAGATGAGAATCTTAAAATTGGGGGGAGATCACTTTTTTGTTTCATTTATGGTGAGACTTTTAACAGTGTTCTCACTTGTAAAACATTGCCCAGTTTAAAGGTTCTTCAAGTCTGGACCAGGCGGCCATCAGGCCGTTAGAGCCCGAGCTGCTTTCTGCCGGCTTAGTTGGCCGCTGCGGTTGTAAACCAGGGCTGTGCAACCCACTGTGCAGCAGCATTTCAGTGGATGGTGAAGGTGGTAATAGCTTCGTTCCTGCTGCATCATCTTTTCTGTGCTCTGACGAGTTCATACTGACCTTGTCCAAAATCTGATGACCTCCCTACTTTACTCTGCTGTTTGGAAAGCCTGGCTGGCCCTGAGGGTGTATCTGAAAGACCACTGAGTCACTGACCCATGTCAAGACTGGATTTCCAGTCTAATCCATAGGACCTCCGAAATAGTTCGACATGGGGCCTGTTGTACACGAAAACCTAACTGGCTGCATTTTTCTGTTTATTGAATAGCCTATTAAACTCATATTTGATTTACTCAATGTCTATACTTCTAGACTAATTATAAATTTTTATTTTTAAACCAGTATTAGTATTTTAAAACTAAACCTGAATGTTATGAAATGTGAGCAAAATACCAAAATATACTATTAAACCATAACTAAATATAATGACTATCTTCCTGGTTGATGAAGGAATCAAGGCAGTGACATTTTAACACTTGTAAAGATTTTGTTTTTTCTGGAAAAAATTTGATATTCCTCATAAAATATCTTCTTAAGTTGTTATTGATATAGCACATTAATCTGCTTATATCTTGTCAGAGCTCAAATATGAATTAGTCAAATATTGGTATTTAAGGATTTTGAGGTAATGGGAATTGATCTGAAGGAGAGCATAGAACCAACCTGTAAGATATTATTTAAAATTGGTTGGATGGCATCTGTCTACCTTAATAGAAACTTTGTGATAGGGCTGCGAAATGAAAATTTTTTTCTATGTTTATTTTGCTTTTCTTCCACATAATAGGAAATCATCAGGGCATTTTATGAATATCTATCAGTATTCTACAATTTATAATGTGACATTGTCTTTTATTTTTATATAGGAGTTGATCCCTGAATTTTATTATCTCCCTGAGATGTTTGTCAACTTCAATAATTATAATCTTGGAGTGATGGATGATGGGACAGTAGTGTCTGATGTTGAACTTCCTCCTTGGGCCAAAACCCCAGAAGAATTTGTTCGCATAAACAGATTGGTAAGATAGTAATCATCTACTCTGTCTGTCAGGAGTCTTTCTTTTCTCAAAGTATCTTTCATGTGTTCGTGTAACCATTAACCCTTGCTCAGCTGGACAGAACCGCAATTGATGAGGAATAACTGAGTGACATAATGGTTCATGATTCTTCATATAAACTTGATAAAATTTTATTGACTTGCAGGGTATGATGTTTTTATTAATTCTGTCATACAGAATTTAGGTTATTTTTATATGTATGTGATAATTCAAAATTACAAGCAAAGTTGCGAGTTAAACTGCTTTTTCAAACATGGATTTCTTGTACCAGTAAAAAAACGTGATTCTGTGTTCCAAAGGCCACTGCACATTTTGGTAACAGAAACAAGATATTCAGATTGTGTTCTGTCTCTGTCTTTTGAAGGACTCTTCATGTAATACTTAGAACATGAAAACTTAAAAAGTTATGATTATTGCACTTACAAACAATTCTTCAGAATCCTTTCTAGTGGACTCCTTACTACTCTCTGTTACATGGATTAATGGTTTTATGACAAAGTAATATGACTTTTCCTTTCTGCTTTAATATTCATAGAAGTTAAGAATCATGGAGCTTTAAATAGTATTTAAAAAAAACATTTTATACTCCATATTAAAGATTGAATTTAAATTACATTGTATTTTCAATTTATACTTAGGGAAAATTGTTGCATTCTAGTTTTCTAGGAGGCATTTCTTACCTTGTACCAACAATTACATTTCAATCCTGTCTTTGATGTCCTAATTACAATCCCATTATTGCAGAAATTTTTCATTTTATTTATTCTGGAAGCAATGCAGGGAGAGTGGAAAGAGCTAGTCTTTGAAGTTAGACTAGTTTTCTTGACCCTGGATTAATCACTTCGCTGATTATGGCATCTTAGGGAATTTAATCTTTCTGAGCCTTAGTTCCCTCATTTGTGATTTGGAAATTATGAGTAGAAGATTGTAATTATGTGCGTAAAATATCTAAAATATTTTCTGGTTCATAGTAGGCACTCAGAAAATAGTACCTAATATTCTATCACAGTCTTTTTTTTTTTCTTAACATTTTTTCTATTTCAGTCTGAAGGTACTTTACATGTTACTTTTACCCCACACCCATTTGAAGATTCTCCTTAAGTTATTTAAATGACAGCAAAAGACAAAGCTTAGCTATGAAAGACACTGAGGGCGATGTCAGGATTTAAAATGTGACTGGTATCTATAGTTATGATTTTGTTTCCCAGGGGCATAGAAGTCAATAGAAGGTATAGTCATTTCACAGTTGTTTTTGTGATTTCCCTTCTAAAACACATTTAGTGAGTTATAATTTACATACCATAAAATTCACCTTTTAAAAAACGAACAAATCCATTAAGTTTTGGTAAGTTTATACAGTGGTGCAGCCATCACCACAGTGAGCTTTAGAACATGTGCACCACTCCAGAAAGTGTTCTCGCACCTGTTTGCAGTCTGTCTCCGCTCCCGCTCCAAGGCCCATGCAACCACTGATTCTGTCTCTGTAATTCTGCTTTTTCTAGAAATTTTATATAAAGGATATCATGCCATATGTAGTCTTTTTGTTCCTTGCTTCTTTCACTTAGCATGATGCTTTTGAGATCCAACCATGTCACTGCATGTGTCAGTAGTTAATTTCATTGTAATGTTGCAGAGTATTCCATTTTGAAGATGCAACAGGTCCTGTTTATCTGTTTACAGTTTATGAGCATTTGGGGTTTGTCCAATTTGAGGCTGTTATGAATATTTGTATGTGTCTTAGGGTAGACATTTATTTTCATTTATCTTAGATAGATTCCTAGGAGTTTAATTACGGGATCATCTGATAAGAATATGCTTACCCATTTGCATTGCCACCAACAATGTGTGAAGCTCCGGTTTTCCATATCTTTGCCAAGACTTGGTATTCTCAGTCTTATTTTAGCCATTCTGGTAGGTATCTCATTGTGGTTTTAATTTGCCATTCCCAGATGGCTAATGATGTTGACCACCTTTTCACTGGCTTATTTTCAGACTCATATCTTCTGTGGTGAACTGTTTGTTCATATCATTTGCCTATTTTTAATTGAGCTATTTGTCTTTATTATTTAATTTTAAGAACTCTTTATTCTCCATAAAAGTCCTTTATTTAACATATCTTTTCCAAATAGTTTTCCTCTAGTCTGTGGTATATCTTGTCTTCCCCCCCCCCCCCCCCGGGTATTGATTTTAGAGAGAGAGAAGGGTGGGGAGAGAAGCATTGATTTTGTTGTCCCACTTATTTATGTGTTCATTGGCTGCTGCTCGAATGTGCCCTGACCCGGGATCAAACCCTCAGCTTTGGACGACACTCTGACCAACTGAGCTACCCAGCCAAGGCCTTGTCTTTTCATTTTTAAATGGTTCCTTTTGAGTTACCATTGAAAATTTTTATTTTACTACTAGGTAGGTATAAAATACTATTTATGTAATATTTGAAGAGTATAAATAATCATCTTTGACTTTGAATAAATTTTTAAGAAAATAAAATCCGTATCATTTCATTATTGAAATGCTTTTTCTCAAATATTTAATTTTTAAGTCTCAAGCATACCAGCTCTCTATTAATCATTAGCATATTTAATGTTATTAAAAATATGGAGAAGTTTGTTGGTATGTTTACTTTGTTATAAAAGAGGTTAAGAGGCAGAGACATTGAATTAATTATGTTTAAAGCTTTTCAACAATATTTTGACAAATCAGAAAGTTTAATTGTGTAGATTGGGGTTAGCCATTGTCCAGACAGTACTTTCCATTTTTACTCTCAGAGGAGCCAGATCTGTTTGAGACTGGCTTCCCAGGGGCACAAAAAATAAATAAATGCAGAAAAGAAAAGAAAGAAAAAAGAAAAGGAGACTACTTACCAAATTGTTTCAGTCCGATTGTGGTTTTGCCTATCCCTGTTTTTAGACTATGTTAGAATGACTATGGCGTTATATACAAAATAGTGCTTTACACTAATTGCATATTTATTATAACATTAAGATATTAAACATTTCTTCCAGTGATTCCTTTTCCTACAAGTTTTACAGATGTCTTCATAGTTTAGGCTTTGCATGAGCATACAGTCTGAACAGAGCTATAAAAAAAAAATCACTGCAAATTAAATACAAACATAATTTACAGTGAACAATATTTCCATCTCTGATCATTTTAATTCTTAATAGAAAAGATTCTTGATTTTACTTACATGTGTCCTTATAAAAGAATTTAATAATTTATTCATTCAAAAATATTTACTATATACCTGTGATGAACAAAGCTTTCCTACAGTGCAGTCCATATTGATTCATTTTATAATTCCCTATTAACTTTCTATAAGTGACTGAATTATTAGTATATGGGATTTTATGTATCTGTTAGCATGTTATCGCATAAGGGCTTTATCCCCCTCCTCTTTTTGGTTTACCTCTTCAAGTCCACAGATTTTATGCAATGATTGTAGCTCATGAAATGCATACTACTTTGATCTGTGACCTTTTTGTGGTGCTAATCGGGTTCCTGATATCATTATACCTTACTCATTAATCATATTTCCTGCAGCCCGTCAGGCAGCCAGACAGCACAGGTCCCTGCTTCAGCCCTCTGTTGGCAGGTTTCTGCTTTTCCAGATTATTACAGACGATACTTTGGCTTCTCATAGCCAGAGTCATATCAAGCTGTGTGTTACAATTAAAGTCAGATGGTCCTCAGGTTGAACAGGGATATAGTGTTGCAGCTGTCTCTCTTCCTGGAACAAACCAGCACCCAGAACAGATGATCTATAGGGCAGTGAATAATAGCAGATTGTACAGTGCTCTGTTGGTAGCAGGGGATCACAGAATTAATTAACTGACATACTCATTTTAAGATACCCAACACGTCTTTTTAAAGTATTTGGCTGCCCAAATATTAATCCAAGGGGATAAGATATTTTTAGGAACGTGATTTTGATAGTGGACTGGTAATGCTACATTTTCTGTTTGTGTTAGAAGACCATAACTACTCTCCTCCCTAACTAACCATTTAAATCCTCAGAGCTCATGGTAAGTAGTGCAGATCTAAATATAGGATTGGCGAATTGGCTAAAGTGTTGCATGTATGTACAGAAGATAATATCCTGTGTATTTTAGGAGGAAAATCCACCTAGTTCTGATTCATTTTTCAGGTAAATAAATTATATTTTCTTTGTTCTGAACAGTTGGAATCAGGGTAAAACCAAAGCAGTCTTAACTACCTCCCAAAGATTGCTCTGTGTTATTTAATATGACCTGGCCCAAGAAAAATTTTTTTCTTTTGCTTCAGAAATATAAATGAGAAACAGGCTTTCATACTTCCAAATAATATAAAAATGTTTGAATTCAGACTGCTCATCATATATCTCTAATGAGATAATGTTCATGTTGTGGACCTATATTATGTTGCCTCTTATTTATAAAAGTTGACGAAGTGAAACCTTTTATTGTAGCTGAAGGATATATAGTTTATTTAAGCTTTAATAAAAGTAATTCTTCATTTAACAGGCATTTGCTGAGCTTCTAATACTAGCTCTGTAAGAGTCAGTGAGCAAGCAGGTCACTACCTTTTGAAGGTTACTCCCTCTTTGATAGTTTAGGCTGTGGACACAGAGCTTCTCAGGGCTGAGAGGCAGCGTGAATTGAATAAAGGGAGGTTTCTGTTGATGAATTGTCCTGAGTTTACCAGTTGGGATCACACTGGCTTTTGTGTACTTTCTGGAGCTTTTGTCTTCTCCACTATTTCATAATGGTGGCTTGAGTGGTCACTTGCTTGAGAAGGTAAAGAAAAATCAAATGACTGTGTTTTCTCCTTTCCAGATGATATACGGACAGATTAAAAGTGATGATTTTTTAAATATTATTATCTGAGTGTAAAAAGAAAATTTTCAGATTTCATTTCTCCACCATCCTTGTTTTTCCTACCTATTGCTAAACATAAATCTATTCAGCCTACCTAAACCTATATAAATCTTCTGTTTGAATGAACTAGGTCCATATTTCTAACCTTTTCATCTGAATGGGAAATTTACAGTGCTCCGGTGATGACAGAGTACTGACACTCAGGGTCTCGTGTTGATCAGAAAGTGCTTTCTGTGCCTGTGGCCAGACCTGCAGCCCCAGGTGGCTGAGCCTGCAGGGAGCAAGCAACCGGATTGTTGTGATGGTATACCGGTTCCAAATGACAGTGCTTAGAAACACCGTGAGGTCCAGAGGGGCGATTGAGACTTGAGAGGGGTTGTACTTTTTTGACCTTTCTTCACATCCTTGTTTCCATTTTCTGGGTAAATGGGATTTAAGAGCCTGTTTCTTAAAGCTGACCAGGAGATGTAGATATCTATATAGAGAGAGATCTATATCTGTCTATATCTCTGTATCTACCTATAGCTATCTATCCTTCTACCGAAGTGAACAGAGAACCGGAAACAGATCACAACACACACAGGACCTCCACAGAGCTGGTGTTGCAGATGTGTGGAGAAAGGAAGGACTTTTCAATATAAGGTGTGCGGTAGTTGTCACACTAGTTTCCTAGGGTGTCACAACAAAGTGCCACAAACTGGGTTGCTTAAACAGCAGACAAGTCTGTCGTCTCCCAATGCTGGAGGGCACATGCGTGGAACCGGAGCTGAGCAGCGTTGACCTTTCTGAGGACGGTGAGGGAAGGATCTGTTCGAGGCCCCCTGTTGGCTTGTGTACAGCTCTCTTCCTCCTGTGTCTCTGCACATCATCCTCCTTCTGTGTCTTACCTCATGTCCAAATGTCCCCTTTTTACAAGGACACCAGTCATTCGGATTAGGGACCCATCCCCCTACAGTATGACCTTGTCTTAACGTAAATAATATCATACGTAATGACCTCACTTGCAAGCCAGGTCATACAGTGTGTTACGTGGAAGTTAAGGTTTCAGCGTGTGAACTTTGGGGGACACAGTTTAACCCAGAACAACAGATACCAATATAGGAAAAATGAAAGCAGAAACTTATGCCATAAACAAAAAATGAAAACATATTCAAGCTTTAACTATAAGGGAATAAACTTTTAGGATGCAGGGGATTTCTTCGTGATATTGGAATAGAGAAAAGTTTTCCGAACAGGAGACAAAAAGTGAAATATGGTATGTTACATTAATTGGTTTTGGGATGTTGAACCAATCTTGTATTTCTTGACTATGTCACACCTGGTTGGCATAAATTATTTTGATATATATTGTATTTCTTGGTTGTTAATATTTTGAGAAATTGTTCCTTTTAGGGTTTTTGCATCCGTTCAGGAGGAATATTGATGTGTAGTTTTCTTGTGGTACCTTTGTCTGACTTTAATATCAGGATAATGTTGGTCTTAGGGAATGAGATGTGGCAAAATGTTCCCACTTCCTCTGTTCTCTGAAAGACTTTGTAAAAGATTGGTGTTTTCCTTTTTAAATGTTGGGTGGGATTCACCACTGAAGCCATCTGGGGAGTTTTTAAATTACTTACTCAATTCTTGTTACAGGTTTGTTCACATTTTATGTTTTTCTTTCAGTAGTTTCAGTAATTTGTGTCTTTCTAGGAAATTAGGTTATTTAATCTAAGTAGTGTGATTTATTTGTATAAAAGTTGTTTATTATATGCCTTATTTTAATTTCTCTAAAGTTTTAGTGATATTACCTCATTCATTCCTGATTTATGGTACTTTGGGTCATCTTGATCATTCTTGCTAAAGGTTGTTGTCAGTTTTGTTGGTCTTTTTTTATTGATTTTTCTCTATTGTGTTTGTTTTTCTTTTGTTGGGTTTATACTTTAATACCCATTTCTTATCTTTTGCTTGCTTTGGGTTTAAGATTAAGAATCTTTTCCTAGATTCTTAATTTGGGAAACGGTTTTTAAAATTTGAGTTCTTTTTGCTCTTCCGATAGTGGTTTTTACAGCAATAAATTTCTCTTAATGTACTATTGCTGCATCCCATAAACTTTGGTATTTTGTTTACTTGTTTTCATTCATTCATAATATTTTCTAATTTCCCATGTGATTTCTTCCTTTACATATGGGTTATTCAGAAGTGTATTGTTTAGTTTCCAAATGTTTGTGGTATTTCCAAATTTCTTTGTTTTTTAATTTCTTATGTAATTTTACTATGATTGGAAAATATCTTTTGCGTGATTTCTGTCATTATAAGTACCGAGACTTACTTTATGACCCTAGGATATATGGCCCATTTTGGAGAAGTCTCCATTTGCTCTTGAGAGGAATGATTTTTGTTGTTGTTGTTGTTGAGTGTTCTAAAGATGTCAGTTGATCAAGTTGGATCATTGTGTTCAAGTTCTCTACAGCTTTGCTGCTTTTCTGCCTCTTTCTCTGCAGTTTAGCTGCTGGGATGTTCAAGTTCCCAAATATTGTCAATTCTGTCAGTTTTTGCTTCCTGTATTTGTAAGCTCTGCTGTTGGATGCATGCATTAATATGCTGTGGCTGTTGTAACAAATCACCAAAAACTTTGGCGGCTTAAAACACAGAAATTTACGCTCTCACAGTTCTTGAGGCCAGAAGTGCTAAATCAACATTGCATTTCTTCCGGATCACTGTCTCTGTCCTCTCTGTCTACTGTGGAATCTCTCTCTCTCTCCTTCAAGTGTGCATGCCATTATATTTAGGGTCCCCCCTGCTAATCCAGGGTAATGTTCCCATCTCAAGATTCTTAATTTAATCACACCACAAAGGTCCTTTTCCTGTGTAAGGTAACACAGGTTCTAGAAACTGGGACTTTGTATCTTTTGGGCATCAGGGTGCATTTTTTGGCCTACCACTGCACATACATGTTTATAATTGTTACATTTTTCTCGGCAGATTTATGATTTTTCATCATAAACTGTCTCTCTTTGTTTCTAGTAATTTTTCAGTCTGTTTTCCCTGATATTAGTATAGCCAGTCCAACTCTCTTATGTTTGCATGGTAGGCCAAATGTTTCCCAGTGTTTTACTTCCAACCTATTTTGCCTATGATTTGAAAGTGATTCTCTTATAGATAGCATATTTGGAGCATGTAATTTACCCAGTCTGTGATACTCTCCCGTTTAATGCTGTTATTGTTGTGGTTGGATTCATAGCAGCCAGTTTGCTAATTATGTTCTTTAGTCTCGGGTCTTTTTGTTTCTCTATTCATCCTCTCTATTTTTATATTAAGTAGATATTCCTAGTCTACTGTTATATTTCATTAAATTTTTCTTGCTGCTACTGTCAGTGCTCTAGGGAAACTGTGCATCATAATTATCTCGATTTACCTCAGGTATCCCAATCCACTTCAGATTAGTACTAGTTTAATTTGAGTAAAATACAGTGACTTCATTTGAACTCAGTTCCATTCATTCATGCTTTGTGCTGTTGTCGTACATGTCTCATCCATCTATGGTGTAAGCCCACAGTACAGTATTATAACTGTTGCTCTCTACAATCTTTTATCTTCTAAAGAAGTTAAGAAAGAGAAAAGGTACCTACCAGTTTCATTTACTACTCTTGCCTTGACAGAAACATTCCAAAATTAATAGAAGAGTTCCTCAGGTACTCACATCATGCAGGAGTGGGCAACTCCTATGTAGAAACAGTTCCATAGAATTGAAGTTGATACTTTCAAATAACAATATTTTCCACCATTTTCCTTGAAAAAATCTTTTTATGAAATGTACTACACATTTTCCTACTTCTTAAGTAGAGAATTTAGAACTTAAATAGCCTTTTCTGGACCATTCCTAGTTAAATATTCATATATTTTCCATCTTGTCCTGCAAAGTTATTGACATTTATAGAACTTTTTGTTCCTCAGCTAAAAATAATACATGTTCTTCTCCTTTTTCTTTTCTTTTCCTTTTTTTTTTTTTTTTTTTTTTTTTTTTTTTTTTTTTTTTTTTTTTTTTTTTTTTTTTTTTTTTTTTTTTTTTTTTTTTTTTTTTTTTTTTTTTTTTTTTTTTTTTTTTTTTTTTTTTTTTTTTTTTTTTTTTTTTTTTTTTTTTTTTTTTTTTTTTTTTTTTTTTTTTTTTTTTTTTTTTTTTTTAGCTTTTCTGTCAGCATTTCATAGTTCTTTCTAGTGTCAGCTGTCACTTTTCACTGTTGGGATTTTCATCTTTTTTTTATCTAGTTTATTATTTTAAGCATGTAAAGCAAGGGAGATGCCCAAGGGTTGACAGTAAGTTCCGCCATTCAAGTTCAGAAGTTTCATGGTTGTTTTCCGCATGACCTTCAGTCGATTTGAGTGTTTGCTATGTTCTAGAGTCTCTGAACCCCTGAAACCTGGACTGTATACAAACAAAATGTAAACTACATTTGGTTCAGCGACATCTTCCTGTGCTGTATATAATACAGGCAAGACAAAGTGAAATGATACTATTTTTAAGGTATATTACATTTATGTTGGGGAAATATACAAATTCTGTGTTTATTCTGGAGTAACTTTCTGTGACTTTTTACCCACTTAATATTTCATTAAAACAATATAACATACAAATAAAACCATTTTAAAAATTTGTGAATAATAGAAAATTCCTCCCCACAAATATCCCATCTACACTGATATGGAAAAGAATTGTTTTATAGGGATTCCTCATTCCTGTAGACTTCAGCATGAGTGATGTGCCTGGAAGCGTGTGGTGGGTGAGAATCCCGATTTCTTCCCTTCCTGACCCGGGGACCTACAGTAGTGGTGCTTTTACCTTCTAGCTTCTAGATTACATCCTTGCACATGTTTTCTCACTCCGCACAGTGCCTGCCACATGCTGTTTCTACTCATTGCAGTGTGAGCCTACCCTTTTTTAAACCAAAACTTACAACCTTACCCTACCTCAAAAAAACAAAACAAAAACCTGCAAATGCTCTTCTTAGAACTCTCATCTTCCTTAAAATGTTTCATAAAACCCCCTACATATTACCCTGTGGCCTTCCTACAACCCGTTCTCAATCTCTTTATGTACACACATGACTCATGCATCATTCTTCTCCTTACCTAGTGGACCTTCTGTGCTTTTTGGCATGTAGAATTCTGGTGTTGGGTGTAAACTGTTATCCTTTACAGCAAGTAGTATATTTGCTATATACTTGCTATAATAAAGGGTATGAACTAGCCAAGTGAAGGAAGATAGCCTTATATCTGTTTTTCATACCAGAAACCAAGATCAGATACCTAACTGTGAAAAAGTAAAACATGTGCTAGAAGAAAGCATTAGTGAATTTCTGTATACCTGGGAGTGGGGAAAACTTGCCCAATGATGACTCAAAATCCAGAAGTATTAAAAGAAAGAACTGTTCACTTGATTACCTAAACACAGATAATAACTTTCACATGGTAAAATGCATGAGAAGCAAAGTCAAAAGACAAATGACAAACAATAAAAGTATTTGAGATTTAAAGTTTAGACAAATGGCTAGTGGACCTCAGTTATAAAGAACTCTGAAAAATTATAGAGAAATAAACCCATCAATCTAATAAAAATGGCAACAATTCACAGAGAAATAAATGTCAGTGTCCCTTCAACACATGAAAAAAATACTCAAACTTTCTCATAATAAAAGAAATATAAATTGTACTAAAATTATATCTGTGTCTTTTGGCTTGGCAAAATTCCAATATATTCCAGTTCCAACATACTCTGTTGATGAGGCTGTGGAGAAATAGGCATTCTCCTACGTTGCTGATGGGAATGCAAAATGACATACTTCTGTGACGGGAAGCTTGCCGTTCTCTAGCAAAATCACCTACCTGTTTATCCCGTGACCCCATTTACAGGTGTCTTTCCCACAGACGCACTGGCCAAAGTAAGAAGTGTCATATTCACCAGTGCGATCTATGTTCTTTCATAGTTTTGACTTTGAAACTATGAAATGTTTTATATAATTAAAAAATAAAATCAAAGAAGAGAAAAATCCAATGCCTGAAAATTGAAAACACATTGGAATAAGTTACCTTAGTAAGATAAGTATATCCCTGATAGGAACTGTTTTGTGGACAAAAGAACCAGAAAAGACCTTAAACTTTTTAAATTAGTCTAATATTTAGGAAATAATGGTATCATTCTTTTGAAGCTATTATAGGCATATTGTAGATTAAGCAAATAGGTAGTTGTGTTAATGCCAACATTAAGATTTTAATACAAGAAATAAGGAGATTCAAATGTAAACTCAGTAAAAATCGTTTACAGAAGCATAAAAGCGGCCTGACGATGGCAGCTGTGGACGAATTCTTACACCCCGGTTACTGACAAACGTGTTGGTCAGTAAGGTGCGCTAAACAGACTTGCAGGTGATGGCATGAAGCGAAGAGCTCTTTGTCATGAAGAATTTTGCTACCTAGGAAACCAGAACATTTCTTCCTTCTGGCAGGCAGTTTCTCTCTTAGCCAAAACTGTGTGGGGATCCGGATATAAGCAAAAATCCCTCTAAGGTAATACTGACTTAAATAGTCAATGCTAGAATAAAACAGTTGATCTTCCTCGCTGAGCCGTATTTGTTCAGTGCTTACACTCTCCTAGGTTGGGGGATGCAGAGGCAACCAGTGCGGACAGAGCCACTGCTGGGATGACACCTAAATTCCAAAGGAGGTCTCAATGGCTATGTTAGACCGATGCCTCTGTCTCAGGGGAAGGAATGCCTGCCACCGAACTCAGGATATTCACATTCATGCGGGTGAACCGCCTCCTCTCTAGGTCTGTTCAGGACACACTGCCACGTTCTCACTCCCTGTGCTTCCCTCTTCTAAGCTGTGTGCTGACCCTTCCCCTTCTGTGAAGCTTCTTCAAACGGGGTGCCTCTGTCTTAACTGCTCGCAGTCACAGTGGATTTTTATAAAAATCCACCCCCGGCACCACGATTGGAATTTGGGTATTCTTCCCAAATTATTCCTGGTGATGTTATTTTGCAGATTGGCTAATCTAATTCATTTTGGAGCATCTTTTCATAATTTTTTCTTTAAATTATTCAAGTATTTTGACGAATTGAGGAAAATAAACAGCAAAACCTCATCTGTAGTAGCTTACTGCTTGCCCAGAGCAGTTTAAGTTCTCTAGAGGTTAAAAGGCAGAGGAAGAAGGGTGGGAGGAGAGGTACTTTTTGCAACAGAACAACAGAAAAAGATTTAGAAAATACACTATCTTTTTGTTTTTAATCTTTGTGTAAATTGTCGCAGTAGTGGCTGCCAGGTACAGCTGGAAGTTACCACTTTGCCAGGGACTAATGATAATGGTTGGGGAAGAACGGTGAGGCGAATGTGCTCACAAAATGAGCTTGAATTCACAGAAGGACCTTTCTCACCCCGCTCCCTTCACACCCACCGTTGCTCTTGGTGGTGGCCCGTGCTGCTGCAAAGACGGTGCCTGCTGCCCCGCACTGCCTCTTTCCTGGCCCAGGGCCCTGTCACCTGCGGCGACGCATATCCAGGAAGCAGCGCCTCTGCTGTGGGGTCTGTTCTGCCTACCGATGATTTCATGCAACTCGGCGCAGCGCTGCCGGGTAAATGACTGCTTACTGTGGGATTTATGTCTGTCTGATTTGCCAGCACCTGCTGTCTGTCCAACACATTTTTTCAACTAAGAATTTTATGTAAACTGTCAAATTTCCTTGGTCATGGTAACCAGAAAGTAACCCCCACCCCCAAAAAAGGAAGAAGAGATTTGACTTAGGCTTTTCCAACATGACTTATCTTCCTCCCTTCTTCTTTCTTCATTTTATGCTTTATTTTTGTTTTTATATGTATGTTCTGCTAAAAATACTTTATTTCTAATAGTGACCTTAGCATTAACATTTTTTAAACTTTTTTTTGCAAATAATGTCAAACTTAAAAAAAGGTGTAAAAATAGCACATATAACAATTATATGCTCTTTACCTAGATTTAGCATTGGTAATATCCCTCTTTTTCATGTGAGCTTTCTCCTTCCTTTCCTTTTTTTCCCCTTTTCTCTCCCTCTGTGTGTACATATATAACATACATATATGTATAGATGCATATATATACAATATACACTCATATATGTGATATTTTCACTGACTCATTTGAGGGTAAGTCACATCATGTTTCTTTACCCCAAATACTCAGTATGTGTGTCCTAAGAAGAGGGACATTTTCTTAAGAAACCACAGTAAGTTACCATTTTATAAAATTAAGTTAATTTAATAGTTTAATCTGCTTTCCATTTGTCAACTTTGTTAGTTGACCTGATAATGGTCCTTACAGAGTTTTCTCCCTGCAGTACAGGGTCCAGTTATTGCTTGTAGTTGCCATGCAAGTTCTTAGCAGGCACTTTTCCTTCTAGCCTTCCTGCTGTCTCATATAAGGTCCTTCACAGTGTCTCTGCCTTCCTCCCCAAATTCATCTCTTGCAGAATATCATCCAGTCACACCGAGCAACTTTAAAAGTCCTATGTTCCTCACATTTTATAAGCTACTTACTTTGCCTGCAAAAAATTCCGCATTATTCCCCACCAGATACACACATGTACGTCTCTTTCTTCTTCCCTGTCCCTTCCTACCACCCTCCCTTCACCCTTTGCTTAGATAATTTCTATATACTTTTCAGATTCCTTTGGGTATTATAGAAATAGAAAGAAATAGGCCTTTTGAGAATGATGAATACAGTTTTTAACATAATATATTGAGATTATATTTTTAACATGGACTTTAACAATATGTTAAGGTGATGTTATAATAAATAATAGAATAAATTATGGTTTTAAGTTTTTCTAAATCCCATTTCAAATTATAGGTACAATAATAATATTAACATATAATTGATCCAGATTATTACAGTATCTTTTCCTGACTCTTCTGGCTCATTTTCACCAGCGTAGCCTTTCTTACATACTATTTGGATTATTAGTTTGCTTCTAGCCTCCTTACCTGTTAATACATTTAATATACTGATGATACATTTCTCTTTCCATTGGGAAGTGCATTCATGTTGTTCCCCTGAATTTAAACTATTGACTGTGTGTGTATAATAGTGTTTAGTCAGGTACCCGCCTGGTCTTAAGTGGGATTCCAAGCTCACCACTGAAACCAGTTACACATAGAATTATACCTGTAGTAATGAAATCTGTTCCCTGCGATTTCTGCCCACTGATCCTCATTCTGCTCCCAAGACCCAGACAAAACAAATTTCAGTCTCCCTGTAGTGAGACATGTAAACACAACAGCCATGACCGCCAGGTCTTCTTCCCTGTGAAGTTCCAGGTGCGCTTTGTACTTCTCTTATGATTCTCTTTACCCTTCCCTGTATTGTGCTTACTGCTACTAGCGTTACTTTTTCTTCCTCTTTTTACGTATAAATAGTGGGTTAAACTTCGATTTCAGTGATATTCATGGATAGACCTACAATTCTAATTCCAGTAAATTTTAGTAGCATAGTTAGCATTAATAGCAGACTTGGTCCATAGGTTTTGCACTTACATATCATCAACCTCAGTAATTTGGTAAAATTGTATGTGAGTACTCAAACATGAATGATGCATATATGCTAATAGGATATTAGAGTGGTCACCTGTCTCCTGTATTAGTTGAGTAGTGACCGTAGTTGTTACTTAGTCTCTCTTGGCAGTAAATGAATAGTGGATATTGAATAGGAACAGTAGGTTTTAAGCTTTATGACAGATTTTGAATAGGTGCGATACTGAAGGATCCCATGGCCACTGAGGGAAGGGAATTGTGATGTAAGAGATTAAATCTTCTCTCCTGTGGTAACATGAAATGCTTATAGGTAACCCTTCTCTGATGTGGAAATGCATTCAGTAGAGAAAATTAATAGGTGAGCCCTATTGCTGAATTTCTCACAAGGACATCTGAAGTTATTTATTACTCCTGTGAAATGTGTTCAGCCTCCTCTTTATGTAAAAGTATCTACAATTCACAAATTAAATGGTCACAGTCTAGCACTGTGTGATAGAATCTGCATTTCAATTCCAAAAAATTAGTGATTATGGACAACTTGAGATCAGTGATGCCGTAAAAGGAAGCAATTATGATTTCAGGCTCTGGAGTTGTGGGAAAGGAAAAAGATTTTATTATAATGCATGACCTGCGAGTAGAGAAAAGCATTTTAACAAAATATGTTTTTCAGCACATTTCTGTTATTGCTACAAAAGTTCAGTTTCATTTAGCAAATATTTATTGGTACCTACCATGTGCCAAACACTGTGCCCAGTTCTGGAAAAATACAGAAATGAATGTGACAGAATCCCTACCCTGCAAGAATACACCACTTAGTAACGGAAATAATAACTACAGAATGTAATAAATTGGAGCATAGACGATAGAGCAAATTATTTTGTTCAGGAAATGAAGCTATTTAAGAGACATTTGAGCTGGGTATTGAAGGATTTCCAGTCTCAAAGAAATATATTTCATGTTTTAGTGTAATGATGTTTTAGGGCTTCCATCTGATCACATTGCTTTTTTAGACTGTGTGTACATAGTCTGTTTCACTAAATATAACTGTTTTTACTGCTGGTTTTATGATTTACAGTTTTCATACAGAGGTAAAAGTACTTATTTTATTGGAGGTGGAGGTTGTTTTCTTGGGTAAAGTCAGAGTTGTCCGCAGGTTACGAAAAGTCTAATCCGTGATGTCATGTCATCAGATTCCTTCTACTTTGTCCACCATTGCCTGGGGTTTGTTCTTCTTCTGCCATGATCTTTCATAGTCACTTTGTAGCCCTTTGGAAAAAGGCAAGAGGAAGTAGAGAATAAGCAGCTTCTTTTGTAAAGGATGTGGCTAATTTCTAAAATCTACTTACATGGTTCACTCTTAACTGCATGGGAATTTGGGAAATTCCTTGAGGATCTTTTCTCCTATCCCAGACCCCTCCTTCCTTGAATTCCTGGGGAATTTAGGAATTCTGTAGTAATTCTTACAACTTAATTGATGATTCTTTCCAGTTTGATTTTCTTAAATGTGTGAAATTTTACTAAGGCCAGGATCCTTTTTCATAACAGCCTTAAAAGAGCTTAATCCTGATGAGGAAAAGAGAATTAACTTACTCGCAGGTCAAAAGAATTTATTGAATGAATTGCAAACTATAGTTTATCAAATATTAGCAAGCCTAGTAATTTGAAAAGTATTTGGTAAATCTCATCTTTGGATGTAAAGGCAGTACTTTCAACCTGTTTTTATAGCAGAATATGAATGAAAATAACATGAGAGAATATTATTCGGGAGTTCCCTCAAAGATTTTCGTGTCTTCAGTTTTTACTTCTCTTGAGTGTTGTAGGGTCACTCATAAAGCAGGGATAATATTGGTACATGTCCTTTGTGGTTTGTTTAACTGTGCCTTATGAAATAACATTTAAAAATAAAATAGAGTGTTACAAAAATATTTTAAGTACTTTTTTCCTTTTAAGTAATTTGGAGTACTATTCAGATATTTATGGAGAATGCTAATTTTGATTATTGAAAGCTAACACTCTCAGTATCTTAGTCACATCTTTGCAGCGGAGCTAATGTTCCACACAGATGAATCAGTACTTAGCATAGCTTAGTAGGTAAATTTTAGCTTTTCGTATCCCAGTTCTTGATGAGTAAATCCACTGGCATCAGAAGGATGGCAATGTTATTTCTAGGCAGTTTGTTCCTCTAACTATCAGGACAGGCCTAGTCTGCCTTATTGCCTAAAGCTGCCAATTTCCCTGTGGCTTCTTTATTTCTTTATCCCTTCATCCAGCTGCTGCTCACTGCTATTGCCACATTTGCCCTCTGGCTCTTGGGATACAATGCTCAGCTTCCCCCGAGGCTACTGTTAATGCTTCCTTTTTACTCTGCTGCCTGGGAGTGCACTTGGCATCCTCAGTCTCAAACCTCTCCTCCCTCTTCTTCGACAGACACCAAGCACTTAAGCAGCACTTTCAGCCTCCACCCGTTATCAGTAGTAGCTTTCAACCCCTCATTTCTGGTCTGGTAACTCAGCACACTGTCCCAAGAGAGCTTGACTAAGCCAATTTGCCCCTCTTCCCTCCTTCCTCTGTCTGTGCATCTTCCTTTTCTCTTTTCCGCCTTATTTATTTCCTTAGTTCCCCTCTTATTTTTCTTTTACTCTTTTTTTAATCTTCCTGATGATTTCCCCCCTGCTTTTAGTACAGGAGGTGCCACTGAGTTAGGCCAGTATCTGTAGTAGAACATAAAACAATGGTAAATTTTAAAAATTAAACAAGTTTGCCTATTATTTTAACTAGATCAACCCAAAGGACTTTATGTATGACTTAGTCTCCTTGCCCCTGTATGACCATGATGCAGACTCTGTATTATGTTTATGGGTTTGTTTTGTTGTTTTGTTTTTTTTTTGCTTTCATATGCGGAGTGGTAGTTTTTGTATTTATACAGCTCCGCTTGTTCAAGATAGTATATAATATTAGAAAAGGTAAGATGTATTTACAGCACATTTTACAAGGAAAAGAAAAATCACTTAGGTGATATCGTTATTTTTTCTGAAATGATTTGAATATGCAAGTTCAGTCGTTTTCAAAGTAACTACCTTGTGAATATTCTCTGAATATTAGCTTTTCCTTTTTCAAGTAATTATTTTCTAAGTATCTTTTACAAATTTATAATCTAACACCTCGGACCCAAAGATTGGAAAATAAAGATAATGCCTGTTAGTTTGGGGATCAAGAATAATGAGAGCTCTACAGGCCTCAGTCATTAACGCTGACAGAGTCTGTAGGACAGTTCCAAGTGTCTGTTGAATAAAACGTGAAAATTCCATACTGATAGTAACATATATGAATGTCAGTTAAAGCCCTTATTCCCTTCCCACCCTCACACCCCTTTATTTTAATGCTTTCATGTGGAAAAATACTTTAGTGAAGTTTGTGTTTTGGAAATTTCACCAGTTGTGTATTTCTTTTTCTATAGCCCTGTTTAACCAAAACATACAGGGGTGGGCAGGCATAGGGTTACGTTAGTTCGTATGGACAGAGATGTGTAGGTTATGATTCTTACCTTTATTCACTCAGAACAGTGTCCCAAGGGCACAGTGAACCTCCTTTTCCCAACCCTGCATATTGTTTTACTAGCCCTCCGCTATTAAGTCTCATTTTAAGCCTGCAGATTATCTTCCTTATTATAATTCCCTTAATGTGTATTTGTTTCCTTCGTAAGTTTTAATGTTGGTTTCATGTTGAAAGGAAGTGTCACCCCATAAGAAGTTACTCGTCACCTTTCAGAACTTTAGCTTGGAGTCTCAGGCACTCTATCCCTTTGCAAAGAAAAGGCAAAAGGGAGGGGGCAGGAAAGGAGAGGAGGATGTGCTTATCACATTTCTAAGTAAATATTCTGAGCTTAACGCTCTTTAGGAAAGAAGGTTTTATAGATCATGGTTTCACCACCTTTTAAATAGATATGAAAACTCTTCCATAATGTTTGTATTAAGGAAACAGCAACCAACAGATACCCGATCACAGTAAATGGCATATACTTATTAAGCCACATGCATGACCCCTGCCAGGCTGCAATGCTGCACACACTCCCTTTTCACCAGCCCAGAGGCAGATGGGGGGGCGGTATTGACAATTTTAGCATTTAGATATGTTCTTTTTGATAGGGTCTTGCTCTACTTTAAGTACAGCTCTAAAATTTCTGCCCTCAGGAAGGGAATGGGTGCCACATCCACGTTGTTACACTTGTTCTGTGCTGCAAGTACAACGCTGATGCTCTTGGTCCTTCGTATGCGTTGGCTGAGATACTTCTGTCCTACATAAGTTGGGCAACACCTGCATGGCAGACTTCCATAAAAGATCTGAGTGCGTCATGTGCGTAAAAAGTGTTGTGTTTTTTTTTTAAGTTACCCATAGAAAATAGACCAAACGACAACAACTAAGCTTTCCTTTGGTTGGGTGATGGTAGGAACTGCGATTCTGAAGAGTGGTGTGCCCCTGTGAGCGTTTCCTTCCCGGGCCGGCATGCGGCACTCCTCGCTAATGCCCACGCAGTCATCTGTAAGAGGTGAAAAACTGAAACGAGTTACTGGGTATTCTTTTTCCGGACATATCTGAAAACAGAAATAAATAAATATCCATAAACCCGGTGAAGGTTTATATGGATGTTACAAATGCAAATTATCTTGGCATATTTTAATAGTTGTTTACCATCATTTCAGCAGCCTGCGCCGTTTTCGCACTTCATTCCCGCATTTGTTGCCGCATCAGTTGGTTGGCTCCCGTGGACATTAGCGATTTGAAAAAATGCTGTGTCAGTAGTTTAGGCCAGATTTCCATTTTTAGTACTCTCTACTATAATCTTTTAAGTCCGCACTTAATTTCTGCACTACTCTTGACTTTTGAGGGTCCATGTTAATTTAAATTTAGTTAAATAACTACCTTAGGAACTATTGACTTAATTTGCCTTGAAAAAGCGTAAGAACCCTGTGAATATTACGACTTCATCTTTTAGAGCCACGACCTTTTGGCCTTACCGAGGGGCTTTCTTGCTTCTCTCCGGTCCTCCGTGCATGCCCTCTCTTTCTGGGCAGTGTTCTAGCAGATCTCTACTGGCCTGAAACATGAAGGCCTCAAGGCTACACTCTTGCTTTATTTGGTACTTTAAACTGCAGAAGCACGAAGAGACCACCACCTTTTCAGTCACATCAGCTATAGTTATGAAGATGCTCTCTTTGAGATTTTTTCCTGTTTGCACCCTGTGTTATCATTAATGATGCTGTTTTCAAATGCTCCAGGAATTACAGATTTCATAGTTGATAGGCATGTGGTATCTACCTACTCTCATTCTGCCTTTACCCTTTTTTAATTCATGTGCTTGGCCCAGAACGGAAAGAATCTACCTTGTTATTAAAGAGATTTTTAAAGTTATTATTTTATTTGACTATAAGACCTTATGATGTATCCATAACAATCATTATAATACCCATATAAAAAATAAGAAAATATGCTTAGGTTATATGATTTGGGACACCTTGAAAAATATTACTTTGAAAACTCTAAAAATTAGTTATTAGATATATAAAATAACTAGTATTGAAGAAGTAAAAGCATGCACAAATCTCTTGTGTATGAGTCTCAAATCTATTGCCATATTTGGAATATTTTAATTTTGCATTTATTTCAAGAGTAAAGTAATGATTGAGGGGAAAGAAAAACTCTACTTTGCTGAGGGTTAGTTCACAGGTACTTTGGAAATACTATTCTGAATAGACTTGAGTGATCTTTGTGGTTCTAACACTGGTGTCGGCCCTGGGACATCGAGGAATGAAGTTGTCGTAACCCTTAATTATTTATTTATCGTTGTTCTTTTCCTGTGCATGGATTTCATGGTTGACTTTTCATTTCACTTCATGAATTCTATATATCTGGGGAACATAACAAGCAATGATACGTGGGTAGTGTTAGAAAACAAAGCCGAGAAGCTTAGCACATCTTCCTGGAGTTAATGATAGTACAACTGCAGATGTTACTCATAAAGAAAATGGCACCACTCATTTATCGTCTGGGTATGTGCTATGAACTGTATTTCCAGTAATGATAACAGTTTTGGAGGTTTTTTGTTTGTTTTATTTGTTTTCTTATTTGTTTGAACCATGTGCAACATAATTCTCTTTTAAACTAATAGCATGTACGTGTGGCCCTCTTTACTGAGGTCAGAGACTTGGCTTTGAGTGTGAAAACTCTTCTGAGTGTGAAACAATAGGATTACATCTGTAGCATAACACTCATTGCTGTATCTTTTTTCCATCTTAACCAACCAACAAACTTTGTTTTTGTAATATAAACTGCATATTTAAATTTTTAGCCACTGGTGATATTTCTATTATGGAATTTGTATATAGGCATTAATGATGAATTTTCACTCAATGTTTACTTTTATGTAGTAGTTTATTATTATTGCATTTTAATAATGGATAAATTAATAAGAATATATAAGAAACTAGTAATATACAATTAATAATAAAAATAGCAAAAAATTATTGTAGTGAATTTTATGTTCTAAATTCAAATGTTATTTTATTCCCCAACTAATGTTAATCTACATACTAATTATACTTGTGACATTATTATCTTTCTATGTGAAGACATTTGTGCTGTTACCTTCATCATATGGCAGTGTTTTTTCCTACATTACATATATAACAGATATGGCAGGGTTTTTCTACATTACATACGTGTGAAACTCATCTTTGGATTGCGGCTGTGAGTTCTGCTTATCAGAACTCTCTTTGCTCTTTCTTCCTCGTCTATAAGGCCAGCTAATAGCTTTGCTCAAAATCAGTCTCTGTCTCTGACGGTTGCACACAAGTTGCCTTGTCTGCTCCTGATATATCCCAGCATTCCACATCTTGAAGTTATTTTTAGTATCTGGACTTCCTTTTTAGAAAATTGGTCTGGGGACTTTGCATCCATTTTATGTTCTGTAGAGAATTAAGATCTTTGAAATTGTAGCATTTTAGAAAATTCTGAGAGCCGTTGATAAAAGTATTTTATTTTCACCTGTAAATAAACACTGGCAAAGAAGAAATAGAGGCTGTGAGTGACTGTGACCAATTTAGGAAAAGCAGCACTTATTCAGTGTGTCTTTTAGGGATTGCTGTCCGGTCGAGCAGAGAACAAACAGTAAGGGAGAGAAAAATCATAATATTCCTTGCTGTGATGAGAGGATCAATGTTCAGTCAGGTACAAAAACCAAACTGGACAGGTAGCCAATTATCAGGGACTTCTGCAGAAGTAGTGAGGGGCCACGCTACTAGGACATTGTCCTGTTACTTGTAGTGACTGACGGGATTTTGAATGCTATTTAGAATGATGGCAAGATAGGAGAAATTTAAGAAGATATGGACCTAAAATTTTTTAATTCAGGTGATTGCCATTTATTTTTAGTCAGGTGATTGTCAAGTGTTTAAGACAAACACAGGTGCCTACCTGGTATGCCCATGGAGACTAGCAGGAAAAAGGTACTTCTTACATTAGCGTGGAACAAAAATTTAAACAGTTATGATAAAATCCAAGCTCCTATAATGGTGCACTGGTTTACAATCATGGTTAATTACTTATGCTGTTTACAATGTGTTATACTGTAAAACTTACCTATGATATCTTAAATGGGCATTTGGCTTGTGGGAAATTAGAGGTCCAATAGATAAAGTGCTATTTGGTTAAGAGATATGACATTCTTCTCTCCCATTTCTAGAATTAAAACAACCTTCACTTTCTAAAGATTTTAAATCAAGTCCCAGCTCATGTCAGCTGCTGCATAGAATAGAGGTTCTTTAATATACTTGATAGACATGTTTACATGTACACTGTATAGTTTATAGGTGTTACCCTAATAGTTAATCAAGGACCCAAGTTTCCATGTACAAAATACTACATTGCATGAACATAATGTATTTGCTCTGCATTTTCATATGGTGAATTATATTAAAACACAGAGGTATTTAAAGTACTTTTACTAAAGCTAGGAAGGCTTCTGCTTAAAAGTATATAATGACATTTAATAACAATTTTAAATAATAAAAAGCTGCAGTTTTAACAGATTCTGTTCCTACTAAATTATTATTTTACAAATACCGGATAACTTCTTTTTAGTTATTTGAGCCTTATAATGTCCTCAGGAGGCTGGTAGTGAAGATATTTGAGTTTATTTAGAAACTTGAAAAGTCTGCTAGGAAAGATCACACAACTATTACATAGCAAAAATTCACAATCACATTTCCAGAACCCACATCCATTCTCCTTTATTTCTAATTACATGTTATAGTACTTTATAGGTCAGGAAGCAGTTTGTACTCATCTTATTTGAACTTTGGAATAATCCTGTGTTGTAAATTGAGTAAGTATTAGTTTAGTGATTTTATAATAAATCTGATGGTCTGGAAGTCCTAGCTAGAGCCAATAGACAAGAAAATATAAAAAGGCATCCAAAATGAAAAAGAAAAAGTAAAATTATCCTTTTTAGAGATGATATGATCTTATATACAAAAACCCTAAAGACTACACACACACGCACAACTGGTGAACTAATGAATGAATTTAATAAAGTTGCGAAATACAAAATTGCCATACAAAAAGTGAGCTGCTTTTTTTTTTGATACACTGAGAGTGAACTATTTGAAAAGAAAATTAGGAAAATAATCTCATTTACAAGAGCACCAAAAAGAATAAACTACTTGGGAATAAACTTAAGGAAATGAAAGACTTCTACACTGAAAATTGCAGAACATTGTTGAAAGAATTTAGATACAAACAAATGGTAAAATATCACACATTTGTGGATTGGAAGATTTAATGTTGTTAAGATGTCTGTATCACCCAAAGGATCTACACATTACATGCAGTTCCTGTCAAAAACCTCAGTGTCATTTTTTTTTTTACAAAAATAGAACAATCCTAAATTCATGTGAAGCAATAAAAGTACCTGCATAGCCAAAACAATCCTGAGGGGAAAAAAAGAACAAAGGGGAGGTATCATACTTCATGATTTCAAAATACATTACAGAGAGCTATGGTAATTAAAACAGTGTACCACTGGCATGAAGACAGGCACATGGACCGGCGGAACAGAATCAAAAGCCCAGAAATGAACCCATGCATATATCAAGCTGATCTCCAACAATGTTGCCAAGAATATAAAATAGAAGAAGAATAGCCTCTTAAATGGTGGTGGGAAAACTGAATATCCACATGCCCTTAGATTACCTGAGATGCAAAAATCAACTCAAAATAGATTAGATACTTAAATGTAAGACTTGAAACTGTAACACTCCTAAAAGAAAATGTAGGGAAAAGCTTTATGACATTGGTCTTGACAGTGATTTCATGGATATTGACACAAAAAGCACAGGCAACAAAAACAAATAGATTGGAGAGACTACATCAAACTAAAAAGCTTCTGCTGAGCAAAGTACACAGCCAACAAGATGAAAAGGCAGCCTATGAAATGAGAGAAGAAATTTTCAAACCATATAACAGAAAAGGGATTAATTTCCAAAATATATAAGGATCTCCCACAACCTGATTAAAAACTGGGCTAAAGACTTGAATGTAGACTTTTCTCCAAATAGCATTAACAAATGACCAATAGATATATGAAAGGATGCCCAAAGTGGCTCCTCATCAGGGAAGTGCAAATCAAACTACAGTAAGATATCATCTCACAGCTGTTGAGATGACTTACCAAAAAACAGAAGACAACAAGTGTTAGCAAGGATGTGGAGAAATTGGGATCCATCCCCACTGCGGGTGGGAATGTGACGTGGCTGCAGAAGGAGCGGAGCAGCAGGGGGTGCTGCGTGGCATGAAGAGACATTGAAGAGTGATTAACATCGGCAGTTACCTCAGAACATGACTTGCATTGCCAGAACTTTTCTAACCTCTAGAATTTCTATTCCTCTTCAGGCCATCTAGAATACTTCAATTACTTTGACTAGTTTTTATCTTTCAAATCTCGAGTTATATGTCCCCTTTGCAAAGGTAATTCTCTTGCTCATTCTATTCAGAATCCTGTGACTCTGTAGCTCATCATTTGGTGTGTGGCAGTAACCACTATCTGATATTATCTTATTGAATAATTTGTGTTTTCAGTCTTCCCATAGGAATCAAAATGGACCTTGTGTTATTCACTGCTGTGTCCCCAACTTTTAGCACAATTTCTGAAACGTATGATAAATCCCAAATGAAACCATAGTGGCAGAATAAATGAATGAACTTGGGGTCAGGGGGTTTGTGGGTAAGGAGGGAGAGTGGTGAACCAAAAGAGGACTGTGTGTGTGTTGAGCACCTGCTATGTGCCATACATTGGTTTAGGTTTTCTTTCACGTATTACTCTGTTTTATTGCCTTGCTAAAGACGTTACCCTACTTTAAGGAAATTGAGGCTTAGTAAAAACAAGCAACTTATCCACTGTCACAATTGGATAAGTATAGGAGCCTTTAGGGTTAAAGAGATCAAAACTCATTAGATGGTGGCAGATTGGATTTCCAGTTTCACTGAGGAAGAAGCTATTTTCCTTTAGACTGGAAGTCTCCGGAGACAGTGTCAGATGCCAGTGGTGTAGGGAGAAGGGAAATACCATTGGGGCCAGGTAGAAACCGTGTTTCCGGAGTCATCAGGGCCTCTGCCGGGCTTTGGGTTCTTACTGGTTTGGGTCCTATACCTAATCAGCTTCAGTGGAGAAAAGGTCAAAATTCAACTAACTGATGTAAAGTTGTTTTTATGAGTCTAAATCAGGGTCAGCAAACTGGCCCATGGGCCAGCTTGCTGCCTGTTTTTGTAAATAAGCTTTTACTGGAATAGAGCCACCATGTTTGTTTATATTGCCCATGGCTGCCTTTGGGTCACAAGGGCAGAGCTGAGTAATTGTGATAGTGATTCTATGGCAAATCCTAAAATATTTTCTATCTAGCCTTTTATAGAAAACTTTGTCAACCCCTGACCTAAAGCATAGTTAGCAGCAAAACAAAAATAAAACCAATTATTCAAAAAGCTAATGATAAAAAAATCCATAAAATTATAAACTATAGTGGCTAAATTTCTAGCTAACCTTGATTATCTAGCCAAAGATTAGACAACCCTTAATGTCCTTTCTTGCTGAAAACCTGTGCCTTTTTTAATTGCACAATTGTTAATCCAGGTGAGATAATTGTTCTCTTAGGAAATGAACAAAAAACTTCTTTCATTTCAATGCAGCATTAACACTCTGCCTTCAAAATGAGAGGATTTACATCTTATTGCATTGAATTGTGTATGTTCTGTATATCAAAACCTATCTCAAAAGTCTTACCTTTTCAAAGAATACTTTCCTGAATAATTTAGAACCACCATGCGAGAGCAGCAGAATTTCTAGTTTCATACACAAATAGATTTGGTTGAAAATAAATACAATTTATAACTCTGCAAAGGAAGTATAGTATTTTGTTTAGTTTTATGATCAAGTAAAAGTAATTCAGCAGTCATTTATTTCTCTTTCTTTGGCAGGCTCTTCGATAGCTCAGGGTTCCCTTGTAATATTAATGGGACTCTCCGTGGAAAGGAGTCTGGAGTGACCTAGTTGTTTTGCTGTCCGTGAAATGCCATAGCTCCTCCGCACTTCCCTTAAGGATGATTGTCTGGCTTCTTTGTGAACACGTTAGCTGACAAGTGGAAATGTGTGTGAGTGTTATCTATTAAGGGAAAGAATGAAGAGGAAGTTAGTATAGGTCTGTTAAATTTTTATTTTAATCAAATTCCAGCTAAGGAAAGAACCTGTACAGAGGTACAGAAGAGAAATAGGTGATTTTAGTTGATGGTGATCCGGTTTGACTTATGTAAAGAAGAGAGTAGTTGAGACTTCAGACCGTAAGGAGGAGTTGAGGTGGGATATTCAGAGGGACTTGGTTGCCATGACAAAGAATTGGATTTACTCTGTGGGCAAAGAGGAGCACTAAAGAATTTTAGTGGAGTGACTGAAGCTGCAGTTTAGGAAATTCGCTCTAGTAGCATCACATAGGCCTGATGAAGTAGGGACAAATAACAATCATGAAGTCAATTTAGGAGGCTTTTAAAATGTCCGAATAATCTGAGCCCGAAGCACAATGGGCGCGGTGAGAATGTGCAGCACAGAAGATGAAGAAATATCTGGGGAGAATTTGTAAGATTTTTGTATCTGAAAAAAAAATAATTAAATGATAGTCCAAAGTGTTTTGGCATTAGATGACTACAAGATGGTGATGAATTAAACAGACATGAGGAGGGCAAGAAGAGAAGTGTGGAAATAAACACTCATGTTCACCCTGGTACAGGTTGAGTTTCAGAGTTGATGCAACACCCAAATGGAGGGAGCAAGACGATTTCAGTTCTGGGTATAGAGCACAAATGTGTTCTTTTGTCGTGCTGTTTTTCTTTATCTGGAGTGAATTTTTTTACCTTCGCTCTTTAGTAGGTTGACTATTATTTTTCCTCTTAGCATTTAGGAATTATTATTAGTTTCTCATTTTTTGTTACTATTGAGAAATCTATCAGCTGTTCCTTTTTGGTAGCTTTTAATATTTTTCCACTGTCTAATAAAGTATCTATGTATGGATTTATTGTCTGTTTGGCTTGGAAATAATTTTGCATCCTGAATCTAAGGAATTGTGCCTTAAATACTTTGTGGAAAGTTCTCAGGAATTATCACTTCAATATTGTCTCTTCATCCTCTCAATTTAATCTTGGTAGAATTCCTTTTAGATGTATATTGGACCTTCTAATTTTACCTTCTGTGACCACCACACCTGTCTTTTATATTTTCCATTTTATTATTTCTCTCTGCTCCATTCTTTTGATTTCCTTGTATTTTTTTCCACTAATTGTGTCTTTAGCCATTTCAAATCTGCTTTGTAAGCTTTATGATATCTTGAGCATTGATTAATGCAAACTGTATTTTTACCTCACAAGTATATAAGACAAGATATTTCTTCAGTATTTATACAAAAGGTTCTTATGCTGCTTAAGCTTGCTTTAGTTCTCTGCCCTCTGCACCCTTTGTATATACTTTGTTTTCACCTCATTGTCTTCATTGGACTGGTATAGCATTTTGTTATAAATATTTTGCAGCTCTTTTTATTTCTTAGCAATACATAAAATAAAGATGTATCAATGGAGTCTTAGGTCCAAGAAATCAGTACATGTTCAGTGAATGTGCCGAAACTCTTTGTACTCCTAGAGCTGCCACAGCAATTTCTGACATTTCAAAAGTCATTCTTTTACCTGTAAAAAGGCAGCGTGGGTCAAGTTCTAGTTCCTGCATCTTCAGCTAAATTAGAGCAGATCAGTGCTGCTGGTGATCTCATTCTAATCAGAAGGTCTGGCTGATGCATACACCTTAGTCAAGTGTACTCGGTAAATTTGATTATTTGCCACCATTTTTCAAAACATTTTGTCCGTGGAGAAGAGAAGCAGTGAAATAAAAGACACTGAGATAATTTTTCTTCAGAAAAGGGCATTTTTCATGTGTAGTATTTTAGTAGTATTAATTTATTATTTTACACCAAGCAATACTTGTCTGTTAGGAATGTTGAACATAATAACTAGTGTTTAAATGATCTTACTCAAGTTTCATTCATAAAAAAAAAATTAGCCAGATTGAAACTATCAGCTTCTGAGTCCCCAGTCCCTTATCCCTGCAGTCCATGTACTATCAGATATTTAAACACTAGAAAAAGTGTAATCTGTTTTTAGGCTGTGTTCCAGTAGTTTCAAATATGGTTCACAAAAAGACGCCCATCCTGTTAACTGGAGCAGAGGAAGAAAACAATTAGATAGCACAGTAATGCTTTCAGATGTATACACAGACTTTTTAGAGTGATTCTTAAATTACTTGACATCTGCATGTGCAAGTTAAACAGGATCTGGTCCATAGTATTTCCCCCTTGAGAGCTGTCTTCCCAAGAGGGATGATAAAGTGCAGTATAAACACCACGGGAGAAGTGAACTGATTTCGAAACATGTCATTGATTTTTTAAAATAATATATTTTATTGATTATGCTATTACAGTTGTCCCATTCCCCGCCCCTGCACACACTCCCACCCACATCTTCCCTTTTCGTTCATGTCCACGGGTCATACATACAAGTTCTTTGCCTTCTACATTTCCTATACTATTCTTAACCTCTCCCTGTCTATTTTGTACCTACCATTTATGCTTCTTATCCTCTGTACCTTTTCCCCCCTCTCCCCCCCACTCCCCTGCAGATAACCCTCCATGTGATCTCCAGTTCTGTGATTCTGTTCCTGTTCTAGTGGTTTGCTTAGTTTGTGTTTGTTTTTGTTTTAGGTATGGTTGTTAATAACTGTGAGTTTGTTGTCATTTTACTGTTCATATTTTTTATCTTATTTTTCTTAGGTAAATCCCTTTAACATTTCATATAATAAGGGCTTTGTGATGATGAACTCCTTTAACTTGACTTCATCTGGGAAGCACTTTATCTGACCTTCCATTCTAAATGATAGCTTTGCTGGATAGAGCAATCTTGGATGTAGGTCCTTGCCTTTCATGACTTGGAATACTTCTTTCCAGCCCCTTCTTCCCTGTAAGGTCTCTTTTGAGAAATCAGCTGACAGTCTGATGGGATCTCTTTTGTAGGTAACTATCTCCTTTTCTCTTGCTGCTTTTAAGATTCTCTCCTTCATTTTAATCTTGGGTAATGTAATCTTGGGTAATGATGTGCCTTGGTGTGTTCTTCCTTGGGTCCACTTCTTTGGGACTCTCTGAGCTTCCTGGACTTCCTGGAAGTCTATTTCCTTTGCCAGATTGGGGAAGTTCTCCTTTAATATTTGTTCAAATAAGTTCTCCACTTGTTGCTCTTCCTCTTCCCCTTCTGGTACCTCTGTAATTCGGATGCTGGGATGTTTAAAGATGTCCTGGAGGTTCCTAAGCCTCTCCTCATTTTTTTGAATTCTTGTTTCTTCATTCTTTCTGGTTGGATGTTTCTTCCTTCCTTCTGGTCTACTCCATTGATTTGAGTCCCAGTTTCCTTCCCATCACTATTAAGTCCCTGTACATTTTCCTTTATTTTACTCAGCATAGCTTTCATTTTTTCATCTAATTTGCAGCCAAATTCAACCAGTTCTCTGAGCATCCTGATTACCAGTGTTTTGAACTGTGCATCTGAAAAGCTGGCTATCTCTTTGTCCCTTAGTTGTATTTTCTGGAGCTTTGATCTGTTCTTCCATTTGGGACTTTTTTTTTTTTTTTTTTTTTTTTTTTTTTTTTTTTTTTTTTTTTTTTTTTTTTTTTTTTTTTTTTTTTTTTTTTTTTTTTTGTCTTGGCATACCTGAGCCACGAAAGGTTAAGTGCCTCAGGCAGGTTCTGCTGAAAGGACTCATGTGCCTGACTAACTCTGAATGTGCAGGTAAAAATGCTGGAGTAACTTGTCCCAGTGTAAAAAGTCTACTCGCATCCACACAACATCCACACAACTGCCATTCCTTAAAAGAAAGCACGTTCTTGGTGGAAGGGATCACAGCTCTTTCTTTCCAAGTTTTCCGCCTTCCCTCCAGCACCTGATTTTTTTAAATGGACAACTAATCATTTACCTTTAGTTGAGGGCACAGTATTTCTTCAGGTTGTTACATAATGAAAAGTGGGATTTTAAATGTTTTAATACAGTTGATTAGGTATTGTTTAAACTTGAGCATTTTGTTAGATTCTAAGCCAATGGTCTGAAGGTACCTTCCAGAATGATTATGCAATGCAATAGGGTAGGTATAAATTAGACTTCCATTTTAAAAATGTTATGTTAATGGACAATTTTGCTTTACAGTTGTTGTCTTATTTTAAAATTCTTAGAGACATGTCTGAGGCTTTTAAACTATGTGTTTGAGTAGTAAGTAGTATTGAAGGGAACATTTTCTGGAGCTCAGATAATGAACAGTGGGTTTTTCTGAAGATGAGCAGAGTAACTCACTGTGATTCTTCCCTTGCATGAGAAGTGAGAATCTGGTCTCAGGGGACCAAGGAGCACAGAATACCATGAAAATCTAGAACCTGGCACCTCTGGTGAATGAGCTTTGACTGTCTAGTCAAGAATGACAGTTTGAAGGACCACTCACACTCCTTGAGCTGCTTTAAGTCCCTTTAAATAGCACGTAGTAGCCTTTTAAACATGTCTCAGTCTTTGCCTTTTTAATATTCCTGTTTCTAAAATTATAGAGAATAGCCCAAAGTAGGAGTTCCATTGATAACCTTACATTTGTGTGTTCCCTTTGTTGATGTTGAAGTCGTTGTCAGTGTGGTAAGGGGAATGTCCGTCACAGGAGAGAGATGACAGAACTAACTGACACGGTTGGTAGACATGTGGCCCTCTCTGTGCTTTTTATGGACCGCGTTGCCAAAGTGGTTTAGGGTGTACGCAAATCACTTCATTTTGATTCTAGATTCTGCGCTCCTAATAGCTTTTAAATTTATACAGTTTTTGTTTAGCTGTCAAAATATTTAATTATATCATGCCCAAAGGTGTAAAGCTGTCAAATAAATCCTAGTTTAGGCATAAACATTTGCGAAGTCCCCTGCGCTACTACACCCATAGCTGTTACTGGGCAGCCTGAGAACCTGTCTGGGGGGGAGGGGTGTATTGAGGAACATTAACTCAGCAGGTACAGAACAACATTGGCCCGATGAATTGGTGATTACTTGTAAAACAGCAGGTAGTAATGCCCCCAGTCTTTGTAATTCTCCTCTTTGTAAAAGAAAGCAGACTGAGAGTGTGGGGGATTCTTTGGGTCGATAGGCACTGTAAGAAAGCTGTCTGTTTGCAAATATATATACTCTTGCTTTCCTTGACTTAACATTATTTTTGGTTTTTTGTTTGCTCTTTAGAAATGGGGTACATTTGTACACCATTCACACTTTATGCTCCTCCCTCTTACTCTAGAGTCTCTTGCTATAGGAAGAATGATCCCAATGACACAAAGGAAATATGTACACTGATCAACACTTACTATAAGTTTAAAGTTTTCTATGTAAAAAAATTTTTCCAGCTGCATTGAGTTATGATTGACAAGTTTAAAAAAAGGATCTATTTAACATGTACATGCAGTGCTGTAAAATATTTTTAAAGAAAGGGAAAATATTAAAATTTTAATTATCCTATCTAGTAATTTCATAAGGAAAGTTTTTTGCTATTTGATGACATTATTTGGAGATAGACTGTGGGCATAAATAGTGATGCAGACTTTACTAATGCAACATTTACTAAGAGGTAGGGGACTAAAGTAAATTAGTTCTACTTTGAAGCTTTTATTTTCTTCCCTTTCAAAATGAATGGGAAGGTCCTTGAGAGGCCCTTGAATGAAAGCTGCTTTTCATTAGTGCCACCAAATACCTACTTGAAAGAGCTGAGTTCTAACTGAACACCCACACAAGAGAAAGGGAAAGCTTCCTTTTTTCTACTGGAGGACCATCAGCTAAATAGCTCTTGGCTTCTCTTTTCCAATCAGGTGGTTTCACATCAGAGTTAATTACTCCCGTCATTTATTCTAATCACCCTTCTCTTATGGCTAGCTGCATTCTGTCATGGGGTGGCATCATTTGAAGCCAGTTAAGTTTGAAAACCACTGCAGGGTACTTGAGGCTCATTAGTGAGGCCTCTCCATGCCTGGCTTTGGATTTGCTCCCTGATTAACTCCGCATCTCTCTGCCTTGCTCCCCCTCCCGCCGTCCACCAGCCCCCACTCCTCAACTCAGTTGCTCTAAAGAGGAATGTTTCAATTAACTCTTGCCTTGCTGTTTGTCTTTGCACCTCCATATTTAATAAAAATTTAAGTGCTTATATTGCTAATAGTATACTTAATAAATTCTGGCCTTACAGCTGCATCCTTTGTGATGAATTTAACTGAAAAGGTAGAATTCCTACAAAGGAGAGTTATATTTTTGAACAACAAAGGAGGAAAATGGTGGTCTCGCAGAATAAATGCATCTATGTCCTTGATCAATTTGTCCTGTCCTAACAGAGGCAGTGATTTTAATTCTGATTTTAGGGCCCAGCGTGTTGAACAGCTTATCATAGAAGTTATCTGAGAAGCTTAAAAAATATCTCAAGTCAGATTTATTTGTTTGACATTGTTGTTTATTATTATAGTAGTTTAATTTAGACCTGTTTGCCAAGTGGCACATTTCAAAGCTATTAAATCACAAAAGCAAATAATGTTTGTGCTGTGCTTTAAAAAAGAAAAAGAAAAGAAAAACATGTAATCAGTGTCATCCTGAGTAGTTGGAGACAGTGTTATTAGACAAAGCATTTAAAACATTTTCCCAAAATCAACGAAATCATATATCGAGTTTGGTAGTTAAATGAAAATGTTTATTTAAATAAGAAAGAAGATAATTTTCTCTGTTCTTTTTACACAGTAGTTTCATTTAAAGCACTCAGAGTTCAAGTGTCAACACAAAATATGATACACATTAAAATACATGAAATCACATTTTTTAAGTTGCTGATCTTCATCAATTAGCAAAATGAGCTCTTAGTGTTAATTTTCATCTCAAAATACTTTATGGGTTGCTTCTTTATAAGAGTTTTTGGACCTAACAATGAACAAATATGTTAGTATTCTGTGTTGCGCTCTCATTTTTTAATTTGATTTTTAAAATCTCCTAAAGAATTTATAGTTAAGTTAATGGAAGAGAGGCCTAAAATATGTGTTTTTTTTAAGGCTCTGGTATTGAGTGTCTAGTATGTGCTCAGTTCCAAAGATGCAGATACAGTCTCTGCATTCAGGAATTCACATCTTATGAGGAAGACAGAAAAATAAACTGCAATACAAGGTGAAAGTTTTAGTTTTAAAAAGGTATGTGTAAAAGCAAAAACCAGTTGAAAGAATAATGAAATCTGCCAGTAAAGCCTGCAGACTGACATGGAGTGTCAGATTTAGTATATGATCAGCTTACTTAATATCAGTGTTGCTAAATGATATATGTGAAATCCATTAAAAATAATCCTTAATATGAAATGGTTCCGTATTTTTAGAATTTTTGTAGCGTAGCTTCGGGATACACCGTTCTGCTTCAAAAGGATGTGTAGAGTGGTTCGTAGCTTGGCCCTAGGAGTCAAATGTGGGTTCGGGCTGCCAGTTGACATACACTACCCGGGTGACATTAGGCAGTTCATTTAGCACTCTTAGCCTCATTTATAAAATGGTTTTTAGAAGCGTAGTGCGTCTCTCAATAGATTATTGTGAAGTTTAAATAAAATAACCCACATAAAACATGTAGCATAAAGCTGAGCACATCATAAGTGCTCGCTAAATGTTAAATGCTGCTGTTATTATCATACTGTTGTTTAGCTGGTCAGGGAATTTCTTCCAAGTTGGTCTTCTGATACATTTTCCTTACATGGTCTATTGTCTTCCTGAGCCTTTGTCAGGTTTATGATTGACATTATTTGCATCCATCTTCCTGATATTGTTCAGGAGAAAATAAAACCTTGGAAGATGATACTGTGATTTCCACTTCACTTTTTCCTTTATGTCATTATCCTATCCTAAATTTGATTTTAGTTAACAAACTGCAGACCTCTTGTTTGCAATGCCTGGTAGCCACAGAAAGTCTTCAAATTTTCTAAAACTCTGCCAAATTAGCATTGCATCAAGTGTTTAAAGTTTCCATGGTCAATTTCATGCTATACAAAGCTTTAAGATCATAGTTCCTGAGTATAGACACAGAATTGTGCTAAATCACAAGAATTTCTTAAATGCCATTCATTCATTCAATAGACATTTATTAGGGGGCTACTGAGCAATTAGGTCTGTGATCACAAAATTGGAAGAATATGACACCTGCCCTTTGGGGCTGTCATTATGAAGATCAAACAGACATGACAGTAACTAATTAGAGAAGTAGATTAAGTGATGTATTTATTTATTCAACAAATATTTTGTGAGCACCTATTACTTATTTTTGGGACTATAGCAGTAAGAAAAACAGCATAGTACTTGCCCTTTTCATGTTTATTGTTTAGTAAGGATTATGGATAATAAATAAGAAACTAAACAAATAAATATATAACTTGTGATAATATAAAATGTAGTATAACAAATGTAATAATAGATGTGATATGTACCATGAAGGGGAAACACAGGCTACCACTAGAGTATTGAATATTTTATTTATTCATTTGTGTGAGTGTAATTTTTAAAAAAATATTTGAGTTAAAATTGACGTATAACATTATATCAATTTCAGGTATACAATGCATTGATTAAATATTTTTATATATTGTGAAATTATCACAAGTCTGTTTAACATCTCTCACCATACACAGTTATAATTTCTTTCTTTTTTTTCTTCCAGTCTGAGATCAAAAGACAAAATGCCTTATTTTGCTTCCTGGGAAGATTGGGGCAGGCTTAACTTGGGAAACTGTTTGGTCGGAGTCTTTAGGAATCTGTAGAGGTTGGCCAGGGAGAGAGGGCGATAATGGGAAGGGCATCACAGGTGTGAGAAGCTGCATGAACAAAGGTCTTCTTGTCACAGTACAGAACCAGAGCTAAACTTCATTCTGACGTTGACGGGCAATATGTGTGTGAGAAACCTGCGGAAAGATAAGACCACAGGGAGTGTTTATGAACAGTATTTGATGCCTTTGGGAGTAAGGAACGCGGACGTTTTTCTTGGGGTAGTGGCACCCAAAAGGTGGCTGCCAGACCTGGAGCGTCAGTCTTCCCTGAGAACTTGTTGAAAAGGCAGATCTTGGGCTCCGCTCTAGATCTACAGAAACCACTTCTGCTGGGGGCATCTCAGAAATCTGTGCTTTAACAAGTCCTCCAGGTGACTTCGGTGCGTGTTGCATCCAGATGGAGAAAGGCCGCCTCATGGAAAGGAGAACCATTGAAAGTCTTAAGGGGAGTCCTGACTCGGCCAGGTTTTAGACAGCGATTAGTACAGGGGGGGGGATTGAAGACGACACTCTTTTTAATTTTTAATTTTATTTTTTGTTGTATTTTTTTCATCATCATTTAGTCCCCTTACATCCCCCCCCACCCTGCCGCAGTCACCACACTGTTGTCCTTGTCCATGAGTCCTTTTTCCTTTTTGCTTGATCCCTCTGCCCCCTGACTGCACCCCTCTCCCCTCAAAGCTGTCATCTTGCTGTCCATCTATGAGTTAGAAGGTTTTAGAGATAAAGAGACAGTTTGGCTAGTGTTAGAATAATTGAACCAAGAAATAATGAAGCACAGAGCCAAAGACAGTCAAAAAAGTGGAAGGAAAAGGAAGAATGAATTTGGAAGATGCTTTGGAGGCTCATTATCTGACAAAGTTTTGAGGGGAGAGGAAGAGAAGTCAAGATGAAGGCCACAACTTCCTGACTGGCTGACTGGGTGGGGGGCTACATGGTAATCCAGAAAACAAGCAAGAGAGAAGTTTAAGAGGGAAAATAATTCATTTTCTTTTTGACACATTAACTTCGAGTTACCTGAAGCCCACACCAAAAGAAGTAGGCTGATGGGCAGGGAACATTTTGGACTTGACTCTGGAGATGGTAGTAATTGCCGGGTAAGGTAGTTGAAGTCTGGCTCATCCAGCCAGAGATACGTCAGAAACAAGGGCCTGGGACCGAATCCTGAGGAGAATGGACACTGGGGAGGCAGACAGAGGAAAAGGACCCTACGTTTAAAAGTGAGGATGTAGAAAGTGAATCTGGAGGTGGGGTATGAAGGAAGCTCGGAGAGGAGACAGGTAGAAACACAGATGCCCTGATGCAATGAGGTGAAGTGAGGAAAGTAAGTGTCCGTTGGACTCAGTGAGACATGGAACCTTAGCAAAAACATCATCAGTGTGTTTCTGAAACAGAGAGGTGAGAGATTAGTTAAGAAGTTGAAAGAGAGGTAAGGAAGCATAAATAACAAATTTACTGAAATCTTTCAAGAAGGGTAGGCTGTTGATCTCATATTGCCCAGATGGTCATGGCTGCATAAAAATAATTAAAATGGACCCTGTTAACTAGCCATTATTCCACTGATGATTCAGAAAGAATCAGACCTACAATTTATTGTGATTTAGAGAATCATAGACTTTTATCACAAATGTTCAGGAATTTCTAGCAATGGGCAAACAGGCTACTTCCATCTGCTAAAATGAGGGGTGTTTTTTTAATGAGGTTTATGAATATATTTACATTGTCTACAGATTGAATATATCTGACTTTCAGTAAATGTTGTATTCTCTATAATAAATTGTAGCCTGTGTCTATATGATCGTTCTTAACATACATGACTGATACAGCAGAGTAGACAAATGTTAAGAATTCTAATGGGGAACTTGTAAAGATAGATTGTAGTTGGTATAATGGCCCTTTACCTTTATTGTTAGGGAGGTCATAGTGCCCCGTCTCCCATGCAGCCACAGCTCTTCAGAGATCTGTAACTGGCTAAAGAATACACACTGCAGAACATTTCTGTTTCACACTTGAAGATAGTATATTTCTGCTGTCGGGTCCTTAGGTATAGCCATTCTTCATGAGCTGATAGTTATAATGACCTTTTCAAAACTACGTCAAAGGTCATTTTGTAGTCTGCAGGTGCTTTGTGCTTTGTAAGCTCCATCTTTACCTTCAGTTAAGAGAAACTATTTTTAAAAGGGTTAAATACAGTTAATCCCTGCATTCTATCTTACATCAAAATGCCACAAAAATCTGAACGTAAATTCAGTTTGGGGAACTGAATAGAAAGCTTTTCTGTCCAGTGTGGTGACCACCAGTCACCTGTGGCTTTGAGCACTTGAGATGTGGCTAGTCTGAATGGCGATGTGATGTGCATTCCAAGTGCGAGACGCCTGCCAGTTTTCTAAGATTTAATACAGAATAACAATGTTATATATGTCTAAATGATATATTTATATTTCTGATTAAATGTACTCTGTTAAAATTAATTTCATCTGTTTATTTTTGGAAATGTGGCTACTAGAACATTTTAAACTACATATGTGGCTTAACACTATATTTCTGTTGGAGAGCACTGGTAGAAAGTTTTGGTGGTCACTTTGCTATCGAGAATTTTTCTGGCTCTGACATTCCGGTGTTGAATGTGAACGTATTTTAATATTTAAGTAGTATATATACAGGTCAGGCACAAACAATGCCCCTTTTTTATCACATAAAAATTTTTGTTACAAAGCATGTAATTGTGTAACATACCAATATCCCACTCAAGCACACCATATGACACTTCAGGTGACATGTTCAGATTGCTGTCCATCTCGTGTGAGACATTCACGTACCCTACCCACCACACTGGATCGTGTTGCCTCTGCCGCACCCTGTATTTCTGTTATGATTAACAGCCCTAGATCCAAAAAAGGCTTAGGGTAACTTCAAATCTCTAAAAGTCCAAAATATTCATGCTAACTTCGAAACAGTTCATCTTTCGCCATACAAACATGTTCCTTCTCCAGTGTGATGAAGGTCCAGAAAGGAAGGCTGAGTGTCACCCCAAACCCCCTCTCCTTCCCCTCTCACATTGGTAATCAGTTGGCGTGCAGACGTAGCTTAACTCTTTCTGAAGTCTGTCCCGTCCTCTCCATCCCGCTGCCCCTGTCTCGAGGCACTCAGCGCACCGCGCACTGACTACTGCAGTCATCTTAGAAACGGGTGACCTTTTGCCTTCCCCGCCCTCGGAAGAGACATCTCACCTTGTTATCCCCAGAATCTAGCACAGAACAGACTCTATAGTAAGCACTCAATAGATGTTTGTAGATTGGATGTCAGAGCTGCTGATATTAATCCAAAGTTGCAGAATGAAAAAAAGACTTTTAGTCCTACATGTAATGTATGTATATACAATTGCATACACAAAGTGAGTGCAGATGTAATTCTCTGGCTGAACTTGTCAATGCTTTAAAAGTTATTCAGCAACTTTTGCATTCATATTCTTTAGTTTAAGTTTTCAGTGTTTCTTTATTGGGTATTCTTGGAAGTGATGATATAATAAGTATTCTGTTTTGCCAAGGATTTTGATTTGCCAATATAAGTTTTTGGCAGTCGGTCCAGGGGATCATTGGTGCCATGAAGACAGCTCCTTGTTTTTGTCCAGGGTCCCCGTGGGATTAAACTACATCTGGCAATAAGTAGGGATTTGGGTCTGGCCCTCTTCAAAGGCAAGAGACTGCTAGTATTTATCAGATCTATGTGGATAAGCAAATGGGAAGGGATTAAATTTTTTGGTTTTGTTTTCCTTCCTTTTGTAAATGACTAGAAAATGAACTTCTAGAAGTTCATATACCAAATCAATACATTTTTTCAGTGGTTGTTGAAGATAAAAGCTTTTTCCCCCCTATACCTCCATGGATAATTCAGAACTTTAGATTAATATTTTAATTACTTAAGTGTATATTTTTATAGCTAGTGTATAGAGAGCCTAACAGCCATTTACAACGCTCAGAATTAATTTCCTAGGGATTTTAACATCCGTAAGTATTAGGACATCACGGTTGGCATTTGCAGGCTCTTGTTGCCTATTTATCTGTGAGGGAAAGTTTACCCAAAATTACTTTCTGAGGAGAGACTCAGCCCTGTCTTAGGGTCTGCCACTCTGCCTTCCAAGTGGAGGTGGACCTTCCGCTTCACATCTTGGAGAGACTGTTAGCCCTGTGACTCAGTTCAGCTGATGTTGAAGCCTGTGGCTCTGCGTTTAACTGACAGAATACAATGGCCACGTTCCAGGTGCTTGTCATGGAGTGTAATCTAGAATTTACCATTCAAAGCCTCACCTAGGAGAAATGATGTTTATGCAGGGTTGCCTGAGGAATATGCAGTCTTTCCATTTGTCTGCACTTTAAATCTATCCAGGATTAAGTCAGTCCCTCTGAGAGTCACATACCTGGATTCCATCATATTGCCAAGGGAGGAATTTCTTATCTCAGGAATAGAAATAATGTGTTTTTTTTAGGCCATCTGGTTTATTTTTACATTATGGTCATATTTGACTCTTCTAAGTGTTCCTGTCTCTTTCTTTATGCTGCCTGCTAGAAAGCTGAGGGCCAAGTACATGGTGCAGTTTTAACAAGTCTACACAATTTCATGGTGTGATTTTTATGTACTTACTATTTTTGCATTACCTTACTTACGTTAAGTTTATTTTATCTTTATGACTATGCATTGTCATGAGCTGTAAATTGTTTTCTGAATGAAGTTGTGCAAATGCAAACAAATAATAAAATAGGTGTATCTGTCCTTTAATTTTGTGTAGCTGTTCACCATCCATTCTTACAGAATAGAACTTTTTAAAAGCTCCATTTCCCTATGTGTATTATACTATAAATAGTTTAAAATATCTGTATATTATGAATTCCTAGATTTTAGATTAAGAGTGACCTAAGGTTGAAATGTTAATTAAATGTTTTAATGTTCTGTAGCTCTAAAGAAAATAGTTGGATAAAATGTCAGCATATAGGTCTATTTTAAACATTAGAAAAAAATCATCTCCCTGAAAAGGAGGGTAATTGTACAAGTTTGCCTAATCCTTTTGATCTTGGCACACAGCAATACAGACTTCAGTTGAGATTAAAACTATGAATTTCAAAGGAAACATGGCCTTCAGTGTGTAAAATATATAACAGCTGGTTGACTAGCCATTTAAAACTACACAATAACAATCGCGGACAGAATGATTCTCCTGCCAGAAGATGCACGGGTGCTTGATGGTTCTATCAAGACGTGATGCTAACTCACACTTTTCTTTAGTAATGATATAAATGGAGCAGGGAGCGGTGCGCTGTGGCGCAAGATCTCTCTTCTGCCCAACAGTTCAAGGGCAGTTTAGGAGTACACAACTCCTTTTAGTGATTTCTCCGTCTGCTTCTCAGCGTGAACTTCACTGTGTTGTTGACTGAATTTCATTGTTTTTAACTCAGGTGTAATTTTTTTTCATGGCATCCAATAGTTGTTTTTCTTTTTTCCTAAATCCTTGATCCTACTTCTCCCCCTTTGGTATTCATGACTTACATGAGTTAATGTCACAGCTTCACATATATTTGATGCCCTCAAAGTTAAACTTTTCCATGTAAGTAGCATAAAATTTGTCTCATGTTTTTGTTATATATTTATATTAAGGTAAATAGCTGAATTTGGAAGCATTGTGATGTATGGGAAAATGCCAATTCATGTTAGTATATACTTGATCAAAATTTTAATATTTTTCACTATTGTGTTTCACATGAACAAGTACTAATTTTTAATAGGTTAATTAATATGTCTTTTAAAAATGAACAGTAATATGGGTTTGTCACTTTCGACTAATCCTATTTGAAAAGCACATTTACATTCAGAATTTATATCTGTTATGAAAAAAATGTTGATTTTTCTGTGACCTTTGTCTTTTGAAAAATTTTGATATAGCAAATTTTCTATTCTTTCCATTTATTTTGAAGAAGGAAATGACAGGTAACTAAGATTTTGCTAAAGTTACTTGGATTCATCACAAATTCAAAGCCAGCACCGAAGGAGTTAATGTATCTTATTAGGGGGACAGGAAATCTGGCAACTATTGCAGAAACGAGACCTAATGGTGCACACAAACAATTTGTCAGTCTTCTTAAATGTGAATAGCTTTCCGCAAAGTGGCTGCTCTTGCTTTGTTTGAACAGGCTAAACTTTTCCTTTTTGGACTTTAAATCTTAGAAGCGAAATGTGATCCACGTATTCAATCAAAATCATTTAATTCAAAGCATATTTTGATTGGAACAAAGTTGACATGGAAAGAAACTCTAGAATAAAAAAGTTGAAAGGACTTTATATCATATATTTAGCAGGAAAATTTGAAACAGTTCTAATTAGGCTGAAAAAAACAGCTTTCTTCAATGTAAATTACAGAGGTCATATATCAATGTTAAGGAAACATTACCACTAGTGTTTGAAATCCAGCACATGCAAACATAACAGACCAGTTCATTTTAAATGTGTGTGTGTATGTGTGTGTAGAAGGCTGTATTACATGTATTTGAAATGAAAAATACTTAAAATTCCGAGTCCATAATGTTGTATATTACATTCTTGCCAATCCAAACATTAACTCCTTTGAAACATATTACTATCTACACTCAAATGAATTAAGACTCTTAATTATAAATACAATTAAAAATCTATGAAACAAATTCTTGTTTTTTCCTCCCATTAAAAATACGATGAAATGCATCTTATAATCAAATGTGTATCAAGTCAAGAGGGTTAGTCAGTGGTTTTTATTTTATGTGAAACTTACAGATCCATCACCTTGTATCTCAGAGCCGGAGAGGGCACTCTGGGAGCTGGGGAGTGCAGTGGTGGGGGATAGGTGTGCAGAAATGTGAGTCTGCGCTGGCTGGTCAGACCGCTCTCCTTCTGGTTACACAATTATTTCTGTGTATAAAGTTTATAGATAATATTTGTTTCTTTTATTTGATTTTTTTATGAAGATCATTTATCCTTTAGATGTCAGTAGCTTTTATTTAGTTGTTTTTTTGCAAAGTTTAAATAAACACTAGCATTAATCTTGGAATTACAAGTATGAGAAGCACAAATAATATACAAGTAAGGTTACCTGGTCTGAGGTAAATAATTACCATAATTGAAATTGGTAATCTTGATTTTATGTAATTTTTACATTAGAGAAAATTTGATTGTTTGAAAATGAAAGGAAATTGTTATTGTATCTCTAAACCATGCATTAGATTAAACACATGGTTAATGCCTTTTATTTTTGAATTTTTATTCTCAAATAGCTTAGAATTTCTTGTAAAAAAACAAACTATTTCTACATCAGTTATTATATTATTTGGCTGCACTATAGGAAACAAGAATGATTTTATACAATATTTTTTATCAATAAATAATTCATTTCCTTAATGGATTAGTTTCACAAAAACATAGATTACATTCTTTCGATGAGATTTATTGTTAGACACATATTCATATATGTAATTATTTCTGACACACGGTCTTCGTACAAACATGTTAATTTACGAATAATTTACTATTATCTTTATAATATTAAAGGTTTAATTTGTTGATGTTTCAAACAAATGAAAGTTACCAATAAGTGTTTGTATTTGACACCTATATACTGTACTTTTTAGCCTATCTCAAGTGTGCTGGTCTCTGTTTAATAGATCTCATTAAAAACCAGATATCAGCCCCCGGACAGTTTGTCAAGACTAATATGAGTCCCCCTGGGTTGCTCTGACAATTTGTGTGAGGCTTCGTGTGATAGTCTTTTCATAGTCTTATTTGATCCTTAACAATTGGACATTAGTCACTGATTTATTTTGTAATAACTCAGATGAGTTGCATATTATTGTATTGTGTTGGACATTTCAGTGGATTTTCCTCTTTACAAATTTTACTCAGAACACACATTGGATGTAAATGATGTGTTCAGCCCGCTAGGGGAGTCCTAAGGGTTGATTGGTTCGTTTGGGAGCAGCATGGGAAGCCTGTTACTATCCCCTAGCTGCAAACCGTATTTAACTCCAGTCTTAATGAGGACTGTCTGTCCGAAAGGCTCCGAAGAATCTCAGATGCACACGTGTGCCACTGGCACGCATTTATTTGTGGCTAAAAATGTGGATATAAATAAGTATTTTATAAAGAGTATTTTTTTAAATCTTAACGTATAAAAAGGAATTTAAAGAATTTTTAATATGTTTTATGATTTATATTGTGTTTTTTGAATCTGAAAAACAGAAGTTATAAAATATAATCCTAGGATACTCTGTTTTGAATTATTTGGGTTTTGTTTTCCTCAATAATTCCCTAATCTTTGCCTTTACTTCTACCCTCAAGTCTTTAGTAAGTACATTTGTTTATTATTAAATATTTTTGGTTAGGCAGTTGTCATTCACTGAAATGACAAGAATGTTAAAATCCTAAACTGACTTCGTACTAAAATGTACTAGGACTTTTTGGAATTCTCCATATCCTTAGCAGTTGCTCTTTTTTAAAGCTTTAGCATATTGCAAGAAATGCTTGAAAACTGCTAATGATATTTTTATTTTAAATTATTTTTAAAATTTATTCATGAAAGTAATGTGTTTATCAACCTCTGGAAAGGGTGTTGCCAATAATTCCATGATAACTGTCAACCCCTCAGGGGTTGACCGGTATGGCGGTGGGAGGGAGGGCTGACGGATGCGCGACACTGGTCGCCATCTCTGCATGTGTGTCTGGGGCATCCCGTGGGCACACGGTGTCTCTCAGTTCAGCATTTGTGGTTTCACATGATGATGCGGTGTCAGGATGTAAAGGTCTCAGCATCTAAATCTAACCCACTGCACCATTTTGAACGTGCATAAAGAAGTAATCAACATTAGTAAAACTCACAGTTCTTTGTTTGATGGCCCATAAAATAAAACCACCCTAGTTTTTAGGGCTTTAATATTGAGAAAATTCATTTGTACTATGTCATTTGCTGAGCCTTCTAGAATTTTATAGTCTCAAATCACAACACCACGGGTACTCAGGAGACTCCTGACTGTTTTATCTTATTAAACAATTTTGAAATCATTAATTTTTAATTAGCTTGGGTGTAGGGTTTTTATAGTTTCAAAAGTGTGTGTACATGAACTAAACGTTTTTTATTTAAAATACTGCCTAGATTTACCTAAATAAGTGAAGGTTCTTCCTGAGAGGGACATACTGTATGTTTGCTTTCTATGGCCACACTTTTTTTGTAGATTCAGAGACAGACAGAGCTTTCCAGCAGTTTATTGACTCAGATTTTGAACAACTAGAAAGGATGGAAGCTTGAGGATATGTATAGGTTCTTCCCTGATTGAAAGTTCTAATTAAGTGAATTGGAGAAAATTAACTGAAATTAGCTGTCAGAAAGTCACATTTAAATGAGTGATGAGCTGGTCTGGCAGTAAACATTTAAATGATATAAATTGCCATTTAAGTGTATGGTTTAATGTTTGTCATGCATTAATGTGACATGAGACTGCAGTGACAATCAAGCAGCTTGCTCTAATTTGAACATATTTAGGGCTTTTGTGTGGAGTGCACTGCACACAAATTAAGACAATTGCTGTTTTTATGTGTCACTTTAAACAAGCCCCCCCTCTGCATTTCTACCCAGGGCCTAAGTTAATGAAACAAACGTATCATTTTGAAGTGCAACTTGCATTAATAGTTCCTGGATTTTTTGATTGATTTTAAATCCATGTACTTTAAATAGGAATTTATTTAAAGTTATTACAAGCCATTCTCTTCTTATTCAAATAAAATATGAAGCACTTTTGTGCTCTTAGCTGTTTACTAAATTTATAAGTATGAGTTTTATAAGAAATCTGAAATAGTAACATTCACAATTGAAACTAACTAAATACTTTTTAGTTATATTTCATTGTGGTATGCTTTGGAATATGAGAATTGACTAGAGTTTTATTTACAGAATATTTTTTTGTATTTTAAAGTACATCATATATTGTGAAGCCATATTAAATATTGTTAGTTAAAGGAAACATATTTGAATTCATTCAGAAACATCTTTTTTATTCATAGGCATTTATTTTAATAAAGCATATGTGTACACAAGTGTTCCCCTGTGAACTATAGGAACTTCTTTTTTCAGGAGATGGTTTATGTCTTACTGGTAGCTTGCTATAGAAGTTAAGTCAGTTTAGTTTTAAAACCAACCAATTCCTTTTTTATGTTACTGAAAACATAGCAAGTCACACCAAATATGATCACAGCCATACACTTATTCACCTAAAAATAAGAATTTTAGTGAGATATACTACCTAAATATAACTTGGTATACTTCAAATTAATCTTCAGAATTAGAGTTTGAGAGACCTCTGATTTGCATCAGAGATAAAGTAGTCCATAATAATGAACTTTCATGTTGGAATAATTTTGAACAATAATAAATAATATAAATATGAATACTTATCTGGGAAATGAGTCTCCAGTTTTCTTAAAACTCTTTAACATTTCTAACTTCATTAGATGCAGCAAACATTGGTACCTGTTGTATTCCAGGCCCAGTGCTAGTAACTGGCCGTGCAGTGACGAATTGGAAGTGGATACTGTGCCCAGCATTTCTACGGAATACTTACGTTCATTTATTATTTATTGGACACTGTTATGTTAATAACATCAGATAATTTGAAATCATTTAATATTAGTACCTAGAATAATAATTCAGTAATTATAAGTATCCCTCCCTTTTTATGTTGGCATAAAAACTCAGTCGAAATAATAAATGACTTGGTTACCATTGTTGCAGTAAACAACAAAATGTTTATATTTAGAAAAATTATAAATATTTTAAGTGGATAGTGAGCATGTGATGTTTTCACATTTGCTGTCCCATAGTAGTGTTTACATTGTCTGACCTTCCTTCGGAGCAGAAATCGAGTGCCTGCCAGGCCCCGAGCTACCGGTGTGACCAACCCTGCCCGCACAGAGCGAGCTCGCTGAGGGGAGAGTAACACCGGCGTGGTAACCGTAACCCTCTGTTACAGTTCAGCGTGAGAGCACTGAAAAGACTCCAGTTATTAAGAAAAAGGGAACAGATTCTGATGGGAAAAAAACACATCAGAATAAATCTGCTAACAGTAAATTTAACATTAAACGTTACTGCTTGTTCTAAATGTCTCTACATATTTTTAAACTAGAATTCAGCATAATAATACAATCTATGCCCTTTTTTTCAGGCCCTGGAGAGTGAATTTGTTTCCTGCCAGCTTCACCAGTGGATTGATCTTATTTTTGGCTACAAACAGCAAGGACCAGAGGCTGTGCGATCCCTCAATGTGTTCTATCACCTGACCTATGAAGGTGCTGTCAACCTGAATTCGATAACGGATCCTGTATTGAGAGAGGTAAGTCATCCGACTGGGGCTAGCAGGTGTCTTTAGACTACAAGGGACTAGGTACTACCTTCCTCAGGCTTTCCTTTTACTAATGATGAAGCTGGAACCAGATGGCTGAAGTGACTTAAGCAGGATAACCTTTCATTTAGCGACTTGGTTGGGACTTGAACCCAGGACTTTCCTCCAACAAAATGTTTGACTCAGTAGAAAATGAGAGCTTTTGTTTCCTTTGTCTTCCAGTCACTTTATTTATTCATTTTTTGTTGTTGTTAACACTATTACAGATGTCCCCCCCCATTTTACCTCCCTTATCCCCCAAACTCCATCTCCCCCCACCATGACCGCCACATTGTTGTCCATGGGCCATGCATATAAGCGTATGTGTTCTTTGGCTAATCTCTTCCAGTTTGAACCTATGAAGGGATAAGTAATCAATTTACAATTTTTATAACTTTGATGACTACTTACTAATTTTAAGTATTAGGAAAATAATTTATTAAATAAGATTGCAAGCACAAATCTATTTAAATGTGAAGACACACATATTTATGTACCTCTTATATGATGCATGAAAGTACATGTGTAGCTATATAGAAATTGATAGGATGAAGTCTAAAACTTTTGTACATTGTCAAACTTGGTGGTAGATGTGACCATTTATCTTTCTTGTTTATTTTCTTAGATAAAACACTCAAAAATGTTTTTGAGAAATACAGGATTCACCAAGAAGTCTGAATATAGTCTTGCTTTTTTTTTTTTTTTTTTTTTACTATTTTTATCCATATATACATCTTCCTGATTGTAACATACATCACGTGAAAAGATTTTACAAGTAGACAAATACCACTTTAAACATCTATATAGTGTTAGGGCAGGACAGTATTTAAGAGACCAGGGCTTTGATTCATAGGGAAAGGTGCACATCACTTTAGGGGTACATTACTTGTAATAGGTGAGGCTTGTCATTTCTCACCAGTGCTTGATGCATTCCCTTATAATTCGAAGTATGGCCTGTTGTGTTGACTGTATGTAGTAAATATGTAATGCATATATAATACAGAGCTAACTGTATTTGCCAGTATGAATTATCACGTAGTTTATTTGCTAGATTAAGTATTGTGTTAGCAATATTTGAATAGTGCTACTTTGTTCTATAAATGTCCACAATTCTTCATCAAATACACTACATTTTTTATTTTTCATATTCCCTTATGTCAGTGATTTTCAACCTCTTTCATTTCATGGCACATATAAACTAATTACTAAAGTTTTTCACACCAAAAAATATATTTTTTGCCAATATGACAAAAAAAACTGGTATAATTTTGGTTCTTTCACACCATATGGCCATTGTTACGTTGGCTCTTGTCTTTTTTTTTTAAATTTGAAGTTTGACAATCTAAGGGAAAAGAGGTCAGTGCCCCTGACTAAATAGTCAGGCATTGCATATATTAAAAACTCTTGGGGAACTCTGGTTGAAAATCACTGCATTATAGTAATTACCCATATCTCTATATAACTGAAATCATACATGTCAGGTTTTAAAATCTCCTGTTTTACTTAACATAATAGCATATATTATGTTGCTCTATAATCTGTATAGTTTTAATTTTGAAATTCCATAATATTTTATAGGAATTGCTTTGAAAATGTACTTAACACTGTTTCTCCCAATATGGGATCCTTTTTTTTAAAGATTTTATTTATTTATTTTTAGAAGGGAAGGGAGGGAGAGAGAGGGAAAGAAACATCAATGTGTGATTGCCTCTTGCACGCCCCCTACTGGGCACCTGGCCTGCAACCCAGGCATGTGCCCTGACTGGGAATTGTACTGGTGACCCCTTTCTTCACAGGTGGGCACTCAATCCACTGGGCCACACCAGCCAGGGTAGGATCCTCTCTTTTTTTTTTTTTTTTAAAGATTTTTCTGTTGGTGTGTTCAAGGTAGTATAGCTGTCTCTTACACTTCATTTAAGTTTGTGCAACATCTGCATGGTAAAAGATGGATCTAAGCCTGTGTCTGTGTGATGCTGCTAGTCACAAAGTAAAACGTTGGAGTAGCTTGTTGCCTCCTCTACAGAACAGCCTGCATCACTGGCTCTTTGTTTTTATTCCGGATTGCCCACCTTCTTCCTCACACACACCAATGATTTACCAAAGGAGTTTGCCATATATTATTTACAGTATAATCTAAAAGAGCACGGTTCTATAGAACTGCCTACGGTGATAGAAATGTTCGTTAAGTCTGCACTGTCCGATATGGTAACCACTGGTCATGTGGAAATTCTGTGTTTGAGTGGCTAGCGTGAGTGAGGAACTGTTTAATTTTAGTTAATTCAAATTAAAATAGACACATATAGCTAGTGGCTACCATATTGGACAGTGGACATCTAGAAGACTTTCGTATATCTTTGATTATCATATTTTCTGTATCCAAATTCAGCGTATGTGGTCAGAGAATGGAACAATAAATATTTGCTAAATTAACCTTGTAGAATATTTCAGATGGGACATACTCCATTTAGACATTAGATATGTAGTTGAAAGGAATGTGTAAACTGTATTTTTCTTCCACTTAAGCTAATATATTATGGCTTCAAATAATGTTTTTATTGTGGTAAATAAATATAACACCTAATTTACCAGTTTATCCATTTTTGAGTATATAGTGGTTCAGTGGCGTTAAGTTTCCTGACATTGTTGCACGCCTGTTGCTGCCATTCATCTCCAGAAGGATTTCATCTTCCCAAGCCGAAAGGCTCTGTGCTTTAAACAATCACTCCGTATTCCCCCTGCCCTCAGCTCCAGCTCATCACCATTCTACCCTGTCTAGGAATTTGACCACACCAAGTACCTCTTAGCAGTGGAATCATAAGTATTTGTATCTTTGTGACTGGCTTGTTTCATTTGGTGTAATGTCCTCATGATTCATCCATATTGTAGCATGTGTCAGAATTTCCTCTTTTTTGAGGCTGAATAATAGTCCATTGTACGTGTACCCCACACTTTGTTTAGCCCTTCATCTGTCCGTGGATGAACAAAGCATTGTTTCCACCTTCAGGCCTTTATGGGTAATGCTGCTATAAACATTGGTTGGTGCCTAAGTGTATGTTTAAGTACTATTTTGAGTTCTTTTGGATATATACTCAGAAGTGAAATTGCTAGGTTATATGATAATTTTATGTTTAACTTTTTGAGGAACTGCCCTAACAAACAAGTTTTTAGTGTTTATTTTTCATGATCAACATTTGCTAAAGACTATTTAAAACTTTTGTTTTAAGTTTCTTTAACAACCCCAATTAGTTAATATCATCAGATTAACTTTGACTGTAGCATTTTCCATTCTTCGCACCCTAATTTATTTTTATATTATGTACTATATAAACATATTATATATTAGACTCAGCATTCATTCTGAAAACATGGCCTATTATCTTCTAAGTAAGGTAGGTACTTGATGTTCTTCAAAGAATATATCACTTTATTACTTAGTACTACTTATATAAATTTATATAATTTATAAATCTTTCTGAATCTTACTAAAACAAATGTAATAATCTTCTATTGCAGCCATTACGTGTCACAGTGTTAAATCCTGTGGCACTATGCAGTGTGATACAGGAGAGTAAGCAAATAGACAGACGAACCAACCAGTAAATGTGGATTTGGTTTCTGGCCCTGATGTCTAGTAGTTTTGTGGCGTGCATCTGCCTGAGACTCTGTTTCCATCATACATAGAATTGGTGTGATAGTGCCCACCCCACCGAGGATTATATGCGATCTAATGTATGTTAAGTGCCTACATGGTCCCTACCCCATCATAAGCACTCAGCACGTGTTACTTCCTTCCCTTATGTTGCTCACTGTTAAACTCCTGGGTTAGGAAGCACAACTATAAAAAGAATATGAATTGCTGATTGCATCATAGAAAGAATCATAAAATGTGAACACTAGAGAAGTTATTAGAGACTGTTTCCTAGAAGATACATGCAGAGTTCATTGTAAAGTGAAGCAAGGAAAAAACAGAGAACAAATATAGGCCATGAATTTATTCATTTTTAACAACTCTTTACCAAATCCAAGTTATGTAATAGGTTAAGGGGTTGACAGACCCTGCCCTCACCTGGGAATTTACCGTCCAGTGGGGGAATGTGGGTCAGGAAGGAAATGTAATGCACTGTAATAAATTTGGCATGAGGACAAGTACCCTGTATGTACGTAGGAGAAGAGAGGATAGGCACCACACCCAGGTGGGCAGAATCCAGGCATGTTTTCTGGGAAATGAGAGGCTGGAGCTGTAGAGTGAGAGATTAATAAGAATATTGGGTAGAGTCATGAGCAAAGACCGTCCACACAGAAGAAACTGCCTGAGCTTCCTACGCGTAGATGGAAGAGGAGATCATAGCTGGGAAATGAAGTGGCCCGAGGTGAAACCGCGAGACAGTGAGACAAGAGCCAGACCGCAAGGGCCTTCAGGGCCATAAAAAGTCTTTTTTAACTGTTACAAGGCAGCAGACTGAAGGCTGAAGGTTGGTTACATAACCACATATATGTGTTAGGACATGTCTAGGGAGAAGATTGAAGAGATAAGAACTGAAAAGTACCACTCTGACCAGGTAGCTCAGTTGGTTAAAGCATTGTCCCAATATGCCAAGGTCATGGGTTCAATTCCTGGTCAGGGCACATACAAGAATCAACCAATGAATGCATCAGTAGGTGGAACAACAAATCTCCGTGTCTCTTTCCTTCTCTCTCCACCCTCCCCATCCCCCCCCCCTCTCTCTTTCTCTGTCAAATCAATAAATTTTAAAAAAGGATTGAAAATTATCCATTGGGTTATTCTCAGAGTTCTTGGAGATTTTAAAGAAAGTAGCTTAGAAGGTGTAGGGCTGTTGTGAATGGTGAGTAAACAAGTAAACACAGTGAGAAAGGAAGTAGTTGAAGGGAGAGTTGTTAATAGCTTTATTGAGATTTGGCTCACATACGATACAGTTCACCCATTTAAGTGTCTAATACAGTCGTTTTTAGTATATTTACAGTTTTACAAGCATCACCACAATGTAATTTTAAAACATTTTCATTACAACATTGAGAAACCTCATAGCCATTAGCAGCCATTTTTTTGAAGATACAGGATTCATTTATTTTACTAAAAGCTTCCCATCCCCCCCCACCTTCTGCATACTGGGAGAGAGTTCTGACCCTTTCCTGTCAAATGGGTAGAGGAAAAACCTAAACTGATTTTTTTTAAAGAACTTTAAGAGGTTTTTTTTTAATGGATAGATATTTGACCATGTTTCTGTGTTACTGAAAACATCCAAAAAAAGAGGAAAGGTGTCAAGCATACAGAAGGAAAGCACATAATAGGCTACCACGCTCTACGTGGAAGGGAAAGAAACAAAATCCAGAACACAAAGGTAGGCGCTGGACCGCAGGGGACTGTGCTGCCCTGTCTGAGATGAAAGAGAAGGTTGGCCTGGGGACTCACGAGCAAATGCGCCTGAGCGAGGTGAACACGCAACAAGACTAGGAGGGTTCATACCAAGGGTGAGGTAGGACTTATGGACATGTGCCTAACACAGCGGTGGGTTTTTAATAGAGTCCCAATAATAAATAAATATTTCCTTCCCATGCGGTTTTCCTGTGTTCTCAACAGCAGGAGCCTGGGCGTGCGGAAAAGCTGAATAAAGAAGGTGTGTGTGTAAGCCTGTGTGTGGACAAAATATATATGGGGGGGCAGAGAGAGAGCGAAGGTTGTGCCATGGAAGTATGTGGACTACACAGCAAGGACTGGAAGTGAAAGGGTGATTGATGGAATTGTCACAGGGATACTGCCGACGTGGTGGATCGAGGCTAATTTGTATAGATGAAGAAAGGGTTGATGTACAGGGACAGGTTATTCTTTTACAACCAATACTCATTATGTTCAAGGTGCTAAAAATATAGAGATTAACAAGAAAATCAGACAGGAGCTCACTTTCTAATGGGGTACAAAGAAAATCAACAGTAAAGACTAAATTTATTTCACGGTAAGTGATGGGAAGAAAATAAGGCTGGCCAAGGGGATTCAGAGAGACTTGGGGGTAGGCATGTGACAGACCTCCTCTGCCTTCATTCCTACGCCCTGCTTCCTGCTAAACCGTGGGAGTGAAGTAAAGCTGTACAGGGAGACCCAGGCAGGCAGGTCCCACTGCTATAACCCTGGCCAGCCCCATGCCTGTGACCTACCCTCCTTCACCCCTGAGGCCTGGACAGCCTCCAGGTGAAGTCTAGTCACAGGGCCCTGCCAGCTGTAAAACTCCCGGTATTGCCATCACCTAGTTTCCTCCCACCCCCACCTTCAAGCATCTTTCTTCAGAATCCTGTTCCTCTAAAATGCCTTAACATCTCCAACATTAATAAATTTGTGCATATACTTGACTTACATTAAAACATTATTTCTGCAAAAGCACAATAACGGTACCAGCATAGATTTGTGCCTTTCTAGTATTAAAAGCAGACTAGACGAATTTCTATTCTGCAGCTATACACTATGTATGTCTGTTCACTACTATATTTTTAATTTAATTTGGGACACTTACACGTTCACAGTCATACCCAGAGGCACGTTGTCTACCTACAAGACACGTCTTCACCTTCTACTTGGGGAAAGCTCTATTCCTCTTCAGAAACTTTCATTCTAGAGCAAATGGTTAATACATATGGTGTAGTAAGTAATCATAAAAATAATCTCTCTATAAAAAAGCACTAAACTAAAGAAATAATAACCATAAGAGGACAAAGAGTAATCAGAGAAACAGCCTGCAGCACATTAAACTTTTATGTTGTTTTTAATTTTTAGAAAACAGCTGGGTTATCAATATATAACAGTGCCTGCATTTGCATATATCATAGCAGAAAGAATTACTTTTCAGGCAAATATGCTGATTTTTTCAACTAAAGGTTACATCCTTTTCTTCAGCTGTTTATTCTAACAGACCTCTTTACTCTCCTTTATTTCTGTCTATTTAGTACTATTTCTTTCCTTTTTCTAGACATTTACCATTTTAAAAAAATTTATTCTGTTTTCTTAGCATTACATTCTTTTTTTTTCTTGTTTTGAATTTTTTAAAAATTGAGGTATTATATTTTTCTGGTCCGGTATCTCAGCTGGTTAGTGTGTCATCCTGATTCACCAAGGTTACAGGTTGAAACCCTGGTCAGAGCAGATACAAGAATCAACCAATGAATGCATAAATAAGTGGAACAACAAATCTCTCCTTCCCTTCCTCCCTCCCTCCCTCTTTAAAAAAAATTGAGTTATAATTGACATACATTATATTAGTTTCAGATGTATAACATAAGGATTTAATATTTGTATAGATTGCAAAATGATCACCATAATAAGTCTAGTTAACATCCATCATCATGCATAGTTACATAGTGTTTCCTTGTGATGAGTACATGTATTCTTTCATAGTTAGGGTACAAAAAAATAATAAACACTGGCTATTTTCTGATTATCAGTCCCACTGAATTTGGTTTGACTCATTCACTTATCTTCCTTCGTACTCATCAGATGTATGAAGAGCTTATCAACCTTTTCTAACACCATTTCAAAAACACTAAAATCCAAGGAAAGAAGAACTTTTAAAAAGAGAAAAAATAGGGTAATTGTATTCTAGATTAGATGTAAGAATAAATATTTTTATTAAAGGAAAAAACCTTAAAAATCCAAATTCACCAAATAAATGCATGGTGAATTGAATATTAATTTTATAAAGTAGTGTAACAAGTGTTTTTCATAAATAATTTAGTTAATATGTTTAGAATATAATTGTATTTGTAGGCGTGGTTTCTAGAACAATTCTGTGTTCTTATCTAGAATGCGCGTAGCTTGCCAATTCTCATATAAATGGTATTTGCTATATCCAGAAGTTGAGCACTCAGTTATCAAGCCCTTAGTATAAAACAATTCATTGATATAGTTTTAGTAGGTCAGATAAAAGTTTTTAAAAAATTATGTGGTGATGTGCTCTGAGTGATGTTTTTTAAATTGTGAGTCTGCTGCGTACTCTGAGAGAGATGTGTGCCCTGCATATAGAAGCACAGAGGAAGAGCAGCCTACCCAGATTAAGGGAGTAGTAACTGTCTGAACATAAATCTTAAGAAATGAGGAGTTGTAGGTAAAGCAATAGAAAGTAAAGGGGAATTCAAGGCAGAGAATACAGCATGTGGAAAGGACTTCAGTTAAGGCTCTATGACTGGAAAAAACCATGTGGTGGGTGGAGAAGGCATAAGAACTTGGTGATGGAGCACAGAGAGGTTGATGGTGCCACCAAAACATATTTGGGAACCATTTATGTCTGTCTGTCATTAGTCTAAGCCACCATCATCATCACCTCTACTCTGGTCTGGTATTGGTGGTCCTGCTCGCTTTTTTCTACCCTTATCTACCTACAGTCTACCTTCTAAAGACTGCCAAAGTGAATATCGAACCGTAAATCAGATCATGTCATTCTTCTACTCAAACCTTCCTATTTCACAATAAACATAGGATAAAATCCTACTCAATCCATACAACCTGGCCCCTGCCCCTACATCTCTGTGTCACTTGATGGTATTTTCTTCATTCACGTGCCCTCTCCCACTGACCTTCTTTCTGTTCCTGTCCATCTGAAGGTTGTCACTGACTGAGCACCTTTTTAGGGTGGCCGCTCGCTCTGACTGTGCCACAGTGTCACGTGCTGGCCCCTTGTCCTGCATGCCTCAGCTCAAAGGTCATCTCTTCAGGGAGGACCTGCCTTCGCACATCCAGTCCAGTTATCTTTCTGTTATTAGTTTTAACTTAATGGAGAGTGAAAGCATGTGGTATAGATGATACAGATTCCTTGAAATCTGTTGAGACTTGACTCATGTTGGGAACAGTCACTGTTTATAAATGTCCTGTGTGTGCTTGGCAAATGGTGGTGGTTCAGACATTGTTCATAGAAGCCATTTTGCAGTCAGATGGTGAAGAAAGAGAAGTGCGGAGTATAATTAGAGACTGTGATTTTTATTGATATCACTGATTGTTCCGTGCTGTGTTTGACCTTAAACTAAAGAATTCCATATTGCTCTTCTTTTTCACTTCTTAGGCTCCTCGTCTTTCTCCTCATTCTCCCCCACCTGCCAGTTGTCACTTCTTGTTCCTGTGTCAAGTGTGTCTATCTGCCGTTAGGGCGCTGGTCCTCCTACTCTTTAATGTATTGTTTCTTAGATGTGGTAGTCCGAGAAACTAAACAACCAGATTTGGGAGAACTAAAGTAAAGGTAAAATAAACAAGTTTTGATTACTTTACCAGATATAAACACATGAGCAACAGTAATCAAGACGTGTTGTAGTGAAGGAACTGAGAGTTTTGGTGGAGCACAGCAGAGCTTCCAGACAGACATGTCACATAGGAGAGCATGTGGTGAAGGTGGTATTTGGAATGGCCGGGAAAGGGCTTTCTTATTCAGTATGTGATGTGAGGCAGCGAGCTAATCACTTAGAATATAAATTAATTCAAATCTCTATTTCACATCTTAAAGTGAAAGAAATTAAAATTGAATTACATATATTTATTTGGAATAAATAATATGTTATAAATATAAAAAGTGAACTAGGTAACTTACAAGATAATACAGCTGAGTAGTTTTATAATCTTGAAATGGAGATGGTCCATTTGGTGAGTCTAATACCAAAACCAAAAGTCAATAAGAAAATTGATATATTTGGCTACATAAAAACTAAAGTTTTTGTACATCCAGAAAAACAACAAATAACAAAGTTCCAGAGCAGATAATTCACAAAAGATGAAATACGCACCACAAATGAAAGTGGTAAACCCTCCCTAGTAATCAGTGAAATTCAACTTAAAATTCAACAGAATTTTTGTCTGTGGAATCACCTAAGATATAAAAACAAAAATTCCTAATGTTGGTTAGGAAACAAGACATCGTCATGTATTTGGTGAGGCTCACAGTAGGGTGAGTCTCTCTAGTAATTTCTCAGTTTTTAAAATGCATGTGCTTAGCACTTAACCAAAAGGAATAACTGAGCAAGTATACAAAAAAAAAGTTCCCTTGCATAGTTGTTTTTTTAAAAATACACAGATATCTAACAACATAGAGCTGGTTTCGTAAATAGTGATCGGAGTGCATGCAGGGAACTGCTGCGTAACGTCAGAAATAGGTCTGCGTGCATCGCCATGGGGTGGCGTTGTGCTGCGTGACAGTGAAAGACAGCCTGTGTCACGAAACACAAAATGCAGATTTTATAAGTGTGTGTGTGTGCATGTATGGTCAGTGCAGCCAAAGATGGTCATTATCTTTGGTTAGTGAGATCATGGAATTCTTTCATTTGCTACTTTCTGTTTTCGCTTTAAAATCAAGGGGAAAAAGCCAACCCGCAGCTCTCTCTTTTGAGGGGAAACAGTCTCTCTTGAAAACCTGAATGTTAACATGAAGATAAGGATACTGACTTTGCATTCGGCTTTTTGTAGGTCTACTGTGATTATTTTCTGGTTTTCAGCCATGTTCAATGTTGCCAGGATAGTGAATTTGTATAATGATGTTTATGTAACTTTGATAAAGATGAAGGAATTGATAATTTCTTAACTTTTATCTCACTCAGAAATCATAGTACCTCCAGTCTCTTAATTTCCTATTTAACTCACTGAGCTATGATGTTTTTTCATACTTTTTAGCTATTTGAGTTTATTTCTTCATTTTTTTAAATTATATTTGAGAACCAAAAAGATTGCTTCTACTGTTGGGGAAAATATTTTTGATATATCACTGTTAATTGTAGTCCTTGTCATTTTTTTTTTTTTCTAAAAGCAAGAAGGCTATGGTCTAAGATTCATGAATCCTACATCTTTGGGTTTACTCTTCACTGGGGGGAGTGTATAATTAAATTATTATACGAAGGGCTTTAAGAACTCATTTATCAAAGTAATGCATGTTAACTATAAAAATTCAAGTTATATGGAAGGATAAAGTAAAAGAATGGAAAGGCCCCGTCCCCAAATTTGGACTTTGTTACTAATGCCGGAGTCACATGCTAAAATCAGCTAAGATGGCTCCAGCCTCTGGCTCAGAATCGCCTTTTGCTAATGCTCGAAATCCCACCATCAGAGATAACTTACTTGGTTACAGATCTTGTGTGTTTTTTAAACAGTCCTTTCCAATCATTCAGCTCTCTGTGCAGAGAACTGGGTAATGGGCTTGGACAATATGGAGTTTACAGGCGCAGCCCAGGGTCTGAGCAGCGTTGCACAGGGGACACAAGAGCAGAGCCCGCGGGGAGCCCAGGTGGGAAGAGGGGCGGCGGTTCGAAAGCTCGAGATACACTGCAGGTGGGGGTTGCTCAGGACCGACATTAATATGAATGTTGTCTGTGGTCTTTCATCTTGTACCTTGCCGTAAGTCCTTCCTACATTACCTCTGGAAACATCATTTTCTCCTTTACTTTTCAAACAAACAGAGTGTTTATGTGAGTTCAGAAATTAAACACATTAATTTTTTCCTCTTTAAAATGGAACTTGGCTCTATTGACATAAATGGGTAAGAATGAAGGGAAGGAGAGCCCGATGTCGCTCCATTTAAAGGATTATATGCAGTGGGTCTCCACACGAAAGTAAATCCTGAAATTGTTCCCTAAGTTGTGCTTAGTGTCAGCGGCTGGTTTTCCCTCTTCTAAATTTATCTTTCCAAATGCTGTTTTAGCAACACATAATCACTCCGAGAAGGTCTGTTTTCCAAAAGGAGCAGCCACAGTGTTTAAGTTTACATGACCTCAGTTTCATGACAGCAGTAGCAAATCAGATATCTTATCCAAGGAAAAGCATTTTTGGCTTAGAATTCAATCACTTTCATGGTGGGAGTCAACAGCTTATTTCAGCTCTAACGCTGTTGCCGAGCACTGGCTGCAGTGAATCCTTCAGAAAGCATAAACACATTGGTATTTATAGCATTGTTAACATTTGTTAAATAGTTGGGGGAATGGTCTGCAGGCCAGTTTTAAGCAGGTGGGGCAGAAGTCTTTGTTGTGGACAGTAGGACAACACGATTAAGATGGTTGTAGCAACAGGGGGAATTAGAAATACCGAATGCAACAAGTAAGTGTTTTGTGCAGCCACAATTCGGTGTGACAGAAATAATGCTGAAGCATCTCCAGCCAGAAGTGTGTTACCCAGATGGCATATTTGACACAGTGCAGGGCAGGAACTGTACAGTGAAAAGCCAAATAAACTGTAAGGATTAGTCAAGTTTTAATTGAAAACCTACATAAAAAATACCTTGAAATTATGCCAGACTTTCTTGTATATCAAAACCACAATAAGCAAAGTTTCCTTTAGTCAACATAATGAACATCAGAGTTGTCAGTAAAGCTAATCTTTGTTTTTTTCTAGTTATTATGTCTATTCAGTACTTCTTCGTCAAGTAGTTGGAGCTAAATTTTGTATCCAAGGACATAAAGCAAAGTATTATTGTTTTTATGATTTTGTTTTACTGTCAACTACCCAAGGATTCTATTATGCTGATGATTTCTGTCATGAACCCCTGCTTCCTTCTGGTGCCGTCTTTATTTTATTTTATTTATTTGACTTTATTTGGGGGGATTATATTACATTTATAATGGTTTAAGTACGATTATTTTTACTTTTTAAATATTGAGGTGACATTGGTTATTAAAATTATATTGGGGTGACATTGGTTACTAAAATTATATAGGTTTCAAGTGCACAATTCTATAATAAATCAAATGCATGAAAAGTAGTTTCAAATCAAGTGACTGAATTTTGTTCTCTATAAGATGAGGAAGTTTCCTTAAAATATAATCACTCCTTTTACTTTTTGTCATTGGTGCAAAGAAGCAGCTGACATTCAACTAGTACTTGGGACACAGTCAAGTGCAAAGTTTTTAAATGTTAGGTGTTATTAAACTATGTAATCACAGTAAATTTGTTGTCTTACCTCTATCCCCGCCAGTACTGTGTAACTGGAGTGTGTATGCGTGAGTGTTGCATTTCACGCTGGATGTGACTCGAGGTCAAACCTCGCTGCCTGCTTTCTCCCTTTCTGTCCCTCACATCAGTGTTCTCACGCCGTGGGTGCTTCCAGACACTGTTGAGAAAACAGACCAAGTGATTCTTCCCGGGTGAATGACCAAACGACTGCTTCTTTCCATGACATAGTTTAAGCATTTTGTCTGGCTTTAAGAAGTAATTTAAACTGCTAACTGCAGTAAAGTAACTCCTCTGATTATTTTTTTCAAGAACTTTTTACTATGTTTCACCATGTTTGCTCTTAGCATTGGAAAGTTCTTTGAAGCAACATTCCACTTATTTTTCTAGGCAGGCTGCTTTATCTACTCACTTCCAGTAGCTAGAGCTGGAGGTGTTTTGAATGAGCACATCAATGTTCTAGACAGAGATACTGTTTGAAATTATCCATGAACACAGTGCCGCTGAACATTATTGAGTGACATTTGTTTCTGTTGGTTATGTCTGCTCTGACTAGCTGGTTTCTTTCAGATTGGCAGCTGGGATTATGCTGCAGCGGATGGACAGCTGCAAGAAGTGGAGGTTGTGGGGAGGCTGGGCTGCGCTTCGGTGTAAAGTGCCTGGAATGTATAGGCTCGGCTAAAGGCACTAATGGGAAATCTGTGAATATTTTCAAAATTGACAATGAGTTTGTTTTACCTTAGTAACTTCCACAATACTACTGAGTAGCTGTGTGAGTAAAAATACTCCTTTCCCTCCGTAATCTTCTCTTTCCCCCGCATTCTTACTGCCACATTCTTAATTTTTTTGTTTTACTTTATTTAGCAAGCTATTCTTTCTCTTTGCTCTCTACGTACTCCATACCATTATGACATTTTTATGCCCCCAGATACTTGATGCACTGTGAAAAACATACACTCATGGAATTTATATGTATTTCTAAATATTTAATTTATGCTAAGTGATGGTACAACATGGCCAAAACTAATGGCTCCTTGAAATCTGTTAGAAACAAATTAGGAAACCGGCTCAAAATAAAATTAGCTTTATAGCAAGGTCTACTAATTTCACAGTTATTGACCAATTTTCAACTACAATTGTCTTAGGTGGTTAAAAAGTTCTTCTGGACCTGCCCAGTAGCTCAGTTGGTTAGAGCATTGTCACAACATGCCAAGGTTGCAGGTTCAATCCCTGGTCAGGACACATACAAGAATCAAACAATGAATGCATAAATAAGTGGAACAATACAAAAATAAATAAATATTTTAAAAAGATAAAAAGTACTGGCTATGGTATAAATGGAGAAATTGAACTTCTTAAAGCTATATCAAATGTTGATGGATTTTTCTTTAGATTTTTGTAGTTTTTTAGTTTAGAATTGTTTTCAAATGGAAAATTTTTGTTACTTTATTTTTAAAGTAATGCATGTTTGTATGAGATCTCAAAAATGAAAAATATAAAAATGAACAAAGTATTAATTTTTATTCTGCTAATCTTATCTACCCCTCACCAGAAATAACAGCTGATAACAGTTTGGTATGTTCTCTTCCGGATTTTACATGTGTGTATCTATGTGTGTGTAAATATTTCTTGGTAAAGAGTGTCTCCAGTTTAAAAAATTTTTAAATTTTTTTAATTTTATGTGTATTCACATAATAACACATGTAAGAATGCATGCTTATATATTTAAATTTATTTTTAACTTAAATGAGATTATATACTATATTCTTCCATTATTACACATTTTTTATTTTTAAATATATTTTATTGATTATCCTATCACAGTTGTTCCATTTTTTCTTCCCTTCATTCCCCTCCACCCTGCACCCCTCTACCACCATCCCACCCCCCTCACCCTTAGTTCATGTCCTTGGGTTGTATATATAAGTTCTTCGCTTCTCCATTCCCCATACCGTTCTTAACCTCCCCCCGTCTATTTTCAACCTACCATTTACAATTATTCCCTGTACCTTTCCTCCCTCCTTTCCCTGCTGATAACCCTCCATGGGATCTCCATTTCTGTGATTTTGTTCTTGTTGTTTGCTTAATCTGTTTTTGTTTTTGTTTTTCCTTAGATTAAGTTGTCAATAGTTGTGAGTTTGTTGTCATTTTACTGTTCATATTTTTAATCTTCTTTTTCTTAGATAAGTGCATTTAACATATTATATAATAAGGTCTTGGTGATGATGAACTCTTTTAACTTGTCCTTAGCTGGGAAGCACTTTATCTGCCCTTGCATTCTAAATGATAGCTTTTCTGGATAGAGTAATCTTGAATATAGGTCCTTTGCCTTTCATGATTTGAATGCTTCTTTCCAGCCCCTTGTTGCCTGCAAGGTTTCTTTTGAGAAATCAGCTGATAGTCTTATGGGCACTCCTTTGTAGGTAACTCTCTCATTTTGTCTTGCTGCTTTTGAGATTCTCTCCTTATCTTTCATCTTGGGTAATGTAATTATGGTGTGCCTTGCTGTGTGTGCTTCCTTGGGTCCAACTTCTTTGGGACTCTCTGAGTTTCCTAGGCTTCCTGGAAGTCTATTTCCTTTGCCAGGTTGGGGAAATTCTCCTTCATTATTTCTTCAAGTAAAATACCAGTTTCTTGTTCTTCCTCTTTTTCTTTTGGCACTTCTATGATTCAGATGTTGGAATGTTTAAATTTGTCTCAGAGGTTCCTAAGCCTCTTCTCATTTTTTTTTAATTCTTTCTTCATTCTGTTCTAGTTGAATATTTATTTCTTCCTCCTGGTCCAAATCTTTGATTTGAGTCCTGGTTTCCTTCCTGCCACTGATGGTTCCCTGTATATTTTTCTTTATTTCACTTTGCATAACTTTCAATTTTTCCTCCATTTTGTGACCATACTCAATCATTTCTGTGAACATCCTGATTCCCATTGTTTTGAACTCTGCGTCTGTTAGGTTGGCTATCTCTTCATTGTTTATTTCTATTTTTGGATCTTTGATCTGTTTCTTCGTTTAGGTCGTATTTCTTTGTCTTGGCTTACCTGTTACATAGTAAGGGGTGGAGCCTTAGGTATTTGCCAGGGTGGGGCACCCCATTGTGGCACTGTATGTGGGGGAGGGGTCAGAGAGGGAACAGTGACATTTGCTCCACTCTTGGCTAGCTTTCAGTCTCTTCCCCCACTACCCACAAGCAAATTGGGCTCTTCTGCTGCTGATTCCTGGGTGGGTGGGTTTGTGTGCATTCTAGGATCCTATGGGTCTCTCCAATGAACTCTCCTGTGAGGCTCGGAGATTCTCCCACCACCTCAACCCCCACAGGTTTTTATAGACAGGTTTTGAGGTTTTATTTCCGTTGCACTGGAACCCTGGGTTGCATGGTCTGTCTCGCTCCCCAGTTGTTCCTCCCAATTTATCTGTATGCAAATTTTGGACCACCTGGTCCTCCAGCCACTGCCCACCCCAATCCTCCAGCCACTGCCTCACCATGAGTCCTCTCCACCTGGCTGCCCATCTCTGCCTCTCCTACCAGTCTGGATGCATGTTTCGTTTTTAATTCCTTGGTTGTCAGACTTCCATACAGTTCAATTTTCTGGCAATTCTTGTTGGTTTTTGTTTTTAAATGTTGTTTTCCTTCTTGTGGTTGTGTGGGGAGGCAAAGCATATCTACCTATACCTCCGTCTTGGCCGGAAGTCCTAATTTTACCCATATATTACAGACTAGTTTCCATGTTAGATATAGTCAACTCAACTCACTCATTTTAATGGCTGCATAGTATTCCATTATTTTAGGTTAAGTGGTTTTTCCTCTAATTTTTACTGTTATAGGATGTATAATAACCACCTTGTATTTAAATCTTTTGCATTCATCTGATTCTTTCCTTATGAGAACTTGTAGAATTGGAATCAATAGCTTGATCTTTACTTGAAAACATAAAAAACTGACCCCTAACTAAATTCTTATTTTTCTCTAATTTCTCAAAATTAAAAAAGTTGTCTTTCCAGTCCAAATTCACATAGACTTCTCTTCAGTTTACTTATTTTTTACCATAGCCTCCTTCTGTTGTGAAATATGTTGCATAATTTGATGATTAAATACCATTTAGACTATATTTTGAACATTTACCTGATTGAGTTTTAAATATTCCATATGCTAGTATATCCATGACTTTTTTCCTGATAGGCTATTTATTATTTACATTTATGCTTTAAATGTTTGAATTCTATATATAATTTTTATTTCTAGGGCATATTGACTATTTATATTTCAATCTTAAATGATTCCTTTTAAATAATTTAAGTTAGGTTTTTATGCTCTTTTTAAAATTTTTTTGTGTATTTATTGCTCTGACTACTAAAAAGTAACTTTGTGTTTCACTTTGTAGGTTAAGAGGGGGTCTGGTCCAAACTCTAACATAGAATGACTATAAGTAGTCATTGGAGCAGGATACTTTTTAAATCTGCTCCTGACACCAGAGCTCGATTTTGCAGTGGCCCCACAGTGCTCTGAGGCTGGTCACCTGGGCTGCTGGTCAGAAACCTTTGAGTGGAAGTCTGTCAAATACTCAGCAAGCTGCTCTCCAACTTAAGTCCGGGTGTGTGAGGGCTACAGCAACCATGGCACTCTCTATGACTGACCTGTGACACAGGAGGGTCCTTGGATGGTGTTAATGTGACTCTTAAAATATCAAAATGTGAATTGATGCTGAAATCCAAAATAGAAACTCTTGTTTGGGTTTTTAAACATTTCTTAGTGAAGAATTTCTCTAGAATCTTAAGACTGCTGCTTTCTAGAGCTTAATTTTGGTAATATCAGAACATTTTAATATATTATTAAATGGCATGTTTTTTCTTAATGAATTATTTTTGGTTTCCTTATCCCTATTTTATAGTGCCTTTAGAGATAAATATATAGAGGATAAAATGCAATTTCAGAGTTGTGTGCTTAACAAAAGCAGTGTACATGTGTATTTGTTTTAATTGCATCCATATGTTATGTCTCCCCTAGACCCATCTTAAAATAAAATTTTACAGCTTTATTGTTGGTTACTAAGTGTTGTATTGAGTTAACTTGTTTCCTCTTTTAGATTAAAAAGACTAATTCAGAGTCATTATTAAATTGAAGCCAAATACTCCATTGTCACTAAGCCAAGTCTGCTTTCCTTGACTTTTATTTCTTTTTCCTTTCAGTGTATGTAGCTTGTGTATCTATAATCTATATATACTATCTCTTTCTCTATACATATGACCATAAAATCATGCAAGTATGCAATAGTTGGCACAGAAAACTACAGAGTACACAGCTTGTTGAAAATCTTTTCATAATATTTCCATTTGGAAATCCATTAATAAATTCTCTAGGTAATATTTGAGATGCTGTTTATAAAATATAAATAATGTGGTTTTACTGGAATGTCTCTAGGCATTTGCATAGTCTTTTTTATTACCATGTATTTCAACATCTGGAGTGCTGCCTGCTGAATTCAGGTTTTATTATAGAAAGTAGTAATAGGTTATTTACAGAATAATTGGGAATTGATGAGTAAGAATGTTACATAATAAAGTAAGCTTTTCAGTAGAAATGTTTAGTAGAATGTTTTATTTAATGCTGACTGCTCTTTAACAGTGTGGAAGTGTATCTCTAGCTGCATCCTGCTGAATTATGTTGGCCTGGATGGCCGTTCATTCAGTAAGTAAACTGAGCACCTACTGTGTGTCACACCCCCAGAAGCACAGAAATACATGGCAGGCTCTGGTCCCTAGGAGAGGTTGAGTCTGACGGGTAAGACATGAATTGCACGGTGTTTAGAATATCGGGTAGGTAGGTAGTAGGAGTCCATGCACATCACTGCAGGAACAACAGGGAGGGCCGGGATGCCTGAGAAGGGAGAGAGAGAGACATCACTTTGTTGTCCCACTCATTTGTGAATTCATTGGTTGTTTCTTATGTGCGCTCTGACCAGGAACTGAACCCACAACCTTGTTGTATTGGGACAACACTCTAACCAGCTGAGCTACCTGGCCAGCGCCAACTTAAACAGATTTTTAAAAGATAACACATGTGACCAAAACTCTCTAGGCAAAGGGGAGTTTACTAAAAACAGTTTAGGCATCTGGTCGAGTTCATTTGGTTACCCTATTACCAATCCAACTTCCTAAGCCTCAGACCTCCCTTTGAAATGTTCTATTGGTCTGTATACAAAGGGCTGAAACTAAAAGGGAAGAGAGAGTGATAGTTACTTGAGGGGCTTTTTCACATCAGACGCCCCCAGGATTTCTGACCTGGCTCTTAAGAAGCACTGCTTTGGTTAAAAAGAGGAGATTGGTATTTTTGAAAACTTTCTCATCATATTTTTTAATTTCAAAGCACTATTAATTGTAAAGCAAGATATGTACTAAGACCAGTTTCATTGAATTTGCATGTATAATAGAGATTTCTGTGCAGTAATGCCTGTATTCTTAGCGTTTCCGTAGCAGTTGGCATTATTGACTGCTCTGTCTTTGGAACTCTCACTGCTGGCTTCCGTATCACGCCATCCTGCTCCCCCACCCTCAGGGCCCCTTCTCTGCCTCCTTCATTCCTTCTTCATGTTGTACCTTAAATCTGAGTTTCCTAAGGTGCGGCTCTAGGTCCTAGTGTGTGTGTGTTGTACTCTCTTCCTGGAGCTTAACCAGTGGGTATCAAACCGTGCTTCTAAGATTTCTCAGAATTTTCTTAGGATCTGCTGAGGAAGCTTGTTAAAGCTCCTCCAACCTTCCAAGTAGAACAGCCTTATCTCTATGTTTTTTATATATCAGAGTTTCATGTAAGATTTCCCTCGAAAAAGGAAGTATTTCTACTGTTTAAAGTTACATATGCACAGTGAGAGGGAAACATCAAACACCATTGACTTACATTTCTTTTGTATGAATGACTCCCAAATCAATACTTCTGATCTTTAATCCAAGAGCCAGTCTTGGGCTTTCTTTGTGCATGGGACACCTCAACCTGGATCAGATGGCTGCCACTGTCACTTCAGATTCCCCATCCTGCTGCCAAACTATTTCTTCCTAACAGAAACTTGTATTCCCATTTATTGCTTTACCATTCTCTAAAATATGCAGGTTCCAAAGAAAGCAATTAGTTTTGTCTTTTCTTCATTGCTCCAAGCCTCAGTCTCTGGGTCCTGTTGATTTTTCCTTAGGTCGTGGTGCACATAATTCATCCTTTTCTTCCTAATACAACAGCTTCTCCAAAGAGATCTGTCTCTGGGCGCTTAGCCCTGCAGTGCATTTTGAAACCTGGGCCAGATTTGTTTTCCGATACAATGTGTTCATTATTCTGGACATAAACTCCTGAAGCACTCCTTCCTTCCCTGTTCTAGCTGTGTTAAGTGGTGGTCACACCAAGCCCCCACCTAATACAGCATTTTGTTTAGTGCTTTGTATGTGCTAGGTACTGTGCTAAGCACTTTATGTGTATTATTTAATTTTCCAAATGATTCTATGATCTAGGCATTCTTATTATCTCTGTTTTATAGATGGGGAAATAGATTAGGTTACTTGTCCAAAGTCACGCAGCAAGTAAATGGTAAAGTCAGGATTAGCACTCCGAACCACCCGACATCATAGGCCAAATGCGGAAGCTGTCTGTCCCTGCTCCCTTTCAGGGGGGAAGGCGTGTGGGCTGTTGGGCAGGGACCACAAAGGCAGAGGTCCAGGGAAAGGGCACTGGCTTTGCTGACTGCTCTCACAGGAACTTACGGTGCACATTCATAACCTCAGCCGGAAATCTGTACCTCACACAGTAACAGTGCTCTCACTCTCTTCTTTGGGACTACTTCTAGGCTTCAAGTTGCCATTTTGTGATATTTTTCTTCTATCTCAACCTCAAAATTTACCTTGATGTTGATCATAAATTGATTTTGCCCCATCACAAAAGGCTTTAGATGTACTTCTAAAACGGTCCTAGTCTTTATTCTTCACCTCCTGCTGGCCTCTCCTCTTGTTTCAGAAGTCTAGGGCCTGCCTCGTCTGCCACTGTGTAAACCAGTGCTTGCCTAGCCACCCTGCTGTACTGACTGTGTCTGAATGTAACATTTTTCACTGTGATGATGATGGTGAGATGAAGTTGATGATGATAGAGATACCTTAGTAATTCGTTCGTTAGAGGGTAAGCTCATGTTTCCTGTGCCCAGTTGTACGCCTAGGCCCTGCTACAGGACCTGACACATACAGAGAAAGGAAAGCTTAATGAGTGAGGGTATGAGATGCAGAATCAAGCGGCTTGGGTGTAGATTTGGAGCCTGCCATTTAATTACTGTGTGACCTTGGACAAGATATTTAAGTTCTTCATGCATTTATTGCACAGTACTCACGTCACACAGTTTAAAGAGGAAGTGATATGATTGTAAATCACTTAGAGAAGTTTCTGGCAAATAGTAAGTGCTAAACAAATACTCATTATTGTGGTTGCTGGTAGCCTTCCATGAATATTCGTTGACTGCATATTGAGGGTCTGATCTGTGTTAAACACTCTGCTGTGCTTCTACATATGCATCATTGAATGCTTAGTATGACCCATGAGATGAGTACTATGACTGTCCACATTTTACAGGAGATGAAACGGAAACTTAGAGAGGTTCAGTAGCTTACCCTGGATCACGTAGCTTACAGACGGCATGGATTCGGGATTGGACCATGATCTGTTTGACTTCAAAATCCAAGCTGCTTCTGCCACCTCCTCAGCCTTCACAGAGGTGCTTCCCAAACTTTTCTGCCCCAGCAAGTCACTCCTTGAACTTACTGGACTGACTGCATCAAACTATTATGCAAGCACCCAACTACATTTGCCCTGCTTCCTATATTAGGAATATATTCTTAAAACATTGAGAGCTTTAGCTGCTATGTACATAGTTGATGATAATTTAAGGTATAAATAAATGAGCTGCTCATTTCTTACCAGGTCACTGTAAAGAGTTACTTAGGGGTATTCTCATCAAATAAAGAAAGGAAATTAATAGTGGATAGGATTATATTTTCTTGTTTATGATTTATCAGTTGCCTACAGTCCTACAGAGTAGGTAAAAATTGAAGACCTTTTCTTAGAGATTACAAAATAACGTGATGAACAGCCCTGGCTGGTGTAGCTCAGTGGATTGAGCGCAGGCCTTCGAACCAAAATATCGCAGTTCAATTCCCAGTCAGAGCACATGCCTGGGGTACAGGCCAGTTCCCGGCAGGGGATGCACAAGAGGCAACCACACATTGATATTTCTTTCCCTCTCTCCTTCTCTTCCCCTCTAAAGATAAAATAAATTTTAAAAAATCTAAAAGAAAAACAAAACATGATGAACATATTCCCTTACGAATCTAAGAGGTTTTCTTCATCCTGTTAGCCTGGGGGTTAAGAACACCGACTATATACCTTTGCTTCCTTCTCTCCCTTCACACATAGTGCAGCATTTCTTCATTCAGCCTACGTAGGGATCCGACAGTGGAGAAGAGGCATAAGGTCCTTGCTGTCATGGGTCTTATATTTTAGTGGGAGGAAACAAACATAAACCAGTAAACAAGTAACTACAGAGAGAGCGGGCATCTGTCATTTAGCAGCTTCCCGTGATGAGGGAGTTGGTGGCGACTGGGACGTGTGCATCTGTGTGAGGTGCACAGGGAGCACCGTGGCAGGGGCGTGCCTTGCCCGGGGTGCAGGCACACGTCTTTCCAAAAGGGCGCACACACATGTTTCTTATGTTTAGTTCATCTCTGGTTTAACCATCTCATGCTTGGATGCAACATATGGCTTTCACTTTGTTGTTTAGCCACCTAGGTTCAAAGAGACTGTCAACAATAATGCTCTTTCTGTGGCAAAAGTAATAGCATCAAGCCTTTCCCACAGGTGCTGTGTTTCTTTTCTCCCCCTTTCTGCTTTCCAGGATGAAATGGGGCCTGGAATCAAAGCAACAATGGGTTTTCTCTATACCTGTAAAAGATTAACTTTAGTCATTAGGGATGATGCAAGCAGGAAAAAAATGCAAGAAAACAGAAATGAAGCCAAAAGGGACAATTTCTGATTGTAATAGCTGGTTTCTGTTTCATATCAGTGAGCAAGATGAGGAAGTTCTGCAGGGTTTGGTAGGAACAGCTTCCACGGGGCTGCAGGATGACCTCAGCCGCGTGCGCCTGCCAGGTGCTGCGCCCCACGCTGCAATCACAAGGCTGACTTTCAGCATGAAACAATCCAGAAGTATGGAATGACATTTTCAGGTGACAGTTGTGGTTCCAGTGCCTGTAATTAACACCTCTTAACCCTCCAACTTGCCCATGCCTTTTTCAGGCTGTTGAAGCTCAAATCCGGAGTTTTGGACAGACGCCTTCGCAGCTCCTCATCGAGCCCCATCCTCCCAGAGGTTCCGCCATGCAAGCGGTAAGTGCTGCCTTCACTCTTCTCACTTCTTGCCTCTTGGCGGCCATGCCTGACATTTGTAACAGTCTTTCATTGTACTTGAGCTTCTCTACCACATCTGGGCCTGTTCTCATACAGTGCCTGTTAACCTGCTAACAACTAGCAAAAAAACCTTTGCCTGCTCTCTGGGAGTCTTTGGGAAGGCAGCCATTGCTCCAGTGCCCTGGCATTTCATCAACTCACGTTTTCTTACAGAGTCAAAAGGTTTATAATTATCATGTATCCTTACTGCAGGACAGAGACTTCCGACCTAAGACCGATTAGCTTCCTGGTTTGATCCTATGAGTTTCTAGATTAGTTTTGTTTATATTCTTTATATCCCAATATGTTTTTCAGTTTGGGAATTTTAAAATGACCCCTAATATGTAAGATATTGTTGCTGACAGTCAGGGACCTCAGGAAGGAAAAAATGATGGTTAGGTGTACCAAACCATCCAAGGCTTAGTGGCATCAAACAGTGATTTCTATTTCTCGCGATTCTGAGCCTTTCTTCCGCTCTGCTCCCTGGCTCCCCCACACACTGCTGTGGGGTGGGCCGAGCTGTCCTGACCTCCCTTTCCCTGTGGTCTTTCACTGACAAGGCCCTGAGCCCAGGCCACTCTGTTGGGAGGAGCAGGGTTCCAGAGAACACTCCTGCAAGGCTTCTTGAGGCTCGCCTTGGAACTCATGCAGTATCATTTATGCCACGTTCTATTGGTCAGAGCAAGGTGGAGGCCAGCCCAGAATCAGCAGCAGGGAAACAGACTCAGTCTGTAAAATGGTATAGCCAGTCTCTTTTTAGAGTTCCTGAAATTCCAGGGGTTACATTTTTTGATGATTAAAAAAAGTCAGCACAGTAGCAAATACTGAATTGCATGATAAAAAGTTTCTTTGAAAAACAGACTCTGGGTATTGTATTTTTTCTTCAATTGTTCCTCTATAAGACAGGTTGCTCATTTCTGTTTTCAAATTGAAAACAGGAAATATCCAATCTGATTCCATAAATAGGCGGAATAATTTAAGATAGATTCTGAGTCCATGTTGTGGCTCAGAGGTGGCAGACTTTTGGCAGATACTAGGGAGGACAGAGCTAGAGACACTTCTGTCTTTTCTACCTCTGGCTTTTTTGTTCTCTCTCTTCCCACCTCCCCTTCTTCTTTGTGTCTTTTTCCCTTTTGCCCTCTATCATCTTTTTTCTGCCAAGCCTTTTTTTTTAACCTTTTTTTCTACTTACATGAATTGGATATTGTAATAAACCATAAGCCTTTTGAAAATTATTTGCATCCTCGTTTCTAAGTGTTTTTAAACAGGTGAAATCAGATCGAAGTGAACATAAAGGATAGCTTGAGTGAGCAGAAGACTACACAAAAAGTGAACAGTTAGCAAGAACAATGGAAGATAATGCCATAAAAATAGTAATAAAATAGTAAGACTGATTTATGTCCAGGGCTTGGAATTAGTTTTAGTAATAGCTTGCCAGGGAGACTCCGGTGGCTGCGGTGGTGGCTGATGGAGGCTCCTCTGCTCCCCATTGACTCTGTCCCTGGGTCACTGCACAGCCTTGGTCACAGGGGCAGCAAGGGGCTCCTGCTGCTAAGCCTCCCTCCCTGGCCAAGGATTACTGGTTCATTGGGGCAGACCGGCTTTACCGTCCCTAGGGCAGGAAGGCACATGTTCTTGTGAGGACAGAAGACCGTCTCTGCCATCAGCTTTTTCCTCTGCATTTGAAACCTGCATTTCAGACATGTGAAAATTGTATTTTTCATCTTACACATACACGAGTGCTGGAAAAAAAAGGTGTGTTAGAAAGAAACCAGAGTTGTCAACAAGTGTGTACACTTAATCTGGGAAAACTTAGTGAAATTTGGCTAGTAGTTTCCTCCGTCTGCTTCAGCCTCAGCTCACAGATGGACTCGGGCCGGCTGGATGGAGGTCTGTTTCTCTAATCCCCACTTTACCAGTTGTCCTGCATGTCCGCAGCTGTTGCCATCATGGCGGACCAGCCCTCTCTGCTGGGGTGTGCTTTTGCTTCCTTCCCATGCGCCCTCTTCCATACTTATCAGCCAAGGATACGACAGAGCTTCCAGGAGTGCCTCCTGCTAACTGCCCGCATTGGGAGCTTAAGTCAAAAGGGCATGTGTCGGAACAGGCAGAGGGACAGCTTGTTGTAAGCCTGCAGAGGGCATTCTGGACAAGGTGTCTGCGGCTTCTGTGGACAGTGCCTTGTCCTTGCCGTGTGGCTAACAGTTGGCCCACTGAAGCCATTGTGAAAACAAGACATTGTTCCTACATGTTAGAGATTTTTCTGTGTTGTTTTAGGGATATAAACATTGCAATCATCCAGTTTGAGTTGAATTATATTTACAATATGAGCTGTTAAGCTAAAAAATATGTATCAACTTCCTTGCAGCGAGACTTTGTGATGTATGTTATATGCTGACTCTCTCAGAGTTTGTAAATTGACTTTAGTATATATTATTTAAAAAACTACGTAATTGAAAAATGAAGCTTCTTAATCTGAAGTGACATTCATTTCCTTTCCCAGGACTTCTTCATCACTAACTTGGAGTTTGTTTGATGTTGCTCATTGTTTCTCATTTTTACCCAATTTCCCAGAATCCCTTAAAACTGTATAAAAGGTCCTTTGTATGACATAGATTATTTATTGATATCAGAGATTTCAAAAATAAAAGGCACAAATGTTTATTGTTTTTACTGCCTTTCAGATAAGTTCCCCCATCAACCATCAATGCACCCCACCCCCACGCAGGCACAAACACACGCACGGCGTAGCAGAAATTAAAGCCACCTCGTGCTGCGTTAAGTGCACGAGCCATAATATACACCAGGTGTAGTAATTAGCAGGCACACGAAGGCTGCCTATTTGTCTGGTTGTGCTGCTGTTGCTGTATCCCCCTGTGTTTTCACACCATCAGATAGTTGGATTTAATTGAGGCCACATCAGATGAGGCATTACTGACACCTTTAATTGAATGAGCATCCGGGGAGGATTAACTCATAATATTGATTGGCTTTTAGCCACTTGCTCAGAAGGGTGTCTGGATAGCTTATTAGTTGCCTTTATTTACACCTTTATGCAAAGAGTGCAAATAGGAATTCTTAGTGCAATATGTTTTTCTAAGTACTCTTAATAACTTTTTTAAAAGGACTGATAATAAAAATGCAAATATACTTAATTTTTTATTAGCAGCTCTGAATAGATACATGTTAAATATATGTGCTTACACACATTTACATATACCTGGTGTTTTGAAATATGACAGTAGGAAAGCAGCCAGAAGCAGTTCATCAAAGTGTTTCAGTTCTGAATGATACTAATCAGCTATTAGAAAATAGACATGGTAGAAGAGAATTGCTGAAAATGAACAGTGCAATTACTGTAGGGTAGCGTACTACCACAAAGTATAAATAAAGCCAGTAAATCACAGTGGGGTTATATATGTCTTGGGTTATGACATGGGTTATAGGAATGTTCTAAATCCTTAGTAGTCTTCAAGATTTATTTTGTTGCTAGTTATTAGGACAGTATTTTGTGCAACATTTTTAATTACTTTCTGCTTTTTCAAAAGAGAAATCAAAGGTCTTAAGCTCTTTTTTTACCAAGAAGGAGGAGGGGCAGCTGGGTACTTCTCTTTATTCTTTAGCTACAGCAGAAAACAGGATATTTGCATTATAATAGGGGTGTTTATGACTTGGTACACTATATAAATATATTGTTTTTGCAAGTACATTTAATTATGCATTGCTTTGAAACACCTTTATAATTAAGTTTGTGTATTACATTCATAAGTTATTTTTCTATTGAAATAATATATGCATGTTGTATAACTTGTTTATAAATATGTTTGTTTCAATTATCTTTATCGTCAGAATCTTAATACTAAAGCAACACAATCTTTGATAATCTGTGGAAGTTACCTTGGTTTGCTTTTGTGCTTACTGCCTATTCTCATTATTATTTATTTATTTTTGTACTTGACACATTATGGCAATCGGAATGGGTTAATGCTATCCCCAATACTTTGCCTATTTAGAATCTAAATCAAATCGTTCTTTTAGTTTTTCATAGGACTGGGGTAGGGAATGAAGCCGACAAAATTTATTGATTTTTAAAGTGTTTCTGTTAACATACTCTCTTTCAATCACCAAAAAATTCAGCTAATGACCTCCATGAAAACAAGCAAGTCCTAATTGCTGTTTCTATGAGCCTTTCTGCTCACTGTGCTCTCACTTGCACCTTGTGTTAACATGGTCTTCCTCTTCTTTTCCTGTACCCTCTCTCCTTCTTGTCTTTCTTTATCTTTTCCTTCTTGTGTATTTGGGTCTTGTCACGCCCACTCAATAGTATCTCCTCCTGCAGAGCCCGTTGATGTTCACAGACCAAGCCCAGCAGGATGTTATCATGGTCCTAAAGTTCCCCTCCAACTCCCCTGTCACTCACGTGGCAGCCAACACCCAGCCCGGTCTGGCATCTCCTGCTGTGATCACTGTCACTGCCAACAGGCTGTTTGCCGTGAACAAGTGGCACAGCCTCCCTGGTGAGTAAAGAAGCATCGTTCTGTAAGGCGCAGCCACTGATGAACACTGTACAAAGATGTTGCCATGTCTCCTTAAGTGTATATCTCAGCAGTTAAGCTTTTAATTTTCAAGTTTTAGTCTGAGTCAAAATGTTTAATAATTTGAAAGACTTAAAGAAATCCCAGATGAGGCATATTAATACAGATGTTAAAGCATAAACAGTTCTTTGGCATCTGGCATTTGTCCTTATTCTTAGGAGATAAATATTATTTCTAACATAATATTTTAATATCATGATATTCTGTTATGTCCATAAATAGTTTATATTTATTAATCCCATGTTCCCTTTTTCCAGTTATTCATTTACTCAGCACACACTTCTGATCATCTGATGTGTGCTTGTGGTGCATGACATGGTATTGTTGTGGATGATAGAAAAAAGAACACTTAAATTTTCATTGCAAACCCAAAAGTACATTCTCTCCTTCCAATAAGTGCAGAATAGTTTTGCTAAGTAATAGCAAGGTATTAAATACCCACTGGAATCATAAACCATCAAAGTATAAATAGGGAAGTTCCTGGAGCCTGGCCCCTCGCTTTACCGGTGAAGACACTGGGTCCCAGGGAACGTGCCTGGTCTAGCGTCACATGTGGCCGGGCAATGGCTGAGCCAGGTTTGAACCCGAGTTCTCTGACTCAGGTTTTAGGATTATCCCTCTATGACTTACTGCCTCTCATTAGAACAGAAATGTTGGGATCTGGATTTAGCACTTTTTTTTTTTTTTTTTTGCCACTGGTTAGAAATCCTTTCTTTAAGAAGGAAAGTCTTTTAAAGTCATGGAGATGACATGCTTTTTTCTTAAAAATAGATTTTAATAGTCTTTTAACTTGTCTTTAAATCTGTAAAGTACACATATAAGCACTGCTCATTATAATACCTGAAATGACAGCAAAAAAATATAAATTTTTGCACAAGAGCCTCATTCCAAATTAAATGGAGGAGTTTTTAGGATGGGACAGAGCCGAATTGACATTCAAACACAAATCTGGTACACCGACTCCGCTCCAGAAGGTACCCATGATGAAGAATCTTTTGGTACCAGAATTTATTAGATATAACCATTTCTTGGCCATTAGAAATGAAATAAATGCCAATATTTGATTAGAAAATAGATTTTAGAAAAAGTGGAGAAGGTAAAAATTGAGGCAGGTATAAATGTCTATATTATTAGGTCTAACAATGCCTTTTTTTTTTCAAGTGAGCTTATTTTACAGAGGTAAATGTATATGCAAACAATATATTTTGGAACCAAAGGTTATGCTTTGATGAACGAATGGAGTTTTGGATTCTCTAAATGCCACCCCTTAGATGAAACACGCTGCTGGTGTGTTTTATCGGGTACTCTGGAGGAGTTGCCCACTCTGTGTGCCGCTGCCTGTAGAGCTTTCGGAAGCCCCGGTGCGTGTGACACAGGGCCACCGTGAGGCTTATCCTGGGTGGCTGTTGGTGCAGCTCTGAGAACTTCTTCACTTTAAACAATGACACCATATGTGAGGAGCGACAAACCTCTTCATCTGCCAGAGAGCCCTGACCGCTGTCCACCCCCTGTTTGGTTTAGCTTAGCAAAGAGCTGGGCAGGGACTGAGCCGGCTCTGCCAAAGCACTACCAGGCCTACTGCTGGTTCTCAGCGGTGCTGGGCACACTTGCTGGGCGCTGATGACTGAGCCCCTGACACTCCCCTTTTGAGCAAGTCCATCTTCCTGGCGGGAAAGCTTGCTTCCCTCAATACTTGGTTGTCAGTGTCCTTTTTGTTTGTTTGTTTGTTCTTTTGTTAAAATGCTTTGGTGTTTTTTAAATATTTTATTTCTTTATTTTTAGAGAAAGGGGAAGGGAAGGAGAAAGAGAGAGAGAGAAACATCAATGTGTGGTTGCCTCTCACATGGCCCCCCCCTGGGGACCTGGCCCACAACCCAGGCATATGCCCTGACCGGGAATCGAACTGTGACCCTTTTGTTCACAGCCCACGCTCAGTCCACTGAGCTACACCATCTGGGGCATTGTCAGTGTCCTTTTCCCTCCTTCTAGCTTTTCTCTAGATGCGGAAAGAGATGGTGGGGCTGCATCCCTGTGCTGACTCCCACTGATGGGGCAGCCGCTGTCCCCAGCCCCCCAAGTGCACCTTTCGGCAAGACAGGAGCTTGGGGACTGCCTGTGTTTTGCCGATTCTTTGCCTGTCATTCTTCCCAGTAAGGCTTCTTTGTGCCTGTACCTTGCGTCACTAGCAGTTTCTGCCCCTGCCCTATGTCTTTACAGCAGCTCCCCCGCCCCGCTGAACACAGAGAACGGTAGCGTGGGAGCACAGAGGTGCCTGCCACTCCACAGTGTGCTCTCCAGGTAGAGCTGCACCTCCACCTAACAGTGTTGAGTTTGCATTTTATTAAATCTGTTGCATATTATTAAATATGTGCCTCGTTCCAGGTATATTTACCTACACCCTATCTTTTATCCTGTCCTGTCCTACCTTTACCTGTCAGGATTTTCTAATTTTAGGGAACTGTCACAAATCCCTAACAGTTTTTCTTCAGTGACCATCACATTCATTTTACACTCATTTTTTTTTTTCTTTTTTGATTTAGGTTCTGGTTCTTTTCTGAGGGTCTGTGATTTCAGGCGCTTGTTCAGTACACAGCTAGCTCCTGTCATTTCTTTCATTCATGTCCGAGTCCTGATTTAGGGAAAGAAAGAAAGGTCTTTACCGTTTTTTTCTCACTCAAAGGCCCTTATAGAAACTCAAGGGGAAAATAAAAGGCTTATAGAGCATATTCTAGATTCTAAATATTGTTTTAATCATTCAGCAACCTCAAGATGAGTTTCTGTATTTAGGTTGAACCATATGAAATTGCCTCTTTTAACCAGTCAGCACAACACGATAACCCTGTTGGTTATCAGTCACTTCGTATGGTTTGACCTAATGACCCTATCTAACCCATTGTACAGGTCAGGAAGCTGCAACACAGAGACTCCATGGCTTGCCCAGGGTCACACAGGCCATCTGTGGCGGGAGTGGGATTGGGGACCTGACCAAAGAAGGGCAGTTAATGGAAACTCTGTCACCGACACTTTGGTTTTAATGTTTCTGTGAGCCCAGTTCTCAAGAAGGAGCGAAGAATTCTTACGGTGTTAGCATTGGTCGGCACTGGTATTACTGGAAGCAGATGGCACTGTTGGGTAAATAAGAGGCCATGGAACCTTTTCCCTGATCATTCTGTGTGTGTGCCCTGCGATTTCCTTACTGGCAGAGCCCTATGACTTCCTTGCTTCAGCCAGTTTAACTTCTTATCAATACTCGCCTATAATTTTTAGCGCTAATATTGTATTGCTTATTTTATCTTCCAAACATCCTTGAAAAGTTGACATTTACTGATGGGAAATGCTGACATGATAAATTTAAAAATCTAATGAACTCATTGGAATGTACTACATTTTTATATCCAGGCCCCTCAAGGTCAGGAAGATTTCCTAAAATCTGGTGGTATTATGCAGAGCTCTAATACTGACCAAGCAGTTTTAATGCTTATAAGTCTATGAAAGGCAGATACTGACCAGGATGAATGGCTTAGTCATTTGGGAGAAATCATTTGGAAAAGGCCCCAGAATTTAGCTACCAGAATTATAAAGCTGAAAAGATCACCTAGTCCAAACCCTTCATTTGGGGGGTTATGATTTGCCCAAGGTGCACAGCTAGCCGCCAGCACAGCGCCTCCTGTCTTCCTGGAGCCCCTCCGCCTGTCACAGGGCGGGGCGGGGGGCTGGGGGCAGCCTCCCCACCTCTTCTCAGCGACCAAACAAACATGCCTGACTCTTTAGAAGCATTTTGAGAATTGAACAAACTGTTCTTAGTATGGATTGATTTTTGTTACGCATTTGCTTCTCAGGGTATTTTTAAATGGAAACCGTGGCAATATTAAATATTAATAAATCTTTTTTTAAAAAACCTCAAACCTTTAGGAAAATATTTCAGTCAAATGCATTTAACTGAAACATTCATCTGCAGATAGCTTTCTTTATTTGTATTCAAACTTTCGATTGATTGATTTTAAGTGATGGATGAAACATTAAATGTTCCCTGACTTGGAGCCTTCCCTTTCTCCATCATAAATTGACGTTTTCGTGGAGCCTTTGTGCCGCAGCACTCAAAACTGCCTTTTAAAGAAGTAACAAAAAAATAGTATTTGCTACAGTCAGCAGATGGTTGTCACATTTTGTTTTCAGCGCGCTTTACCACTTAATTTTGTTTTGTTGCAGCATCAGAGGTTGCCAGTCAAGCATCTGCTATAGCTTATGGCCCAGGACCAGAGCCACTGCTGATGGCACAGGTTCAGCACAGCTCTAATCTAAAATAAATGTTCCATGAGCTAGCCAGAAAAGCACCTGGACTGTTTTTTTTCTGTAAATTTCGCTAAGCCGTATGTGAGGTTTGGGGGTTGGAAACAATTGTACATGAGATTTGACTTAATGCGTTTTTGTGTAGTTTATATACGAAAAATAATGCTGTTTTTAAAAATCTTTTGTGAATTCCAGCTCATCAAGGTGCTGTACAAGACCAGCCATACCAGCTGCCAGTGGAAATCGATCCTCTCATAGGTCTGTCACTTCCTTCTCTCTTTGCGATTCATTAAGCTCTGTATGGTGGCCCTGAAGTGTAGATTACAGTTGTTTTTCACTTGCTGGTTGCTGGGAATGGAATTTTCCTGATAAACCATTTGCATGCAAATTGGAATGCAATGAGCTGTGGCTATGCTGGTATTTCATCAACTCCCCCTCGTTGGTTTGCCTAATTTGAACAGGCCTAGGACGCGTGTCACTGAAAATTAATATGGATGCTGTAATAATGTGTGATTGAGAATGCGCATGAAGTACTGTCAGGATAATATTGGATCTTTTCATCACTCAGACTTGTTGATGAGCAGGAGCGAGGCACGTTATGATGAATTGGTGCACCAGTAATGTGATGGAGCTCCTTTGCTAGGGAAATTTTCATAATAACAGTGGGGTTCTTAGCAGCACTGTGTTGTGAAAAATAAAACTGTAGTGCCAGGGTTTCATCATTAAAGGAGATCAATCCTTTCTTCCTGGACCCTCTGTTCAGTCTGAGGGGATTAATGGGCAATTGCCTAGCAGTTTCAAAGTTGAAATATATTGCCCAGCCAATGGCAGTGTTAAGATATTCGTATTCATTTTCCTAGGGTCCTACAGCCCAATAAATTGCCATTGGAGGTTAAATTTGTTCAGGGGGAAAGAAAAGGAAAAGGGAGGAAGGAGACCAGGAAGAGCTATCAGGATGAAATGAGCATCAGCAGCAGATGACTCCGAATACCTAACTGCTGTTCTGCCTTCTGAGTAGGTTCCTTGAAATCTCTAGTTTTAGTATTCTTCATCCTTGCAAATGTGGCTTCGCTAACCATTTAAACCTGGATGTTAAAGATGCTGTTCCATAGCTTTTGGGGTTAAAGACTTAATTGCGTAATAAAGCCCATTTGCTACGTCATTTAAAGCGTTATTTCTAAAGTGCAGACTTACTGTTTGCCTTAAAACTTGACAATGTGTATCCCATAGTATAAAGTCTATAGTTAAATGAGTTCAGCAATTATAACCCTTTACACCAGGCATGGGTCAACTTTTTGTAAAGGGCCAGACAGTAAATACTTGAGGCTTTGTGGGCCGTAAGGTCTCAGATGCAGCAACTTGACTCTGCTGTTACAGCACAGAAGCAGCCATGAACAGGCTGTAAATGCATGAGCATCGCTGTGTTCCAATAAAACTTTATATACAAAACCAGACACGGGCCAAATCTGGCCTGTGGGCTAGAGTTTCCTCTCCTGCTGTAGAACCCTGGTCATCAGATTGTTTGCTCCTCTAGCTCCTAAAATAATTGTTAAAAATCATGTACCTTCTCACACATTTTTAAGTTGACATCTGAAAAGCTTTCATCATAAGTTTAAGTAGCTGCAAAGTGTATTGAATTTTAAATATATTCAGTTGAACCTAAATATCAAAGGGAGTTGATACTCAACATTTTGTTTTTAAAAAATGCATAAAAATCTGTAGTTGAAAATTTTACATTATTTTTACATCTTAAATTTATATTTTCATTGTACTTCCCCTACACAATTCTATTTTATCTTTTGAAAGCGGATTAAAAATTATAAATTTTAATAAACATTAACCATAAAACAAACATTTATTAGAAATACATCTTTCATGAAACAGCTCCTGTATTCAGGGATGATCTTTATTTGTTGCTGAACAAGACAGGATTTGTCAACAGTTCTGTTCAATTTTGTTTGTTTTTTACAAGCGGAAGCCCTGAGGAATGTCACTCAACGTGAGAAAATAAATGGGAAAGGAAAGAGTTTTGTTTTAATAATGTCACTCAAATCTTTGAGCTCTTGCTGGGTTATGTGAAAACATTCATATAGTGGTCTATTATTAAGAATTATTTTTTATGGTCTGTCACTCAACAATCATTTTAACAATCTGTCGTTGAAACTTATTTTTAATGATCTGTCAATTGACAGCCTGAGTGGATCTTCCTTGCATTTGACCGAAAGCAGTGAATTGGAAACCACCTGCTCTGCAGAATAATTTGATACCTACACCTTCACTTTTCAGCATCACATTAGTATTTTGAATTGTCTCATTACTTGACTTTCAAGATTTTTCTACCCTGAGGTAAAGTACCATAGTAAGAGTCTGGATAGGACAGAAATAAGCCATAATTTTATCCAGTGGAAGAAGAGCATGGGAAAGGGGAGGTTAGAAAGGAAAACTCACTGGAGAGTTCTCAGGCAGGGAGAGCATATGAAAGTTGAGGAACTAGAAATCGATTCCCTCAAAACCATCTGTGCCAGTGTATCCCCCAGGGGTAGGCAAACTGCAGGTTGAAGACTGCTTATCTAGACAAATATACCTAATTTTCATTAAATAAAAATACTTTCAGTACTGACTCTTATTAGGTTTACCAAAGAAAACATGAGAGATAAAGGAAAGGCAGTTGTGAGGTAGGTAGGTTGGATGGATGGATGGATGGATGGATGGGCAGACAGATAGGCGGGTATTGCAATGTCAGTTTACAGGTAAGTATTTACTTGGCAACTAGTTCATTCCGAATGCTCAAGGGGCATTGCCTTCACCCGTGGATGCTTGGTGGTCACTCAGTTCAGAATTACGCGCATGCCCAGATCTGTTTGGCTGGGCCCTCCCAAGGTATCACAACCCCCAAAAAGACCAGTATGAAAGTTTTTATTATAGAAGCAAAAGCCATAAAAATGCTGACAAAAATGAACACTTTCAGTTTTCACAGGGAATAAAATACTGTAATAACCAGTCTAGAAAGTACCACATACCTTGTTTTTAATTGCTAGGTTTCTTGGGATTAAAAAAGAAAACAACTGAAATGCATCACACAACTGCACTCCAGGGGGACACTGACATCTCACTGTGATTTCCTGTGATTCCCATCCAAGTTTTTCTCATCTGCCAGCAACTTCCCTTTGTTGGAGGAGGGAGGAAAGGGCCCCAAAGCACAGTTCTGCCCTTTAAACTGGGGCTGTCACTTTGTAGCCCGTGGACCGCCCGGACGTGCAGGAGCCCTGCTCACAGACAGTTAGGGCTGCTGTGGCGTGGTTGAGTCCTGCGGTCAGGCACGGCAGGCACTCGAAGTGTGTCACGTGTCCGTGTGTACGTTTGGCGTGTTGTGTTACGTCCTGAGGGCAGGGAATGTTTTACTCCTCTGTGTCCCCTGGGCTTCCCAGCAGAGCATTGGAGGGTATTTTAAACACATTTATCTTCTGTGTTCTTCTCTGAACCTTATTAAATTGGCCACATTTACTTAGTTATTTATTATAAACAGTGAATACATATAATATAGATATTTTCCTATTGTTATGTCTCTCAATAATACATTTATAGTATTTTTTTGAAGTGGTGACTATGGTACAAAGTACATAATAATCAGATGCAGAAATTTATTTGTTTCAATTTCTGTTGCAGTCAAAATTCTTTAGCAATGTAAGAATCATTATTTATTCTGGAAAGTTAGTGTGAAATACTCCTTAGATGTCTAGAAACAGTTTTCTGCTTGGCTGGCCTCATAATGCCAAAAAAGTCACCTCGGCGAAAATTCCTTTTCTGATAATGACATACCTGGTAGTGTGTTTCTGGAAGATTATTACTCTTCCCCTGTGCTTGATGCCGCTCTGCGTCTGACCTTGAGCCTTGTGACAAACCCCCTCTCAGGGGCACGGTGGCACTTCAGAGACACACTGCCGGGCTGCCTTGTTTTACTGCTTACAGAAGAGGTGAGAGGGCGGCAGCGCTGTGCTTTGGCTTCTTCCATTACAAGTGTCTTTTATAAACGGTCCCTCTCGCCTTCCCTTCCATGTGAGTGCAGCTGTAAACAGGGAAAAGGGGGTTCACATCTAGTGAAATCAAAGACCTGTTACAGCCAAGGTAGTACAAGATGCTACAATATTTCAGATACATACCAATTAAATTCTAGTATCTCTTCCCAGTGACAAAAAGTTAAAGGTAATGGATTGTCACAACAGGAATCCATTCTCCCAGCAGCAGATGTAATGAGATTGTCAGAAACACAAACCTAACTGTGGTGAGGTCTGGAGATTGTAATCCAGTTTGGTCCTGCCCAAGAGCTAGAAAGCATGTTCTGAGAATTGTACACTATTTTTAAGTTATAGTGTGTTATTATTTCTTTCCTCTAGGCAAAATTTCCTACCACAATGTTGAATTTAGCTATCCACATTCTTCCAACAATCGGATGTGTTTTCCTATTTGGTTTTTCAAATATTACTATATTTAAAATTAAAGATCAAATATTCTTACATTGGAACGTGCCTCCTCTCTGCCTTCACCCCGCCATTCCCAGTATAACAAACTATAGGATTTCTTTGCATGTGTGGGTTTAATGTTTAGTAAGCTTTTTTCCCCTTCCTCTGTTCTCATAGCCAGCAATACAGGAATGCACAGGAGGCAAATCACTGACCTTTTAGACCAGAGCATCCAAGTCCATTCCCAGTGCTTTGTCATCACTTCAGACAACCGCTATATTCTCATCTGTGGCTTCTGGGATAAGAGTTTCCGCGTCTACTCTACAGACACAGGTACCTGTTATATTCTTCCTCAGTGAACTGAGGTTTGCTCCAAGTAACATTGAGAGACTTAGAATGCTTTCTCCTCTTCTTCCTTTTAAAAATTACAGAACTCTAAAATTCATAAAATAAATGAAAGGTGCTTTTTCCCAACCTACTGTTGACTTCAGCATGTTTTTAAGAGTCAATGTTTAATAGTAGATTTGTCACCCAAGCCTCACGCTTACAAATGAGTGATTCATTGTAAAAGCATAGGATGGCATGTAAATACCATGTACACGTGTATATGCACAAGCTCGTAAGTGCGCACACACATGCACGTGTGTGTATTTTCTCATTTTTGTATTTAAAGGATTTCTTTTCCCTACTGGAAATTCTCATTAGGTGTATTTGTTGGGAGTGGAAATCTTCCTCCACCCAATTCTGCCCAGAATCTTGCTGAAATCTACACTACCGTAAAGAAGAGTGGCTGACTACTGATTTTATGTGACAGCTCTTGTTAAAATATAAAAGTTTAAGTCTCTTTATTCATTTGCATGCATTTCCTTAGGACAAACCAAACTCAACTTGGTGTTATTACAGAAGATGCAATGCCATAAATGTATATAAATTTTTGCATTTAGGAAATTCAGAAACATTGAAAAATTTAGTGGAGTGTCTTTAAACATTTTAGAAACTATAGAGGATTAAGTAAACTTGTGTATATGTATATATATATTTGAATATTTTAAAATAACATATCAATGCATTAGAACTTGATAGGTACTGTGTAAGTAGATATTTCAGCTAAAGCAAAGGTCTACAAATATTTTTTTAAGATTTTATTTATTTTTAGAGAGAAAGGAAGGGAGGGAGAAAGAAGGAGAAGAATATTGATTGGCTGCCTCTCATATGCCCTCAGCTGGGGACCTGGCCCACAACCCAGGCATGTGCCCTGACTGGGAATTGAACTGGTGACCTTTTGGTTTGCAGGATGATGCCCAGTTCACTGAGCCACACTGGTCAGGACTCTACAAATATGTTGATTTAAATGTTTTTAACTGAAATTTCTAGTTTTTTAAATGTTTTACGGCAAGCCATCTTTGTCTTGTTAACAGTGTCTATAAAATGTATGACTATGTTATCCTGCCTTAGTAAGTACAGTGTATTGAAAAGGTAATTGCCAGTTATGGAAGGAGTTTGTCCTGAGTGTGTGTGGATGACAACAGTGTAGCTGTATGAGAGAGGAGGGAAAGCGGTTGAGTGTATACTGTTCGTGGTTGAGTATGTGCTGTTCATATGTACTTTTGAGTAAACCATAGTTGCTTTTAGACATGACCCTTTTTATTTTTTGTTTTGTGAAATTGATGATCTAGTTTTGTTTTTTTTTTTTTTAAATAATTTTTATCTTGGACTTCTGGCCAAAATGGAGGCATAGGTGGACACACTGTGCCTCCTCTCATAACCAAGATTAAGGACAACAAAAATATAGAACCAAAAAAAACCCAATCAGGACAGAGAGAAAATTGAATTGTGGGAGTCCGACAACAATTCACCCAGACCAGTAAAAGGGGCAGAGTCTGCAGCCAGCGGAGTCGGGTTGCGGAGTCAGGTTCTGGTGGGATAAGACAGTGGCTTGCGGTCACCCCAGGTGCACTGGCAGTGGTTGCCAAACGCGAGGAGGCCCAGAGGGGTGCACAAGGTGGCTTACCGCGGGCACACATTCGCACACAGATAAACCAGGCAGAAACAGGCAGCAACACAGACTGTGCGATGCAGGGCCCCAGCACCGGGAAGTGAAACCTAAAAGCACCCATTGAAAATACTTGTGGGGGCTGAGGTGCCAGGAGGGAGTCCCAGCCTTGCAGGAGAGTTCGTGGGGGAGACCCACATGGAAATCAGCACCAGAAGGGCCCAATTTGCTAGGGTAAAGTGGCTGAATGGACTGGAGTCCGGGAGAGAGTGCATTGTTCCCTCTCAAACCCTGCCCCCACATCCAGTATCACAACCCAGAGACTGGGCTGCCCCACCCTGGTGAACGCCTAAGGCTCCGCCCCTCACCACGTAATAGCCGTGACCAGACAAAAACAAAAAGAACAAAACCAAGGATGGCTCAAATGGGAGAACAGACTGGGGCCCTGGAGCTAATTCATCTGAGCGACCAGGAGGTGGTCAACCTATCAGATGCAGAGCTCATAGCACTGGTAGCTAACCTATCAGAAGCAGTTAGTTCAAAGCACTGGTGATTAGGAAGCTCACAGAATTGGTTGATTTTGGTCACAAATTAGAGGAACAAATGAAGGCTACAGTAAGTGAAATGAAGAAAAACACACAGGGAACCAATAGTGATGGTAGGAACACGGGGACTCAAATCAATGGAGTGGACCAGAAGGGAGAAAGAAACAACCAAACAGAAAAGAGTGAAGAAACAAGAATTCAAAAAAATGAGGAGAGGCTTAGGAACCTCCAGGACATCTTTAAACGTCCCAACACCCGAATTATAGGGGTACGAGAAGGGGAAGAGGAAGAGCAACAAGTGAAAAACTTATTTGAACAAATAAAGGAGAACTTCCCCAGTCTGGCAAAGGAAATAGACTTCCAGGAAGTCCAGGAAGCTCAGAGAGTCCCAAAGAAGGTGGACTCAAGGAGGAACACATCAAGGCACATTATAATTACATTAGCCAAGATTAAAATGAAGGAGAGAATTCTAGAAGCAGCAAGGGATAAAGGCAGAGTCACCTACAAAGGAGTTCCCATCAGACTGTCAGCTGATTTCTCAAAAGAGACCTTACAGGCAAGTAGGGGCTGGAAAGAAGGATTCCAAGTCATGAAAGCCAAGGACCTACATCCAAGATTGCTCTATCCAGCAAAGCTGTCATTTAGAATGGAAGGGAAGATAAAGTGCTTCTCAGATAAGGTCAAGTTCAAGGAGTTCATCATCACCAAGTCCTCATTATATGAAATGTTAAAGGGACTTATCTAAGAAAAAGAAGATAAAAAATAGGACAGTAAAAAGACAGCAAACTCACAGATATTAACAACCACACCTAAAACAAAAGCAAACTAAGCAAACAGCTAGACCAGAAGCAGGAACACAGAAATGGAGATCACATGGAGGGTTTGCAACAGGGAAGTGGGAGGAGGAAAGAGGGAGAAAAGGTACAGAGAATAAGTAGCATAGACGATGGGTAGAAAATAGGGGGAAGGCAAGAATAGTGTGGGAAAAGTAAAATCTAAAGAACTTATGACACATGGACATGAACTAAAGGGGGGAATGTGGGTGGGAGAGGATGTGCTGGGTAGAGGGGAATGATGGGGGAGAAATGGGACAACTGTAATAGCATAATCAATAAAATATAATTTTAAAATAATAATAATAATTTTTATCTTCTGTAGGTCCAGAAAGAAACATCATCTTTTAAATCTTTCTGACTAGTTGGGCTTTTATTACACATTTAGGTCTATGAGGTTGATTACTGTTGAACCTAAAACTCCTCTAGAATTCTTTAAAAATGCAATGGGGATCAATACATTTTCCTACAGTATCTGTATGGTCATAATGAATGTTCTCTGACTTAATAATCAAATTCAAATATTAACCTTTTCTTTCACTATATGGTAATGGCCACCCTCATATTATTCCGCCTCAGATTGTCCTTCCTGTTTGCACAAATTTTCAGATTAAAATTGTTTCATACTGTTAAAAGATTTTCTTGAACATCCCTATAGTACATAATGGCTTTTTATAGATTTTGGAAATTATCCTTCAGTGCATGTGCAGTAACATCCATTCCTGGGTGTACAGTCCTGTTAGCGTTGGCAGCATACGGAGTTCCCCAGCCTCCACCACACGAAAGGTGCGGAGGACCTCCCTGGCCCCCCAGGCCCCACCTTCCCTGCGCTGCCCCGTTGTCGTCGGCTCTGCCCCCACTTCCTCCTCTTTGCCACCACTGATCCGCTGTCGTGTCTAGGGCTGTCCCTCTCCAGAACGTCGGATACGTGGAATTACATGTTATGGCAGTCTCTGGTCTTGCCATTCGAGGGTTTGTGAGTTTGTTGTCCTTCCATATTATTTTTAAAAGGCATTGACTATTAAATATTTGTGAAGCTAACCTCATTTTATGTAATAGTTATACTTAAAATAAAGCTTACACTCAAACAGAGGTCTTTTGAATTTACAAGATTCTGTCACATACATATCATTCCAGCCTCACAATAATCCTGTGGAACAGACAAAATAGGTGCCCTTATCCCCGTTTTTTCAGGTGATGAAACTGAGATTTAGAAAGCTCAACTTGTTGAAATTTGGATAGATATTGGTGAATAGACCTGGGAGTTGGAGCCAGCTTCTGTGACTTGAAATGTAGCGTCCTTTGGGATTATACCATGTTATCTCATACAGGTGTTACCTGTCTGTCATTGGGGTTAATTTGGAAAATGCTCAGTTCTTAGTGTGTCTGCCATGTTACGTCAGACTTAATAAACTAGACATTTCTTCCCAAATCCTCCCATTGACTGTTTTTTCAGATTGCGTGTGTGTGTGTGTGTGTGTGTGTGTGTGTGTGTGTGTAAAACATTTTCATAATAAGTGGCCTTATTTTAAACTTCATGTTAATGGGACTGGACTTCTTCAATAAAAATATATACGGTAATCGCCATAAAAGTTGTGAAAAATTCTCAAATGATTATCTTCATATCTTTCTTAATATTTTGTATACAAATGAACTCTGATGCTAGTTTTATTTAAAATAGCTTCAGTTAGGGTAATGAGTTCTTGACAATATGTGTATATTAAATGTACTCTCCTAAGTCTGGCAGAGAAGCAAGCAAAAAATTGTATGATCAATAATATGTAATGGCAAAGCTATCACAAGTGTTGAATTCAATTATATTTTAGCACATAAGCCAAAAAAAAAATCCTTCTCTTATTAGGTTTGGGAGGGGGAGAGGGAAGAAACACGGTTGTAACAGGAAATTCTTTTAACATAAATCATGTTTTCGGGACACAACCAGAACAGCAGAGGCAACAATAAAACCTTCCCTCGGCAGTGGGAATTATTTTCAGGCCACATTTTAGATTCAGTGGTGCAGAGTCCTGAGCTTGAATTTTTTTTATTTGTAGCACAGCTGTCAAATAAAACATTAACTAGAAAATTTGTTCTGTCAAAAAAAAAAGGGATATTCTAGTGCTCGTGGTAATATTTGATATTAGTGTGTGGAGAGGTGGACTGGTATTAAAGGAAACAAAAAATAAAGGTTGAGGAACACTTATGAGATTATCAGAAAATAATTTACCCAAAGAGCAGCAGGTATTTATACGCTGTGATTTATTTAGGAGGAGTGAACCTCAACCTCGTAGCAATAACATATATTGCCAAGAATGGCTGCCAGAACAGGAAAAAAGTAAACTTAAAAAAATAATGTTTTCCAGAGTTGAGCCCAAAGTATAAATTGTAGAGAATAAAATTAGTTTGTGTTAAAATATGAAACCCTTTAGATATAAATACTGAAATGTCACCCATTTTGTTCTTCCCTGATGCCCAACCTAAATGTGTTCTACCTCATTATCCTCACTGATCCTACCTTTGTACTTTTATAGTACTGATTGCTGTTCCTAATTATATATCTGTGTTTGTTTAATGTGTGTCTGCCCCACTGGACGGTCACTGCTGTGGGGGCAGGGACCAGTCTGTTTGCCGCGTCTGTTTACCACTGTGTAGATGTAGGAAGGCCTCCTGCTTGGCACTTAGTAGATGCTCAGTAAATGTTTGTTGAATGAATAATCACTGTGATAACTTTTGGGGCAAAAATTAAAGCAGTGGGAAATTTTAGTTAAAAAAGAAAGCAGTGACTTAGTATCCATTTTCCTGTCACTGATGTTCTAGATACAGAGTGATGACTTAACTAATGAAAATTAGTAAATGAATTTTGGATAATTCTGTCACTTGTATTTATTCCATCCCAGATTTACAGATACAGCTTTCCACTTTGTCCTCAGATGAGTTGGAAATTACCCACATAACTGAATGAATAGCTGCCCTCTCGCAAGCCTCCTGGTCCAGGTGGTGGGCGCACTCGCCTTTCTCCCGCCCTGCGCACCATCAGTATCTTGTAGTGACTTCACTCATTCTCAGTCCTGCAACCCACTGAGTTGATGGGTATCAAGTCTTAAGTGAGCCCACTCTAAATAGCCTCGTTAAATCACTCCTAGTTTACATGCTCTCAGCATTTAGGTACCGGCCGAGCCAGACATCACTGTACGCACTCTGTGGTCAGTAACTATCGCGATACTGCAGTTCTGTTTCCTTCAGTAGTTAAAACTCACCGATTTAGCCTTCAGTTTTCTAATCTGTAGTGAGAGTGCATTCAGCTACCTAACCTCTCGCTCCTCCTCTGAAAGGCCCACCTGTGAGTTAACCCCGCCCATTTTACCATTAAACCTCTCCACTTTGTTCTGCACGTAAACTGGAAAGAATGTGAAAAGTATTACATTTTTATATTTAATTTTTCTTATTTTCTATTTTTTGTCTTAGAAAGTCTTGAACTATTCTTACCATAGTCTTTATTGATATAGCTACTTTTTTAAAGAAAATGTTTTGATGTCAGTTTAAAAGGCTGAAGAAATTCAGAAATGAATATTAACATTTTGCAAGTGAAACACCTTCTTTGACTAAAGTCTTTATTCACAGGAGAAGAAAACATACTTTATTAACTTTGCAATTTGAAATTGAAATGAATCTGATTTTAAAGTTACTAGTCGTCTGTGTGCGAGAGTAAAAACCCTGTCTTTGACTTTTCATCTGATTTAAATAAAGTACATTTCAGTATTTTATTTCTAAATTTGCAGCATTTGTAATAAGCTTTGAGTTTATTAAAATAGAAAATTAAAACAATTTAATGTAAATACTTTTAGTTATATTTATTATTATTTTAAAAAGTTAAATACACTTAGATGCCAATACTCACTTGAAACCTTAAGCTTTTAAATAGGTTATGATGTGTTCCAAGTTAAACACACAAACTTTTTAGTTATACTAGTTTTTTTCCAGCTTAGTGCTCTTTTTCCCTTGAACATTCAAGTTATGAATTTTATGACCCCACTGAAACACTGATAAAAAAAACTCATTATAAATATTAAGGGTAGACATTCTGTGACATCCATTTTAAAATTCTGTAGACATTGCAAAGAAAAATGTTAGCTAAAAACGATTGGGATGTAAGGGAAAGTCTGCTGTAGGTATTCATTTCTTTGGACAAGTTTGTGTGAGTTATAAATACCATATCTGATTAAACAAAGATAATAAAAGGTAGGGGCTCGACTTCATTCTGACATCACTCTGTGAATGATCCATCCTGTGTTCGAAGCCCCAGATATGTGGTAAGTTTATTGGGTCCCTCCCCACCGCCCCCAGTCCTAGCTGTTAGATGAACTGCCCTAATCTTGATTTCGTCATCAACCTCCCCCCCTCCCTGCTCCCCGCACAAGGGATTTTCATTATTCAGGTGAAATTAAATCAAAGAAAAAACAACCTGGTTCAAATTGCAACCACAACGTATTAGTCCTTTTATCAAAACTCGGTTCATATAGTCCTGATTTGAAAAACAGAAGCTGTCCACAGTGACTTACATTGTCCTTGTATAGATCACTTTAAAAAAAAAAAATACATTAAGTCTTCCAGAGATGGGTTTTTATTAGTAACATCTGAATTGCAGAATACTTGGACAACAGCAAGTAGGTTTTGTTGTGCTTTGAATCACAGAGAGTAACTTAAGACAGGGTGGAAATGGTTTCAAATAAGGGTTCTCCTAGGCGTTTCCTCAGTAGGTGTGATTCATTAGTAGCTTACGGTAGCTGTTACAATGATCCGGTATCACGGTCCTTAAATATTGTTGTTTGAATTGAACCAGCCTTTGCCTTTCGCCCTGACCAGTGTGGCTTAGTTGGTTGGGCGTTGTCTGCCAAAGCAGAAGATTTCCGGTTGGATTCCTGGTCAGTGCATGTGCCTGAGTTGTGGGTTCAGTCCCCTGTCCGGGCACATGCAAGAGGTGACTGATGGATGTTTCTCTCCCTCTTTTTCTCCCTCCCTTCCCCTCTCTCTACAAATGAATACATTAATTAATTAAATTAAAAATCAAGAAATAGTTTTTGCCTTTCAAAAACATTATTATTACCTTTCAATTGGGAGTTTTTTTTGTTAGTGTTACTACCCAAAGAAAACTTCCAGGTCGGACTGGATCAAATATTATTGTAAAATCTGAATGATCAGAATCTGAGTTAATAAGGCTTTGTGATCTTATTAAGTGAAATGCTCACTGGAAATTTTTAAAAACTAACAGCAATTTTAAACAAAATTGTTTTGTTTTTTCAGGCAAATTGGTCCAAGTTGTGTTTGGCCATTGGGATGTCGTCACTTGCCTCACCCGTTCTGAGTCATATATTGGGGGAAATTGCTACATTCTCTCAGGATCACGTGATGCAACCCTTTTGCTCTGGTACTGGAATGGGAAAAGCAATGGCATTGGAGATAACCCGGGCAGTAAGTGCAGCTTATTTTATAAGTAAACTTGTACAAGTGACATGTGATATAACATTTTGCAGTGAAGTTATCTTTTTCATCATGGTGAAAATGAAACTGAATTATCAAGTAGTTTTAATTTCTTACTTAAAATTTAAGAAAGGTCTAGATAGCCTCGTCATTGACATTTTGTGTCCGCTGATAATTCACATCCAAGTGTGAAACCTGATTTTTCATTTTACAAGTTATTCTTATGATCTGAAAACACGAGTTCTTCATTGTAAATGGCTGTCATCGCATAGACTCGAGGTGTTTCATTCAGAACAATAAGATAAACATAAAAAATACAATCACATATTATCTTGTTTATTGAATTCATATTTTAAAAGAGCAAAAAATATATAATTTCATGGAAACAAACCAGTCTTTATAAAAAATATGCTGTCGTTTCCATATTAAAAGGTAAAGCAGGTCATAAAAGGCCAATATGGAATATTCAAATGGCTCTTGGTTTTTCAGATGGGAAATGAAAATGTTCACCAACAGCCTTAAACATCTTTATGAAACTATGCTGAAGGCAGTAAAACAAAAAATGTGTAACCATTTAAAATTGTAATTCACAGAAGGCAAAAAAGGAAGCAGCTACCATTAAAACCAATCGCACACAGCTGCAGAAAAGAAATGGCTTTAGAAAAACACATTAAGAAGTAGGAAAAAACAATTAAAGGGACCACCTGAAAAATGAGAATTTAATTAAAATGATTATGACAACACAGAAGAGTTCCTGCAAAAATAGCTTTAGATTTTTACTTCACAAGGCAGAGCTTTTTAGCTGCTCTTAAATATTTGCAGTTTCTTAATGTAAAGCAAATCACCATGCATTTAGCTAAGGAAGGATCATGTTGTTCCCAATTACTTGACCTGAATCCCGTGGTGCTTCTGTCATTCGGGCCCAGATCATGGAACCGTCCGAGTACATTGAAGTCTGTCATATTTTGGGTTGACATCTTCACATTGTGCTTATTAAATGTGTACTGTTTGCATGAAGGCGAAGTCTTATCATTGAAAGCCAGTCCAGTTTTAAAAGATGCCTGTGCAAAGTATTTTATCAAAGCCGGTTCTGCTTTGTTTGTATTTCGTTTTTGGAGTGGTTTTTATGCAGTGAACCTCTACTGTATATTTCATATTTTAATCAAATCACAGGTAATTCCCTATACAAATGGAATATAAAAAATAGCTTTAAGGCTGCGATGTTATGGATAAAACAGCTGTGATCAGATCAGACTTTAGGGTGTGTCTATATGGGGGACAGTGTACACATGTGTGCATTTCATATATTTACCCAGACATGTCCATTTTACATGTAGTTAAAAAATATTTTAAAATATGTAAACTTTAGGGATTTTGTTTTTCACATTCTTTTGAAAAGTACTTCATGTTCTTTTCATTGTGGATCCTTAGATTCCACTCATTTTCCTTTCTGACCTTTTAGGATGAAGGTCATCCTACTTGCAATTTCTTTTTTTTCTGTGTCTACAAATTCAGTTTTTGAGATTCACTAAATTAACTCAGGCAAACCTAGATTTGACATAGGTGATAAATATATCATTTTGTTATTATTTATCGGAAAATTGAGGAAGAACTTCTTGCCTTAAAATAGTGCATGATGTTTCATGCACATATAGCTATTCAAATGCAAGGAAAAAATTGTTTTTTGTTTTTTTTCTTTAACCTAATCATGTTCTATATGTTATTACCAATCTGTAATCTGAGAAGTAGCTAAAGGCTCATAGCTACACTTACAGGTAATTGTTACATTGCACAGATGTAAGCATATTTTAAAAGTAAAAATATTCAGCTTTTCCAGAAGGATGAAATATATTCTTATATATCTGAATACCTTATGAAGCACCCTAGAGATGATTTTTACATTCATGTCCTCTAACAAAATGAATCAAGTAGCATTGACCACATTCTAGAGTTTGGAGCAAAACAAATCTGAGTTCTGAGCTTTGCTGTGGTCCTTCTGTCTTGTCTGCAGAACGAAAGCAACAATAGTAACTGACTTAAGGTGTTATTAGAAGCCCTGGATGCTTAGAGCAAATAAATCACCACGCAGACACCATCTTGTTGGCATTAGAGTATATATTATAATGTTATATTTTTCATAAAGCACTTCATCTATACCCTCTCATTGTCTGCAGTATGGTGGACATTAACTCCTAGCAGTGCTGGTAATGCAAAGAAAATAAAAGAATAACATAACAGCACAGCTAATAAAAATTTGAGAAAATTGCAATGCATCTTGACTAAATTAAATTACCTTTCTCAAAGGGAAACTCGTCCTTTCTGGCCTTTTTCTAGTGTCTGATGTCCCAATTTAATTTTGCTTTAGCTTTGAAGGGAGAATCTGGGAGAAAGACAAATAGGCACTTTTTCACATAATGAGAATTTCCACACATTAGAATAGAAAAATGAACAAGCCAGTCTAAGCTTTTCAAAACAAAATGACAAAAAAAAAAAAAAAAGACATTTTTACCCTTGTTTTAAACATTCATGCAAGCTGGGTCGGGTTTTCTAAGCTTCTGGCTCACTGATGGCTCCACGACGCAGCCGCCGAAGTCAGAGGCTTTCAGATGAGGACTTCGGGGCTGTGCTCATTCCGTGTTGTATCTGTTGGAGGCCGTGCGCCTGTCCTTTCAGAAACGGTCAGGCTTGTGTGCATGTGGTTGCGGTGTGGTCTCTAAATGCACACTGTGCCTCCACTTAAGTTTTTGAATTGAGACTTTTTCCTGCTTGAAGGGAAAATGGGGAAATTAAAGAAAACCAGGCTGTTGCATTTTCTGCATTTCATAGGTCTCATTCAAGTATTTTTTGTTTTTATTTTAAAAATTATGACAGTGAGCTAGTAATTTTACTCGCTAGGGTCGTAAGCCTACAGCATTTTCTACTAATCTTAGTGCTGTATGTAAAGTTGATAGCTTTATTACTGTTTTTTAAATCATGTTGCACAATATTACTATGAAAACTGTCCAGGAAACATCAGGCTAATTCTGCCTGGGTGGAATCTACATGTAGTATAACTTGGGGCTGATAACAGGAGGCACTTATTCTGTGAAACCAGCCTAGATTCTGTGGCAAAAGCCTTGATTTCCTGTGCAGCACGTAGGTTTCCACCTTTGACTCTGCTGTCCTGCGATAGTTATCTCCTGTGGAATGCAATTTTCTCAATGAGAAGAAAATTGAGGTCGGATTCCATTTGGTTGTGAATTTTTAAGTAAAATCAACCAAAAACATTTCAGTGAAAGATGTTTTTTGTTTGAGAGCATCTCTCTGCCCAGGTGCCCTGTGTGTTTCAGGACCAAATCTTGTTCCACCGAAATGCTTTTCCTGAAATACTCCTTTTTCCTTCTAAACAAGACTGTCGAGCCTGTCCATTTCCAAATGGTGGAGAGAATGTTTCCCAGCGCATTCCACTGACATTTAAATACCTTAGCACTTTGAAATGATCTTATAAGGAAGATAAACATTTACAAAACAGTTATTTGTCCACCATTTTATATTAATAGATCATAAAATTAAATGCTTATTAACAGTAAGTACTTAGATATTTTTATGTACCTGAGTAATTTCTTGAAAGCCACAGTTTTTTTTGCTTTAGAAGCAAATGGTTGCTGATTGTGAGGGTGTTGCGTAGATTTGTGCATGGAGTATTTCAGTAAAGTAGTTTTCCATTCTCACATTCTGTTTTTGATTTGATTGAAAGGTGGCATTTTTTTTTCTCTTTGCAATCAGACATGCTAATCTATGTCAGCTTTCTCCTTTATGGGAATGGCGTCTACTGAAAAAAAAATAGTTTTTTTTTCATAACACCAGGATTCTGTTCTTTAAGACTATTTCAGCACCGTTAATTAGAAAGAAGGTTTTATTAACCACAAGGCTCGCACTAACAGACCGCAGAGCTGTTTGTTAAAGTACTGTACGCCATAGCTGCCCTGCTTTTTTTCTCTGTCTAAAACTTCATTTCGTGAGACTCTCATCAATCACTCCAGTCATTACCGTAAATCCTACCGTTGTTAATTTTACTAGTATCACCCTAATGAGACATTCCTGCTATAATTAAAAATGAATTCTAACTTTAAGGCATTCTAAATTTTTTTTTAATGAATTTAGAATGATCTTGCCATATGACCATAAATACCACTGATATATATATGTAGACTACTCATCAAGTCTGTAACGAAAGTAGTATCATCCAGGTGTGAATTATTTACTGGCTGCCCCTGCGCACGTCTTATGCATATGTATAGTTTGTGCAGATATTTAGAAATTATGTTATTTTTATCATAAAGCCTACTATGTTTTATTGAAGCCACTGATAAATCCTTATTCTTTGTCTTGCCAAAGTAAGGTAGCCGCAACACAAACTGTACATGTCCTAGAGCACCATCTGCTGGATGCACTTGGGCACTCAATGTTTGTAAATTGGAAAATCCCTCCTTGATAAGACAGGTGGACTTTGTTTTTAATGCCTGTGATGTAAATATTATTTATGGGTCACAAATGTCCAGATATGTGCATTTGTGCTGAGCCGTGAGTTTGTCAAACAGCTGACTTTCTTCCTTCTTTTGCTGTGCTGACGTGGATTTGAAACAATAATAAATTGTTTAAGGAAAAAGCAAGCAAAATATATGCCTAATGAAACAAAGCATCACAGTTTGTCATGAGATGGACGTTCTTCCCATTGATCGCAGGTCTTCAGATGGAGAAAATTGTTTGGGTGATACTTTTGGATTCCTTACGTTCACTAGATTCTGAATGTGAAAGCAGTGCTTGCAACAAGCAGCCTTTTCCCATCTGGGACGTGACTCCTGATCCGCTGCTTTGTCAGGAACGTGCGTTCTTGCGTGTACCTCATCAAGTGCTTTCCTCGTGGCTCTGGTTTTGGTGCGCACTGTTGTACTAACACTAAGACTGCCGTGTATTTTTTTTTTTTTTAAGAATTCATCAAGTAGGATTCGAAACAATATGTTGGCGGTGTTCGAGTTCAGGTGACATTAAAACTACATCTATGAAATTCTCCAGAAGGAGCAGGATGTTTAGTGCTCCATGATGTAATGCAGGCCCTCAAGTTCCAGCAAAACAACTCTGTATTTACTGCTTGTAACTAATAGTAGATGTGGTAAAAGGAATTATATTCATATGGCAAATGAATACAACCCTAATGTGCACCATATGCAGAGTGGTGGGGTGATGTGCCAATATATCACATTTATTTACCTTGTTTAGTTGCAGAGAAAAATGACTATACCATTCAGCCCGTAGGCTAAAACCATATAAATATGAGAACAGAAGAACTGATGATTTATGCCCTCAAATTGAAACTGAGTGTCTTTATATGTAGACTTTCATAGTGCCACACCAAAGAAAGTTGTTTGTCTAATACTTTATGCTCAAATAGGAAGTATAATTTCAAACAAATGCTGGAATTAATCTAAGAAGGTACAGATTCCCTTCAGTCAGCTAAGTATCGTGGTTGTATAGGCTCTCAAAGAAAATTCTAAATGTCTTTTTTCATTTAATTAGGACTGAATATGGTATGAAATAGTAAGCTACTTTCTCCCCGCTTTGTAAGCCTAACGGGATTCTTCTGCTTTTAGAATATTGCATGACAGTGTGTGTGTGGTGTTATTATAGAACTACTAAGGATACATTTAATTGATACCTCCTGGAGAAACATATTAGACCGACTTGCCGCCTTCTAAACAGTGGGCTTCGTTAGAAGAATCGTATGACAGCTTTGTGCAGATGTACCTCATGTTGCACTCTGGGTATTCCTGAGGGTTTATGAAAAGAGACCCGTTTTTACATGAAAATAAGTGTTTATCTGCTTCTGTTGATTTCTTTTACAAAGTAGCAATTGCCCTATCTCTTAATTTTTCTCGCATTCAAATAGGTTCAGTCAGACTTCTGATTTTTGGATTTGAAAAAACAGTCCTCGGAACTCATCCTCCCTCTCATGGCGTAGGGCTTCACGACTGTTGAGCTTTTCAGCTTTTTGTCTTGTAGTTTGTAACTTCCTACAACTGAGAGATTGCTCTATTTCGTGCGGGTAGGTGGGGCCTGGATGTTTTCTCTTTTTAACTAAGAGATAACTTACCATTGACGTACACCATTGTATTTGTTTCAGGTGTGCAATATGATGATTTGATATACGCATATATTGCAAAATGATCACCATAATTTGTCTAGTTAACATCCATCACCACACAGTTACAGTTTTCCCCTTTTGTGAGAACATTGAAGATCTCTTAGCAACTTTCAGATATACAGTACAGCGTTAAGTACAGCCACTACACTGTTCATTATGGCCCTAGGGCTCGATGACTTCATACGTCGAAGTTTCCACCCTTGACTACCTTTGCCTGTTGCCTTTGGCAACCACCAGTACGTACTCTGTACTCCGTATCTACGAGGGTTTTTTGTTGTCGTTCTTGTCTTTTTTAATATTTCTCATATAAATTTGATTCTACAGTAGTTGTCTTTTTCTGTCTGACTTACTTAGCATAATGCCCAGGTCTATCCATATCGTCTCACAAAGCAGATTTCCTTTCCATTTTTTTTAATGGCTGAACAATATTCTGCTGTGTATATAAACCACGTTTTCTTTATTGATTCATGGACACTTAGGTTGTTTCCATGTCTGACTGCTACGAATAATGCTGCACCGACCACAGCGGGTGCAGGTATCTTTTCAAGTTAGTATTGTTGTTTTCTTTGGATAACCATACACGAGTGGAATTGCTGGATCATGCAATAGTTCTATTTTTAATGCTTTGAGGAACCTCCGTACTGTCTTTCTTAGCGGCTGCACCAACTTACGTTACCAGTGCCCAAGGGTTCCCTTTTCTCTGCATCCTTGCCAACACTTGTTATTTCTTGTCTTTTTGATAATAGCCATTCCAACAAGTGTTAGAGTAAATACTCACTGTGGTTTGTATCCTCTGCTCAATTTTTAATCTTTTTTTTCAGTTTTTTTTGTTTTTTTGTTTTTGTTATTGAGTAGTATGAGTTCTTTATATATTTTGGATATTAACCCTTTATCAGATACATGATTTGCAAATATTTTCTCCCATTCCATAAGTTGCTTTTTCATTTTGTTGATGGTTTCCTGTGCTGTGCAGAAGCTTTTCCTTTTGATTTAGGCCCCACTTGTTCATTTTTTGTTCCTGCTGCCTTTGCTTTTGGGGTAAAATCCAGAATGTTGCAAATAGCTAAAGATGTGAAAACCCTCTGTAGTTTTCACTAGAGCCTAATTTATGTATCTTTGACAAAGGAAGCTTAAAAATGTCAAGGAGGACATATTACAAAGGATTTCATGTGAGTTGGGTATTTAGATAAAAATAGTTTTCAATTTTAATTACTGTTCATAAAATCATAATCATAATCATATCAATGCATATGGATAAGGTTGCATTTCAGTACCTGTTCCAACTTGGAGGCAGAAGTTTATATTGTTTATGTTACTAGACACCCATATGCAGCTATAAAGCTCTCAGTGAATTAGAGCCAGAGACAGGCCCCTCAGTGAGGAATCAGAAATGAAAAATCTCAAGAAAGTAGGAAAGAGATAGGTAGTACATCAGTTGAGTTTGATAGATCCACACAATGAAATGCTATGTGGCCATTAACGTGTTAGGCTCTGTGATGCCGACGTGGAAGGGTGTGCTGTGTTGTTAAGTGTAGAAGATCACCAACCTACGTGTACAGTGTACTTTAGGTATCTTTGTCCGTATGTGTATACCTTGTATTCTGTGTATATTTTTGCATAGAAAGATGTCTGGCATGGTAGCCAGCAAGATGCTAGCGGTGGTTATTTATAGACAGTGGATTTTGGAGGCAGTTTTTCATTGTATTCTTTACAATTTAGTGATTTATCTTAATGTTTTCTGATAAGCATGTATTATTTTGATAATCAGAGACAATAAAGATATTTGGGAGAAAAATACCTAATTATTGCAATGTACCTTCACTTCCTGCTCTAGGCTCTAGATATTAGTAGTTGTATCAGAATGTACATGGATAATCAGGTAAGGTTGGGAAGTCTAAGAAAAGGATGAATGGGAGAAATCAAAGTATAATTTTTCGAACTCAAGGTCTATTTTCTCCTTGACCAAAATAATAATAATAATAATAATAACGATCTCTAATTGGCGCTCTGCAGCACAGAATTAGATACTGTGCTTTTCCTGAAAGGAGTGTCTACAGCAGAGGGTGAAAACCTGCATCCTGCTGCTGCTGCTGCTGCTTACAGGGTGCTCCCTGCACGCCAGGCGCCACGCTGAGCACTTCACACACTAGCTCCTTAATTCTCATAGTATCCTACGTAGTAACTGCTGTTGCCCTTGTTTTAGAGCTGAGGCACAGAAGGATTATACATATGCCTTTACTTTCTCTCCTGACCTCGAAGCTCCTGCATCCTTCCGTAACCATGAGAACTTGCCCAGGGCGGGTCGCAGAGCAGGCAGTGCTGGAGCCTGGGTCCAAACGCAGGTCTCCAGGCCAGCGGCGCCGATCTTAACCACTGAGCTGCTCTGCATTTTCAGCGTGCTTTAATTGGACTCTCTGGTGGACACCATGGGATGCAACCTTGTCGCTAAAGCTCTCAGTAGCTACAAAGGACAGTATGGAGATGATTTTGTTATACTGCATTCTTATGAAAGTGTATGTCGTGATAAGATTTTGTATTTTTTCATTATTACACACTAAGGGTTATACTTTATGTACACAATTATAGGTGCATGTTTATACAAACCCATTTTCTAATGTAGTCTTAGAGGATGATTCCATTGTCATAAACTTATATATATAAACTATGCATACCATGTATGTTATATATGGTTACATATATCATAGGAAAAAGAATATAAACCAAGATTATTAATTCTAATTGATTTTTATGCCAATACTATCTTGTCTTGCATTAATAATTCTAATATTATTTACAAGAGGAAACTACCCAAATTTACTACCTGATGGTTGCTACACCCTTAATGTAGCTACAGCTTTGTTCTGTAGTCTCTGTGTTTCACCAAATTAACACTTTTTTCACCAAAGAGACCATGATGCCTGGAGAGGAGGGGGAAGCGTTGCTGGAGATAGAATGAACAGAACAAATTTCAAATAGTTTCTCTTTGCATAATGAAATCATAGTGTATAATGCTGATTGAAAAATTGGGAAGTATAGAGGAACAGCCTGACAGTTGTCAGAGGGAAAAGGGGTTTGGGGGCTGGGGCAAAAGATGAAGGAAAAACATTGTCACGGACAACAGCATGGTGATCACCAGAGGGAAAGGAAGGCGGGGAGGTAGAAGAGGGTGGGGGGTGGGTAAGTGGTGATGCAAGGAGACTTGACTTTGGGTGGTGAGCACACGATACAATATACAGATGATGTGTTAGAGAATTATGGTCCTGAAACCTATATGTTGAGGTCTGTCCACCAGTGTCCAGCCATGTAAACCGTTGTAGGTATATTAGCAATCACTGGACTGTCTCTGGACAGTCCTTGTAATTTTATGAATCAATGTCACCCCAATAAATTCAATAAAAATGAAGACAAAAGAAAAATTAGGGTGTGAATGAGACAGGTTTAAGAAACATTTAACAACTAGCCTCATTTCCACTTAAGAAAAGTCACTCTCTTGATTTACCATAATGGTGAGCCATGTGAGAAAGCTGAGTGTTCAGTTTTTACATGATTTTTTTTTTCTCAATGAATGCTCTCAAGTGGTTAAAACGTAATTACAACGGAACAAAAGGCATGGGCAACACAGAGCTATCCATCTTTAGGAAATGACTGGCATATAATGTGCAGGAGATTTTGTAAAACCTATATACAGTAATTATGCATTTAAGCTTTTAACATATTTTCTTTTAAAATGAGTACTCAATTTTTTTTAACAAAGCCAGAGTTCATGTTTTGGTGTTAGATTTTACTAATGTGGAAAATTATATCAGTTGTTTTCATTTGAGGACTTTATTAATTGATGTTAAATATTAATTTTGTTTAAAAATTCAGTTATAGCATAGAGTTTGGACTTCTGTAATAGTATACCTTTTGGAACTTTCCAATTATATATATGTAATTATATATATAGCTATATATAATTATTTATATATTTTTTGCAGGTTTACGGGGAGTTCAACAAAACCTGACCCCATGACCATTTAAAATCAAGTCACGTACAAATACAGGCCATATTTTACTCCCCTTCCTGTTTCCACGGTGCATTGCACATAATATACACCCAATAAATGTTAGTTGAGTGAATTAAGACGATAGGAATAAATGAGTAAACAAATGGGAGATGTTAGCTTCTGGCCCAGGACTCTTCTAAACTAGCGATTTTCAACCAATGTGCCGCAAGCATTTTTAAAGCACGCAGCACCTGACTGTTCAGTCAGGGGCACTGATCTCTTTTCCCTGAGGCTGTCAGATTTAAACAGATGACAACCACCAATGCGACCATAGTTGTTTAGTGTGAATGAATCAAAATTATCCCTATTTTTTTCATCAGATTGGCAAAAACTGAATTTTTTGGTGTGCCACAGAATCTTAGTAATTAGTTTGTGTGCCATGAGATTTAAAAAAAAATGTTGAAAATCACTAAGTATTAATTGGAAGAACTGGTTTCATTTCTACAAAACTAAGGATAAGGAAATGTTGAACTGCACTGTTTTATAATTGGCATATTAAAAAATGGTGAATGGATGAAGGGATTCTCTCACTGCTAAAAACGTATTTAAATGGCTAATGAGAACTTTGCAATGCATTTTAAGGTAATTTAATTTTCATAAGACGGAGGAGATGAGGCCAGAAATACCAAGAACTTGATTCATTTTTTAAAATGTGACTTCGGATTTGCCAGAAACATGCGCCAGGTCTCTTTTACCTGGGTTATTAATCCCCTTTGCTTTAATGGAGACAGAGCTTTTGAAATCTTTTTCCCACTGGATATGAATGAGCAGGACACTAACAAGATTACTGATTGCTCTTCTCTTCAGGTACGACTTGAAGTGGTGCATCCATCTGATAGAGAAATACACTTAGTACTATGAGGGCACCCAAGGAGAACCTTTAATAAAAACATCTGTTGTTCTGCCTAATGGGGTAAAACATTGCACCTAATATTTTTAAACGCAGATGCAGTATAAACGCTAAGTGGGCATTATGAGGTCCCTCATGGCTCACACGCAGGCTGGGCCTGTGCGGCGGTATGTGTAAGGTAGTGCTGCTACGCCATGTCGTGCACAGAGAAGAGCACATCGGTGAAAACTGGTGTGTGCGGGTGTCCGTGGCAGGATTTGGGCTGTCTTTAATCTCCTTGGACTTGTTCATCTTCCTTTGAGGCCTTCCATAAAGATGCCCGAGGATCCCTTTCAGCCTTTGGTTGGGATTTGCATCAGTAGTCGTAAACCTGCTCTCTGGACAAAGGCACCCTTTCCTTTGAAGTAATTGCTCCAGCTTTTCAAAGCAGTCCCAGAGTCTATCCTCTTTTTCTTTCTAGTTTTCTTTAAGATGAGTTTGAAGTGGAGCCCTGTAGACTAGCAGCAAGATAAATTTTTCTCTCAGCTTTATTGAAAGCCATGACGATTTTTCAAGCACTAAGACTTTCAAAGGTTCTCAAGGGAATCTGTTCTGCTTTGGGATCGAACTTTTGGTAGATCCTACTATCTCAGAAAGTAAAAGTAGAGACTTTTTATATCCATTAACTACTGCAAATTTTTATCAAAGAATTAGCTTGATATTTTCCAGAAGACTCTGTGCCCCCCCTCCATTATTTATTTGTTTTAGAAACTTCAGTGAGAGATGGTGATAGCTTTGGGGGCCCTTGAAAAAGTAACATTAGGCCAGTATTGTCCTCTTTGAGCTGATTTTCTCCCCCTCGACGCCCCCACCCCCAGTGTTAATTGTGCGCTGACAAGTGGTTGGGAGGAGCAGGTCTAGGTGAGTGCTGCAGAGAGGAGGAATTAGGTCCTTCCTAGATTGTGTTTCTAGGCTTTGCATGCAAAAAGGTTTGCCTTTTCCTTTCTGTGAATCAGGGGTCTGTATAACCATGCAGCTACAGAGACTTAGATTCTGCAAGCCACATGCAAAGCCTGTGTTCTTCCTCTGATGACAGCCCTACCCATATACAGCCCTCTATGTATGCAGCCCTACCCATTTACAGCCCTACATGTATGCAGCCCTACATGTATGCAGCCCTACCCGCATGCAGTAGTTCCAGAAATATGTGTTGAATGTAGTTTGGACCTATTGGATTTAAATCCCATATCATATAATTCTATTTGCCATAGTGAAATATTAATATTTAAAATATTTGGTCTCTTGGCATTTGTAAAGATCCAACGAGTATTTATTTTGAACAGATTTTTTAATGAGGAAATAAAAAGACCACTCAGCCCACACAGCAGATCATAAGGGAATACAAAGGTCAGTCTTAAAGCAGGACTGGAAATAGCTTTTCTTAGAGGAAGTGACATTTCTCCTTATAGTGTTGTAGGTGGATTTTTAAAGGCCATTAATGTGCATTTCCTAAAGGGAGGGAAGTTACGTAGCACAATCTTTTTACTGGAAATCCAGTCAGTGTTTGTGAAACCAGTTACCTGAGAAGAACCCAGTGATTATAAGTCTACCCTTATGCTTTTAATTTGTTGTTTTTCTTTTTCTCCCTCCCCCCACCCCCCCACCCCGCCACCCCCCGCCGTATTTCCTGAACTGTCTGACCTGCTTCCTGGGTTAGGGAACATTTTGCCAAACTTTGAAGCCAAAGCCCTAGCATTGAACAGTTCTTTATTTGGAGATTGGGCCCTAGGAAAAGAAAAATCTTTTTTCAGTTTTGAAATTACATAGTGTGTGTGTGTGTCTTCTGATTTGTGGAGGGAAAAATGATTGGTATAGTGTGGATAATTAGAAACTAGTATTTGGCAAGTAAAGCATATTTATTAAAATTTTAATTATGAGTTTGCAAAAAGGAATGCTTATGCCTTAACCCACTTTATGGGGCCAATCAATGAGACCTTCTAAACTCCAACTTTACAGTCACAGGAAATTCTCAGTATTTCAACTCCTTACATTAAAGAAATACAGTTGAGCCTTCTCAGTTCCTCCACGCTCCTGAGAAAAGATTCTTAGATCTGGGAAACAGTGAGCGCTGACATGCTTCAGTGACAGTGTCCTCCGCGCCCGCCGCCGGCACCCCCCATCCGGTCTGCACTTGGGCCTGCGCTCAGGCCGAGCCGGCCGCCTCGGCTGTCCTTCAGACCTCCCTTTGCCACTGAGGAATTCCGAGACGATTCAAATGAAAACACAAATCTCACCCACTCACCCCCTAAAACGGCAACTTCTGAAAACGGAAAAGGAACAGTCACTGAAAATGTATGTCTTAGATCTTAATGATTTTAATTCTCGATTTAAATAAGTTGCCAATATAATAAGGCATTATTCTCAAAAATAATATGGTACTTTTGTGGAATGTAGAGGATCTTGGGAAATAGAGAAAACTGTATGATTCTATATGAACCTACCATATTTTTAGGACTATAAGACACACCTAGGTTTTAGAGGAGGAAAATAGGAAAAAAATTTTGAAGCGAAAAATGTGGTAAAATATTTATAACCTGTGACCCGCACCACTGCCGCCCTCCCCCCCACAGTGAGCCAGGTCAGCTATATTCAGACTATAAGACACACCCCCATTCCCCCCCAAATTTGGGGGGAGGAAGTGCACCGTATAGTCTGAAAAATACAGTATATGAAAGAGAGGCTAAAGTACTGGTAACTTTTTAAAAACATAACATCAGCTTCTCAGTCGCAAGTCTTAGCTCTAACAGAAGATTAAGTAGTTCAGATTGACTTAAATTGTGTATTTTCTTTTCTTAAAAATTTTCCCAAATTTGTATACTTTTTGAGGGGAAAAAAGTTGCCCTTGTGACAAATTATTTGTTTGGAAAATGTCAAGTAAAACTTTATAATCAGGGTAAAACCCCCCCCAAAGAAGTTTTTAAACTTGGAATGAGATGAAACCAACCTACGCACCCACCCCTTGGCCTTTCCGTGGGTCTTTTGAGGTCTCCGCTTGTCACAAGCAGTGGGGCCAGCCCCGGGTCTCGCACTGCGCAGCACAGCCGGTGTGGTGCGGAGTTGGACGTGCTGCCCTCCTACTTAAATCTCACCCCCAAGTACCACCGTCCCCAAAGCCACAACGGATGCTGCGGACACCGCTGTCATGGCGGGCCCCTGCCCTACGCTGTGGCGGTTGTGTGCGGTGGCCAGGCGGGAAGGAGCCGAAGGTTCCCCGGGAGGTGTCTTCATAGCAGGGACACCCGCCTGCTTTTGGTCGTGGATCTCTGTGCGCTCCGTAAAACCTATTTTCCTTGCCTCCCCCAGCCCCTGCAGAATGGCATAGGCATGCAGATAGATTTTGCAGGAAATTTTAGAGAACCTGTTGAGCCATGAAAAAAAACACTGCTTTGGAGTTAATTTTTTGGCCTTTTCAAGGACAAAGTTTTTTGCTGGATTTTCCCTGACCTACCAGATCTCTCTCCTCAGTGCACGACTACTCCAAAGACAGCCAAGTGTCTGGGGTCAGGGTGGCACATCGCTCTTTTCTGGCACATCAGCCCCATCCGATTGCACAGTACTGCCTGTCAGTAGCGCTGCAACACTGGTTCAGATCCAGGGAACCTCAGGACGCTAACAATCCTGCTCCCCAGTCCCATTTATAAAGGCTTTTTGTGTCTTGGTCCTTAGTGACTCACATAAAAAAGAGAGGACTAGTTTAGTGTTAAAACAATATCCTCCTGTTTGAATGTGGAATTCCGTTTCTCCCAGGGGGTCGGCACGCATCAGGCCACAAACGCGGACCAGCATCGTTTTCCTTTCCTGTGCGGGACAGTCCTGGTGTGGGTTTCCTCTCAGCCAATCAGTTTCCGCTTTGGCGTGGGCTGAGGCCTGGGGTGTACCCTGCCACCTGTGGAGGGTGCTGCAACAGCGCCCATCCCCTGGGCGGTCCTCCTCAGCCCTCTGCACCCCAGCCCTGATTTTCAAGCACTGCCAGCAGAATAGCACGTAGGTTTTTCCCCCTTTGTTCTTTGACTGAATCATAGAGAGAAATATACTGTCTGAGAGTTACGTATCAGGAAGACACATAAGCTCAGTGAGGGGAATAGATGTTTCCGAGAGGAGCTGCTTTGGAACCCTCTTCAGTCTTCACTGCGGCCCCGGGGAGGGTGAGGGTGCGGGGTGAGGAGGACCAGGCGGCTGCTGCTCTTTGAAATGCGAATCAAGCCTTGGTCCCAACCTTTGCAGTCATCCCTCCATAAATCTCCCACCAAGGGGCTCGTTTTGTTTTGGGAAAGTATGTGAGGCATTTTATAATGCAGATTTCTGATTTACTCTACACTGAGGTTTCAACCATTGCTTGATAATTAATGATTAAAAAAATCGGCAAACATGTCCTCAAACTATGACATGTCGTTTGGGTCTCGTTCTAAAATAGGGTTTCTGGACAAATTCCCAAATTATACGTGAAAGATTCAGGCATTATGGGAAATAGGAACAAGTTGCTGGTTATTTAGTCTGAGTAGAGGTGATGTCCTGCAGGAACTGGGATTAATTTGTCCTTTCTGTGTGCTTTTTCCTAAAGGTGGGACCACCACGCCTCGGGCCATTTTGACGGGCCACGACTACGAGATCACTTGTGCGGCGGTCTGCGCCGAGCTCGGCCTGGTGTTAAGCGGTTCTACAGGTAAGTCTGTCTGTGGCACTTTCGTAAAACGTGGGCGCTGTTTGGGCTCCGTGCCGCGGCAGCACCAGCCACGTTCAGGCACTCCCTGTTCGCACCCGACTAGCAGCTACCGCCCTGGACAGCGCCGGTGCTTCTGCTTCGCAGCGCTGCGCTCGGGAGGGAGGTGGCCGCGAGGAACACCTCCTGCTCGTCCCGCGGACTCTGGGCCCAGCTGGCTCCCACCTCGCACGGGATCGGAGACTCCTGACCCCGTGTGTTCTAAGTGCCGAGTCTCCCGCCGCGGTAGGAGCCAGGATGGCACCAGGCATGGAGGTTCGATGCAGTAAGATCGTCACATATTTGAGGCCAAAGGCACTAGGCAGGCTTCCCCAGAGCGCACGCGGCAAATCAGGACCTGACCCGGGACGAGCTGGGTCTGTCCCTTCGGTTATTCCGGTGTCACGGTCTGTGCATTCCCCTGTCCCTGTCCCCTAGCTGACGTCCGAGAAGACTACTGTCATCTCAGGCGTGTTGGGCTTGTCTCATGGGGAATCATAGTGTCTGCGTCGCTTTATCTGCGTTTTGAACTGCAATACTGTAGGTAATAAGACTTATTAAATGTTCAAAGGTGTGTGCTTAAAAATGTAGGTAGTCAAAACAAGGAAATAGGAATCATGATAGAATAATTCTGTACTAACTGGAATTTTCGCCTTCCTGCACCCAGCAAGCTCGCACACGGTGAGCGAACGTGAGCTCTGGACTGTGGGCGATTCCAGTGAGAGGCGGAGAGTGAACCGGTCACGTTACCGGCTGCCTTAGCTCCACAGCGTGCGCGGCCCCAAACGTGACTGTGCGCTAAGGCCGTGCAAAGCGAGTCTGATAATCCACGGAAAAGTTCATGATCAGTCCATGGGCTTTGAAAGTTTTTGTCAACACACTAAAAATTCTCTATGCACATATATATACACACATATGCGGACATGAAAAAATAGTAAGGCTCACTTAGTGCGACGTCAAATGTTAGAAGCCCCGAGAACTCGAGCGTTTGTCCCTCCGTGGAAACTTCCCCAGCCTACTCCGCGCGGCGCTTGCCGCCGTCTCTGAGCCTGAGCGCCCTCTCCCTCCCCTGACCAGCGGTCACACTCCTGTGGGTCCGCCCCCAGCCGAGTATCTTCTGGGCCTGCGAGGACAGGATGCGCGCTGCGCGATGCCCTGGGGTCCCCTGAGCGGGGAGGGTTCTGCTGGCGTCACTCCTACCGGGACAAGGTCCTTCTCGTTAGAAGCACTGTCCGCATTCAGTCGGGAGGCTCACCCTCGCCACTCTCCTCTGGCTGCAGAGCCACACGGCCTCGCGGGAGACCGTCCCCACCTCCAGCTTCTCTACGACCCCACTCGTGATCCTTGCGAGCCTCACTGCCGGGAGTATCTCGCTGCATTTCCCTACTGCGGTTTCTTCTGTGGTGGCCGGCCGCTCCGGAGATGAGCCGTGACTGTCAGATGTCACGGGGTGTGTCTCCGGAGACCGGGAGGCCGCGCAGCGATCTGCCCTGCGGTGAATGAACCGAGAAGCGGCCACTGCCCGACTCCCGGGCAAGCTCCGAGCAGTGGCGCGCGTGGTCGGCCACCAGCCGCGACGCATGGCTGGTACTTACACAGCCGTCTGTGGACCGAAGAGCGAGCCACGAAGCGTGGGCTGCGCGCAGTTCCGGTGGTGACGGAGATGTGAGCTGCGGTGTTGAAGAACTGGTGTCATTTAAACAGTGACACCCGACAGCCACGCGCTGCACGAGGCCCAGGCCGCCTGTGTTTGAGAACTGAAAACTCATCTGTTCCGTGGGTGGTCAAGAAACCGCGGAGGGCCTCCTTTCAAAGCGTATGCTCTTAGTAGTCCTGTGGGGACCAGGTGGGGGCGCCGGGGGCCACGAGTGACGCAGCCTGGAGCGCAGTCAGGCACGTGTTCCAGTCACCCCCGTCTCATCCCACTCGGACACCTCGCTCACCACACAGGCAGTTTGGGCTACCGGCTCCTCTGTTTTGCGCAAAGCACACACGATGGAAATGCGGAGCTCTGATACGTGTGGGCTCTTCCCCAGTCTCCCTCCAGCATCTCAGCGGGGGTTCGCCCAGGGAGCTGGGAGCCTCCGGTGCTGCTCTGTGCTTTGGGGCGGGGTGGGGGGGGGCAGGAGGGAAGTGGACTCAGTTGCCAAGAAGTGGCAAAGGATCCCTAAGTGATTTCATCTGGGAAAGGATGGTGAGAAGGTGACACCAGGGACCTTCTCATGGCAGAGAGTGAGCAGGGTGGGGTGTGGGGAGTGCGGAGGCCTTCAGGAGCCGCCCTGCGAGTTGTCCCGGCACAGGCCCAGTGCTGCCACCACAGCCCAGTGCGCCAGGACCCCTGGCAGGTCAGTGTGGGCTCGACAGCAGCCCAGCCTTCCTGGAAGCTCCCCTTGGATTCGACATTTGCCCTGCTCCTTTCTAAAATTCCAGTTTTTGATCATTTCTTGGCATAATGACTTTCATAGAGTAACTTCCTATCTCTTAAGGGGAAATGAAGTTGAACATGTAAGACTCAGCTTTCTCCTCTCCCAGGTGAAAGGTGAGGGCTGGCCAGCATGCAGGGGAAAAGTTGCAGAACGACTTTCTGTAACGGTGACGTGGTCCTGTTCCGATCTTTGATCTGTGCTCATGATTCAGATTGCGTTTCTGTTCCCATGTAAAAAATGGATTTTGCCTTTTGCTTCTCCTCTTTCCAGAAGGACCGTGTCTCATACATTCCATGAATGGAGACTTGTTACGGACTTTGGAGGGTCCTGAAAACTGCCTGAAACCAAAACTCATTCAGGCTTCAAGAGAGGGTCATTGTGTCATATTCTACGAAACTGGTTTCTTCTGTACCTTCAGCGTAAACGGAAAACTGCAGGCCACCATGGAAACAGATGATAACATAAGGGTGAGTGCCTTGTAGACTTTTCTGAGTATTAACCTCCAAGTGTGGGGGCAGAGGGGTCCTTAAAGAAACCTCTGTTGAGTCGCTGAGATTCTCTTTTCCATGCCAAAAAAGAGAAATCAGGTGGTTGTCGGACACAGCTCACGTGCCTCCCGGAGCCCGGCGTGTCCAGCGGGGCCAGCCACACTGCTCAGCCGGGTCTGGGGCCGGCGTGAAGCCCGCTGTGAGCCTTCAGCAGAAGAGGCTGCTCAAGATCACTCGAAGCTGTTCTGGGCGGCTTCCAAGGGCACAGCTCATTTTTTTTTGTTTTTGTTTCTGAAGTTAACTGCGCAGAAGTTGTTGTTTTCTGATTATGAAATCTAAACCGTAGAGGACAGCTATGCCTGTCCCCTCTCTCCAGGCTAAGGGTGGGAGTGGGAGTGATGGAGACTACTCGGGACTAGCACTGAGGTTCAGACTTGACTTCTCCGTGGGTAAGACGACCCAAACTTGCCAAGGTAAGAGAGTTGGGCCGCTTTTCCATTTTGCTGGGCGAGAAGCAGTAATGCTGGTGGACCCCCTGGCTCTGTAGGCATGGGCTGCCCTTCGGAGGGCGGTGGTTGCCAGCTCCCCCTTGGCGGGGGCAGTGCGCTCTGTTGTCTCTGCAGTTCTCAGGGTTGGGGGGTGCTGGGAGCGCGTGCGCGCTGGACGGACAGGTGGGGTGGGGTCGCTGAGGCCTCTGCCCTCTGAGAGCTGCTTCCAGCGAGCCTGGGTGTTTTAGTGATGGCTAGTCCTGACTCTGGGCGACTCAGATGACAAGTTCTCCTAGGTCTATAGTCTGGTCACCCCCTTCTCTCAGGTAAAAACAGGGCTGGAACAGAAACCCTAAATGTAGATGACATGACGCAGTCACAGGCCCTTGCTGCTTCCTCTCCAGGAGCCAGTCCTCAGGGCAGGGCCCACCCTCCCCTCGGGCGCCCCCGGAGGCACCCAGGCTGTGCTTGCCTCTCCCTTCCTCCCGTAATACTTCATTTAAACCAAGTGCACATCGGAGGGTTTGCCTTTCCTCTTTAGAATAATAATGTTGATCATCTGTCACTTTGAGTTGCGATTATATTGTCAGCTGCGCTAATAAATCTGCAAAATAATTTGAAATCCCTCACTGGCTAAAACAATTTCTGTGGCATGCCAGTGCCACAGGCTCGGGACGCGCCGAGGCCGCAGTCGGAGGCTCGCCGTAGACTGCTCCTGCCACCGGGGGCCCCCCACGCCCCACTGCTGTTTTCCCCTCTAATACTTCCCACCGGGTTTCAGGCTTAAACAATCCATTGCTTTTCCCCCAACACCGTTGTACTTTGTCACACTAACTAGGATGTGGTGGCCTGTGTGATTAGTGAGCTTGCCTGGCAGGGAGAGAAGGGAGAGGGAGGAATTAGGACAGAGAGGGGAGAAGGAAGCTGGGGTGTGGGGTGGGGAGGGGAGGCCCCAGACTGCAGGGCCCACTGCTGGGGAAGCCTTCTTACTGTGCAGCCTGACGAGCCCCCCCCCCGCCAAGCACTGGGTCGTCAGAGGGGGGAGGACCACGGCTCTGAGGGCATCCTGAAGTCTCTCGTCTCGGCCCACCGATCCAGTACCACCATCCATGTCTCTGGGGGCACGGTTTGGCTGGAGGATGGGATCTGTTCTGGAAATGATGCCATGGCTCTTGCATTCGGGAGAATTTGACAAGTGCTTCATGAGAAAGGCCGAGGAAATGTTTTTTCACCTTGGCAGGCATCTGCCCTATTCAAATGTTTTGGAAGCTGATAAAAGTATAGTTCTAAACGTCCAGGTTTAACATAATTCCAAACAGAACTAGGGTTAGAGTCTACTGAAACAGAGAGTTAAAGATTAATGGTTTTAATTTGTTTTAATATAGCACTTACCCAGTAAAAAGCCTGAAGTATAAAACTCAAATGAACCACAACCAGAAGGTTAATGGATTTTCATCAGCTGAATTTTATAAGTGTAGCAAATAATTATCAGTCCTAGCCATCCTTGCTGCTCCCAGACACCCCCTAGAGATCGCCGTTTGTCAAGGGGTAGGAGGGGGATGAGGATATGCATTGGTAGTTGTTTGCACTTGGTTTAGATTTACAGAATACTCCTCGTACGCAACTGTCTTCCACGCATGGGTTTTTATTTCTTAGTTTTTTTGTGTGTATTCTTGACAGTAAGTGATATTTAAGCAACCACTAAAAAAAAGTTGGCATTCATGTGAGTTGAATGGCTATGAGACAATCCTTACTTTTCTGTGACTTAAAGAAGTTTGTCAAAGGGTAGATCAAAGACTTACGGCAACCACACTAAAACTCTTAAGCGTAAGTTCATTTGCCGGACGTTACAGTCAGTCTTTCTGGCTTGCTAGCACAGTCTGCGTTCCCACGGTGGACATAAGCTCACAGATGTTTGCGGTAGCTTTTCGAAGTCCCGTGTCTGCTCGCTGAAGCCAGGTACAGCTGCGGAGGAGAGGAAGGGCATGGGGGTTGGCTAGCTCGTGGGGCAGGGAGTGGGCACGCGGTGTCCGTAGGGACGAACAGCGGCTGTTCGGCTCCGCGGGCTCTGTTCTGTGGCAGGTGTGGGGGGAGTCGCTATAAATGAGCGGGTGGCTCTGTGCCGGGACCCTTGTGTATAGACACTGAAATTCAGAATGTGTGTAATTTTTACTGTCATGAAATATTTTTTCAGGCATTAAAAAAAACATAGGAAATCATAGAAACAGGCACTGGTCTGCCACTGGCCCATTTTACAGGACTGAAGAACAAGTCCCTTGTCTGCCCCGTGGGCCCCCTTACCCCTGGGGCCGCAGGCTAGCTGGGGTACAGAGTGCTTTGCCTGTCCCCAGGACAGCTGCAGAGATGCCGGGAGGCCCCCCATTTTGGAGGGCTGGTCCCAGCCCACAACATGCAGCATTTAAAAACTAAAGCACAGCCTAACTTTGAGTTTGAAAAAAAATGTCAGAATTTCCCATGAGTCCTGATTTCCTAAACATTCAGGAGCATCGCTGCTCTGGTAGGAAGTCCTCAAACTTGGTCAGAGTTCCCAAGAGCCACCTCTCACCAGGCTGTTGCTTTGTCCCGCAGGCCATGCAGCTGAGCCGGGACGGGCAGTACCTGCTCACCGGAGGGGACGGCGGTGTGGTCGTGGTCTGGCAGGTGTCGGACCTCAAGCAGCTCTTCACCTACCCAGGCTGCGATGCTGGGATCCGGGCCATGGCCCTGTCCTACGACCAGAGGTACACAGGCCATGGAGGATGGTGGCACAAACTGCAGAGGGGACGGGGGTCACCTGTGCAGTGAGGAAGCCAAGGAATGCTGGGGTTTCCAGGACACTTGTTGACAAGTGTGGTTTTTCTCTCCAAGGGCACGGCCCCTGCGGACAAAAGCCTAGTTCTCCCGGGTTAGACAAGACTGGGGTGACAATGGCTCCAGTGACGTAGCCACTAAGCTTTTTGTATTTCTTAATGTGCCTTTTTCGTAATGACATTTTAAGTGCTGAAACAGAAAGCCCGTATCCCTGTTCAGGGGGATTCCACTGAGAGACTGGGCTATTTTCCTGAAACCTCCTGAGTGGTAAATTTGGGAGTGGTCATTTTAATCTGGTGCTCAGTTCCTCTTAATATATAGTCCCTCATTTTTTGTGTGGTAACAAAATTTACCATTTAAGCCATTTGTTGGGATACAGTTCAGTGGCATCAAGGACACTCGCAGGCTGCACAGCCGTCCCATCGTGCTGGCGGCGTGTTTGTGGTGCTGATACAGCTTCTCGATGACTGAGCTTCGTATCAACGCACGGCCTGCTCAGCTGGACACGAGTGCAGCCGCCCAGCCCTCCTCCCGTGACTGTCTGCCTGGACTGTCTCCGCCCGTTTGTGTCCTCAGAGCTGACGTGGGTCTCCTGTGGACAGTGTACTTTTGGTCATGATTTTTACCCATTCTGCCTTTTGCCTGGGGTGTTTAATCTGTTCACATGGACAGTAATGACTGACCGTTGCCATTTTACTATGTGTTTGCTTCCTATGTCTTTGAGCTTTTGTGTCCCTCCCGTGGTGACACATTTCAGTTCCTGACTTCGGTCTGAGGTGTTAGGAAGGGCACTGAGAGCACCACTGAGGACTTGGCCAGAGGCCATCTAAGAGAGCAGGCTATGGCCCAAGGGGCTCCGGGAGCCCCCCTTTGCCCACACCGGTCACCTCATGAATCATTTGTGCTGCGAGGACTGGGCTCCCAACAGACCCCGCCCAGCTCGTGGTCAGCGCAGCCCTGGCAACTGATTGTCTGCCTGTCAGTGATGCTCCCCCGCCGTAACTGAGTCTGGACCCTGAAGCCAAATGCAGCCGCAGCAGCTCGCCGGGTTTTACCAACTCACCCTCACGCAGGGGCTGCGTTTGCAATAGGAAGGCAGCTGTGGCTGGGACCTGTGTCGGGCGGCGCTCCATGTTGGCCACTGAGAGACACACCTTTGCTTGTACACGTTGTGCTCTGTCCGCCACCTTCTATGTTCACCACGCAGGTCTGGGGAGGGCAGTTGGTTCCTCAGTAACAGGTGCCTAGGAGATGAACTGGTGGATAAGCCCCGCCTTCTCTCTGCCTCTCCCAGGTGCATCATTTCCGGCATGGCCTCAGGAAGCATCGTCGTGTTCTACAACGACTTCAACCGGTGGCATCACGAATACCAGACCCGCTACTAACGGCGACGCTGGACCACGGCCCTGCGCACCCTTCTCGTAGAGATAGCTCTCTCATCTGAATGTAACTGAAATTTGCTCTAAGAAGCAAAATATTTTTTAAAGTTAATTGCTATTTTTGTAGACTTTGCTTGACTTTGGGGGGAGGTATATAGCAAAGCAGAAAACTGGCTGCTGGGTTCTGTAGTTTTAAAAAAAATCTCTATTTTTAGTCATAATGAGAAGTCTATTTTCACCAATTATGGAAATATACAGTGGAGTGAGTAAAACCACTTCTTCTAGCTGTGTTATGAAAACTATTTCCCACTTATCTGTAATCTTGAGAGAGAAATGAGTTTAATCATCAGGAAGTGGGTTATAATACTGTACTTTGGGTCCTGTATTTTTCCAAACAATTGTGCTGCTTAAGCACTGAACTTTCTGGGATTTAAATAGTAATGTTTAAATTATGATAAATGTAATTTAAAACATCTCAGTGAATTATTTCTATTCTTCAAGCATGTTTTAGACCTAGAAAATTATGGTTTTGAGGGAAGCTGTTTTATTGTGTGGTTAACATAAAGGATCTAATGTTACAGCCAGTGTGAAATATTTACAATGTTTTCCTGATTTGTCCTCTTCATAGCACATCAGAATGAAATGATGGAAATGGTCCTGGGCTCAACCTTTGTTTTTCTTTCCGTTGCAAGTACCAAAGCTCCCCCTGCCCCCAGGTTTGACCACGCCCACACTCCCAAGGCAGCTCCCTCCTCAGCCCCGCCCCCGGGGCCTGAGAACACAGGGACCAGGTGCTGCAATCAGCAACACCTGTTTTACCTTCTATTTGTTATTAAACTATCTTCCCCTCCCTTTTGATTAGCAATTTGTACTGAGAAACAATGTTATTTTGGTGTTGTGTAATTCTACTTTTCTAGTAGATGGCTGTGTGGAATTCTGTGAAAAATATTTGAGAAAAGGTCTGTATTGCATAAATAAATTCTTTGTATGTTGTGAACTTGGACGTCCCGCCTGTTTGGCTCCCAGCTTACCTGGCGGCCCTGCTGCTCGTCTGCATGCTCCACTCTTCCCTGAAAGCACAGGGCTGGCCTCCACAGCCCCATTTGCCAGAAAACTCAGAAATACCTCTTCACTCAATTTTAAAACATTGATAATTAGTTACAAAAAAAAAACCTGTCAAACTCTGAGCCCTAGTTTGAACCACCACCAATAGGAGACAGACCTTGAATAAAAACCCTCTGGGGGTGGGGCAGGAACAGGACTCCTCTGGCCACACCCCTCTTTTTGAGACACTGCAAATGAGGCCTCTAAGCCTCTGTCTATCTCCCAAAGGACCAAGCAAGGAACTTTGTGTCCTGCGTCTTCTAAAACCCACCCTGGCTTTGCAAACCGTTAAAGAAAAGAGATGGTAAAGTACGTCTTAGAATCGAAGGACTACCCAGTCACTGGTAAATTAGCCAAATGTCCCCTTAATCTAACCCTTAAGATCCCCTGGGTCTTAACCTGTGATCTCAGACTTTGGAAGCTTAGAGAAAATGGGAGGAGAAAATTAGCAATACCTAAGTCACATGCTGGGCATATGATACTTTATCAAATAGTCAAGCCTAAAGCAAAGTTAATAAAGCAACTTCCTCTGAAGCCTAAGAAGAAAATTAATGCCTCTATTACCTTTATATTACTTTTAAAAATCAGAACTATAGAAAATTAACAATTTTCAGGTAACAAATGTAGCTAGCATCAACACAAGAGCTTACTAATGATAGAATCTAATGTAGTACCACTGTTCAATAGGGTTTACTCAACATTCATTCAATTTTAACCTTTTTCTTTAAAAAACATTACTTTTAATAAACGTAAGCCAATCAGAAAAAACTATCAGCGTCGCCATGGTGGGGGAGTAAAGTGGATGTGCGGCGTGCGGTACACGGCTGGTTTCAGAGCGCATCACCTCCAGGCACTAACGTGCCCCTCCCTGATGGTGCTGACTGTCCGAAACACTGCCCGTCAAGTCCTTGAGGCTCTCCAACGTGCAGCATGCCAGCAGGTCCCTGGGGCAGCCGGAGGGCTTGGACAACGGAAGGTGGACGTCGGACGAGCACAGCAGTACAGTGGGTGGACGGGTCACTCCTAGGGGAGCAGCTCGGGCCTGACGTGCAGCAGACCCCACAAACAAACGTTCTCATGAAGTAACTCAGTAAACAGGAGCCACTGAGGCGCTAGGGATAACATCACACTTCAGCTCTTCTATTTCTGAGCTTACAGGATGAGATTTGAAGCATCTGTGTGGGGACCGCAAGACACTGTGTGGGGGACATGAGGTCAGGGGACCTGCAGCCCAGGGCTGCCCTTCCCATTCAGCTCCAAGAGCAGAGCGGAAGGGCCGGGGCCTGAGCACACATACCTGGTGCTGTGTGTCCTCCCACCTTGATGTCTGGGGGCCAGTGAGATGGCAGAGGTCGTGCAGGTCAAGTTCACAGAAGGGGGCCAGGGAACCCAGGCATGCTGCACCCTTTCAGCAAACGCAGGTGAATTAAAACAGCAGATGACACAACAGATCTACCAAGACGGGACTGTGAGGGGAGAGGCTCTCACTAGGAACCGTCCATACATTTAACTGGCTGTGGAGGTTTCAAGAGCGAGCCACGCAGCTCATGGACCTGGCTCGGTCCGTCCTTCCGCATCAGCCCTGCCCACACTGCATCGCTGCTAAAGAGCACAGCCGACCGACAGCATGGATTCCTCTGCGACAAGCAGCAGCTGGAAGGGTCGTGGAGTAGCCGCCAGCCTCGTAATGTCACCGCGGGACATCACGTTAGGCCAGAGCGTGTTCGCAAGCACAGAATTGAGGGCACATGACTTAAATCTCAACACCTGTGCAACACGCCGGTGCCTCCACGTGGCCAGGCCTGCCTGCCCCACTGAGGAGGCAGAGCTCTCCGCTCCCCTAGGAAAGCTACCAGCCCCACAAGCTACGTCCCTTCTGGTGGCACCAAGTGGAAGGATGCTCGTTCCTCCTGAAGGTGTCACACGTTATCACTGCAGGGAAGCTGGGACATTCCCAACTGTCCAACCGAAAAGGAAGGGCGAAGCCGTCAACAGCAAATCAATAAAATTAAGTAAAATCATCTGTTTCAGATGAGCAGGAGAAACATCTTTCAGATTCTCTTAGATAGACTGGAAAAGTGTAGTCCATGATGCATTTCTTGGGTGCCCCGAAGTCACAAGATCACTATTTAAAAAGCTCCAGGCTGCTATTAGTGACGCTGACACATCTCTGCCAGCCCTGGCTGCCGTGAACCAGAAATGCAGATGGCTCACACCAAGGGACATCGCATCCGTCTCTCTAATGAAACTGAGGGCGCTCTGGCCCCTGGGCAAGCTATCTTCCCGCGACAGCGGGCGCTCCACGGGGGAAGGGGGCGATCTACAGGCGTGCCTGCGAAGGCTGAGGCCGCAGCAGCCGTAGGCCGGAGACGAGAATTATTTTTCTGTCTCAAGTTCAGGAATATTTTTCTTGCCAAAACCAAGATCTAGGGGGAGCTGGGAAGGGTGCTGTTGCCTCAGACCTGGCAGGAAGCAGCTGGCTGCTGTGCAGCTTTGGACTTGATTTGAAAATTGTTCTCCAGGCCCAGTTTCGGCCTCAGCACAGACAGGTGCCCAGTGCTCAAGACTCACCTGGCGGGGCCAGCAGGCTGGACCCATCCCGACCACACCAGAGGCCTGAGGCACCCAGCTCGGCTCCGACTGAGAGGAATTACATTTGGGAAGGGGCACGCTGGCTACAAAGGGCCATTGCCGTACCAAACACTCCCTTTCTTTCCTGCAGCCATTCAGTGATGGCAGCTCCTCTCCTGCTGACTGCCTTGGAGTTCAGGGCCGCAGGGTCGACCTTCAGGTGTCCCCTCGGACCCCCTGGGCAAGGCTAACCACAGTCCGCATCGGCCTCCCTCTAGAGAGACCCCTTATTCTCCCCAGCTGTTAGCCTCTTAGCCCCTCAGTTCTCCACCACTTTGCCGGGTGTGTTCCCCACCCCGTCCCACCTCCGCCCTACAACAGAAACGATCCCTCTGAAGCACCTGTGTGCACCTAGGGGGCAGCCCAGCACAAAGGACAGGGCCAGTCCCAGCTCCAGCAAGTCCAGGAGAGCTCCGGACCCTTCCAAGCATCTCGTTTAATGAAGGGGGATATGAGCATCTTTCCTGGGGCTGTGGTGTGGCTCAAAGGAGACAGGATGCAATATTCTGCTCACTGATACTGTTTGTGGTAGTGGTGATTCAGCAACCAGGCGTTTCCAAGAGCTAGGTGGTCACTCCTTTAAAGAGCAGCTAATTCCATCACTGGACCACCGGACTGCCTGTGATCAGACTCCTCCTCCAACACTGTACTCACACCAGACCCTGCGCGACTCCTACCTCCTGACCCTGGGCCACCTTCCAGAGCCACTAAGAGAAGTCTGCACCCCTGATACAGAGCAGGTCTTCTACAGCCAAACACACCTAGCAGATGTGCCTCTGGTCTCCCCTAACACACACCTTACCAGTCATCGGCTGCCAGGGCTCCGAACCCCTCCCCACCCAGCTGCCCCCGGGTGGTGGCTGCTTGGCCAGCACCGCACACTTTGAGGCCCCAGAGCACCACTGCATACCCAGGAGGGCCAGGCTTATGCTGCCACAATCGGCACGTACCCCTCACAGTGCAGCCTAGGATGGCGCCAACATGTCAGCTGCTCTGCCGGCACCTAAGGAAACAGCGATCACCGACCCCTCCACATCCAGCACGACCCACGGGCACTGTGCGCACCGAGGTGTCGGGTGCTTCGCTTGCACCGGTGTTCAAAGCCACGGAGATCGTTACATCAGCTCCCGCCATTTAAAGACAACAGAGAAGCATGCTTTGTGGGTCACTGTTCACACCAGGGGCCACGAACACCACAGCAGTGAGAACAGAGAGGAGGCCACAGCGCAGCCGAGGGCGGGGTGTGAATGGGCCTCACCCACCCCGAGACGTGCCGTCCACGTCCACATGCACCCGTTTCAAAGACTTAGTTTGGAAAATGTACCACATCCCCATGCGGAACATTGTTAAATGTTGATTACAGGCTGAAATAATGCTTTGGATGTATTTAGATATATTGTGTTAAATAAAACATGATACTGTTACTCTCACCTGTTCCTAAATTTTTTTTTTAATCTGGCACCAGAAAACGGTGAATTTGGTGGCTTACGTTCTAGCCCTGTGGGCCAGCGAGCTGCCCTAGCCAGGTCGGCCCGCAGCCGTCCTGTCGACACGGCCAGTCTGCTGCTGGCTGTCTCCATCGCCCCCTGCCGCCCACACCACCGCGCGGCCCGTGGAGACACTCTGGGGAGGGTTTGCCGAACACCTTCAATTCAACGTTCCACACACTCCCACCTCACGGCAGCCCTCACCAAGAAAGAGACACACACACCCGCTGGCGCCTGGCTCTACTGTGGGCCCCGCAGGCAGCTCGCGGGGGCTTCCGCAGGTCACCGCCCCTCTTTTCTACCCCCTTCCCAAGGTCAATGTCTTTAGACGCTGATCGCCTGCTCAAGGAAAGGACCGGGCACAAGACAAGCACATGGCAGCCTCACGGTGCAGGATCGGAGGGCCCGGCCTTGAGCGTCTGCAGTCAGTGTGCATCCGGAGGAGGAGCGATCAATACGTGATCACTAAGCGCAGGGGCGCACGGCCCACGTGCTGGCGGTGTCGGATCCGTCATCATCCAGGTGACTGGGATCTGCCCCTGGGCGCCTGGGCCCGCTGCACAGCACAGGCTCCAGCGTCAGGGACCGCAACAGCATCGCGGCGCTGTCGCCTGCCAACTCTATGGCCTGGGTCACGTCCCCTAACTTCTTACTCGGTCAGCTCTGTTCACGCCACACGCTGCTCTCGGTATCTGTGGGGTCCGGGTCATTCCGTAACAACTGCCAGGCCACCGCTGGGCCCCACCCCACCTGGTCTGTGAGACTTCCTTCCCCTAGGCCACGCCCGCTCCCCACCTCAACCCAGGCCATCCGACTGTGGCACAGAAGGTGGGAGCAGGTGCCAGAAAGAAGGTGCTCCTTCATCCTGTCACCGCCGACTGGCCACTTTAAGTTTTTAGCAAATGTCTTTGGACTTCACATAGTGGAAGGGACAGGGTCAGGTTTCAGGTTCTGGCCAGTGCTGGAGGCTTTGTTCCATCACCATTTTCATTCTCCTGGCCCTGCCCCCTTCACATTACGTCTTCCCTTCCATTATCAAAGGTACTTCCATTGGAAGCTGAAAAGTTTGGCTCTCTGGCCTCTCAGGAAGGAGAGAGATGAGCAGATTATTCTAGAGCGGCCCACCACAGCTTTCTGAAACTGCCCTGCTCCGGAAGCTGCTGCAGCTGTGGGCCAGGAAGCCCACCGGTATTCTGCAGCCAGCCTGCAGATGCAGGGTCGGCACCAGCCCAGAGACGAATCATCCGTAATCGTCTCATTTGCACAGCAGTTTAAGTAAGAGATCCAGGGCCACCCTGACGGCTTCAAGCCCTGGGGTTATGCAGCCTTCAGGAGTCGGGGACAGGTGAGCAAGCAGATGTCACAAGGGAACAGGAAAAAAAGCCAAAATGCACCAAAAGCAGAGACAAGACCACGCAATCTCGGCGGGGGCAGGGGGAGGTGGTGCACTGCCAGGCAGAGACAGACACAGACCAGGGGACACCTACCCCGACTCCTGCCGTTGCTGCTGGAAGATCCGTGTCGCGTGTCCACAACCCCTGTCCAGCTCTGTCACGTGAGTAGCTGCACCTGCAATCGAATAACCTCCGAGGAGACGCACTCCCCAAGCACCATTCTCTCCTCCCCCCACGGCCCCCAGGATTCGGCAGACACACTGGCACCTGCCGACTGACACCCTGGCCTGTGACCATGTGTCCTTCGCAAAAGGAGACAGAAACTTCCACCCACCCCAACTACTTTCTCTCAGTAAGGAAGAGTTTATTGCAGGTTGGGTACACAGGTGGGGGAAAAACCTAACAATGCAAAGGAACTACAGGGCCCGCCGGTTTAGAAGGCGAGCAGGTAAAACAAGTACAGTACTATGTACAATCATTAAAAAGAGCAGAGTGGTGGAAAACAGGAAAAACTGCCAGCAGCCTTCCGGAGGGGTGATACAGAGGGGTCCGAGGAGCACCTTCGCCCCGGCTGCCTGTGCTGCGGTCTCCCAGGCTGCCGTGTCCTCGGCCCCGTGAGAAGCAGGCGAGGAGCCTGGGGCCGCTGGGGACACCTGGGCCACCCTGCCCCGCCAGAGCTGATGCCACTGACGCCGCCTGCACCAGGCCTTTCAGGAGAATGCATGCCCAAAGGACGGCTTCGTTAGCATTCTAAATTCACATGTGGGGAGAGTTGGGAGAAACGCAATGTCTGGGGGGGAGAGTGCTTTCCCCTGTGGTCCATGTACGAACAGATGCCCAGTGCTGTCTGCGCTGAGCCCAGCACCCCGAGCCGCACGGTGGTGCCTGAAAGCCCTCCGGGGACCCTGCATGGGATCAGTGCCGGAGGCCAGACTGTCTCTCAGACACTCGTGTCTCCCGGTGGAAAGCCAGTCCTCCAACCCCGTCCGCCGAGGAAGATGCCGCATCACCTCCCACAGGACACCCACCGAGGGGCCGATGCAGTTCTAAGTTCTTCATAAGAAAAAAGGAGCGCTCCAAGTTTCCTTAAATAAGGGAGAGGTCTTGGCTTATCTGAAGTGTTTCTATAAAAATGCATTAAATCCTGGAAAAAAGTTGCACATTCCCTGGTGCCACTGTAAAATGTCCATTGAACTGAAAGGAGGATAATTGAAAACAAGCGGCTCTGAACATCTGCCGCCAAGGCTGAGGCTGCATGTGACACCTGGGAGCTGGAGGGCAGAGCCCGGGGCATGAACCGGGGACCAGCAGTCCGAGCTCAGGCCTGCGTGCCGGCGTCAGTCACGGTGGCGGCGCCAGGTCCCTGCCCGCTCACAGCTCGTGGCAGCAGGAGGGCAGGGGGGCGTGGGAGATTGTGGGGGGGCAGGGGCCGGGGCTGCCGCCCCAGACGCAGGGGGCTCCTCCTCAGCACAGGGAGGAACTGGAGAGGCGGGCTCCGCCCAGGATCGGCTGCTGTCCTGACAGTGCTTGCTGCCGAAGATCTGCCCCTCCTTATCTAGAGCCGTGTTCTGCAGAGAGAGCAGCAGAGACCACAGGTCAGCATGGCAGGGCCAGGGCCCAGCTACCCCAACGGAGCGCACCACAGAGCATGCACGGGCTCAGAAACAGAAGAGGAGAAATAACCGCTCGCCTCTCTTCCAGCAGAGGCCTCAGAGCAAAGCGGGCTGAGGGGACCCACCCCAGCACAGGCCCCAGCCCTGGACGGCCACCCCAGGTGACTCTTTTTGAGCTCTTAGCTGCACCTGAGTCTTGAGTGCTTCTTGCCAGACCCAGCCCTTGAGCCCCAAGAATCCTGTTCAGCAAGCAAACCATGCTAGGGTTTTGAAGAACTTTTCTAGGACAGTTCTCCATCACAGATGGGAAGGCTGCTCCTGTGTCACAGAAGTATAAGTGACCCCGTGACAGACCACGTGGCTGCAGTATCCACAGAAGCCTGGGCGCCCAGTGTGGCAGCGTCTCCCATTTTAGACCCTCCACCACCCCCTTGCCTGCTCTTCTGGACCTCACCCCACCCCCAATGCTTTTCGTCTGCTCAGCTTGTCAGCCATGAGGAAATCGCCTTCCCTTACGACCCTGTGCTGGGAGGGGACACTGTTCCCTTTTGACTCCTTTCAAGTATTTCTGGTCTGTTCAGTGAGACCCGCCAGCCCTCAGGCACCTTTAGCCAAAAGGCACAACCTGTCAGGAGGTACTTTGCAATATAACTACCCCAGGGGGAGAGGGAGTGGACCACGGATCCTTTCAGTCCTCTGAAAATAGGAAGGAGTCAAGAAAATCTGAATAAACCAGAGGGCTTTCTCAGACAGACATTGATGTGGCTGCCTTCGGGGCACTTGGTGCCCACAGTCACACAGGTGCTCTCCACGGGCCGTCCAAGCTCAAGGTGGATGTGCGGTCATTTCCAAGAACACTGTCGATGAGCCGCAGCAGAGCCCACCGTGAAAGGCCTCCACACCCTCGGTATGAGAGGAGGCCTGGCCACCCCTGCCTGAGAACACTGAACGTGCAGAGGCAGCCTTGTTTTTGCTACCGCGAATTTCTCCCGGGCAGAAGAAACCACCAGTTATTTCTCCTTTTCTCTTCCTGTGGGGAGAAGGTGTGTGCAGCAGAACAAAGCATCGCAGCGCAGTTAGTACATACCATTGCCTTGGACCTAGTCAGAGGGGAGCAAATGCAGGCGGCGGGAGAGGCGGGAGAGGCAGGAGAGGCAGGAGAGAGGGGGAGAGAAGCAGGGACAGAAACTAGACTTACTTTAAACAGAAGCAACACGATTGAAACAGTTTTGTCTATCTTAAATTAAGCCCAAATCACTCCCAGATTTCCCTTTCAAAGAAGCATAATCCCCCTGGAGTAGGAAAAGCACACCATTTGCATTTATGGCTTCTCACATCAAGATTCAAGGGGCACCAGGTTTCTTATCATTCCCTTTTCTGCCACCAGATGGCGCTGTCTAGTTCCCGAGGCGGGGAGGAGCCTGCGGGGACAGACAATAACCTGCTCTGCAAACTCCAGGTCCTTTCCTCTGTACGATAAGGGCAAGTCTGAGAAATGCAAGTGCAATCCAAAACCACCGTGGGGCTGTCGGAAACCGAAATCTCACCCAATATAATTCTCCTCTCTTATCCCGAAGGCTAGCTCACTCTACACTGGCTTGCTGATAAAAACGCATCTTTGGAAATGTACTAGGACAAAGAGAACAAAAGCCCTCACAAAGGCACCCATCCTATGCTGTCACAAAAAGATGCTTTTTCACCTAAGTGAAACATAGCAGCTATCCAGAGGTCTACTGGAGCCCTCTTTCCGAGCACCCGCCATGTCTTAATCTGCGAAGGAAGGCAGTGCAGCAAGCTGAGAAAGTTTTCCAACAGTGTGCTTGGCTGGCAGAAAAGGATGTCAGTAGGTGCCGGAGACCCGCACTGATACGAAGCTACTAGCCGGATGCTGGTGTCAGAAGCCTGAGGCACGCATGCAGATTTAAGGGGGGCTGAGAATTAGAAGTCGTTCAGACAAAGCACCGGCGTGCTGAATACCAGAACTCTGCTTCAGGGGTCCCCAGAGTCTCAGCTGGGCAAAGAGTGAAACTCAGAAGTGTCTTTCAAACTGCCAAATCAAACTGTCAAATGGAACGCAGACAACAGCATCAGCCTTACTCTCTTTCACTGTGAGGTCCCACCCTTCCATTTTCCTCCCCGGAGCCTCAGGCGCCACCTTGGCGCTAAGGCAGCAGGGTGCCGGGAGAGCAGGTTTCTGTCTGTGGGTCGCACCACAGCTGTCTGAGGACTCCGCCTCAAACTCTGACGCACTGTCTCCACTACTAGTGGGATCTGTAGGAAACCATATTCGCCTCACACACTCCCGTTAGGAGAACACATACAAGGGTTCAGCACAAGTAACACCCCCTTTTTTATTACACAAACTTTTATGACAAAATCATAAGCATGTAATTCTGTAACACAACAACATCACACTCAAGCACGCCGCATGACATTTTAGCTGAAATGTTCAAATAATACTATAAATTATCACATCCGTATTATTACCTTTCCAACCACACTCAAGCAAGCATTACTTCTGCTGGACCCCGTATATACCAGGGAGAGTCATCTGTGATTATTGTTTATAGGAAGATATTTAAAACTGTTCCCAAGGGCAGGACACACACACACACACACACACACAATCATGGGGAAAAGGGTGAGGGTAATGACACAGAAACATCGCAAGCTACCCCCACACAACTGTGCCCTGGGTCAGGTCCTCGGGTTGGGGAGGGTTAGCATGACGTCCCTGCAGGAGCCTCCTCACCCCTGCCTTTGGGGACAAGCCGAAATTCAGAGGCCAGCTTTTTGGCCATGGAGAATTAGTACCTCCAGAGATGAGCATTACGGATTTCTCCTGCAGGTACTGAATGTTACGGTGTGACCCAGCAGTTCCTCAGCGCTAACAGCCTGCAGGGCTGTGCAAGGAACATGGGGCTAGCTGGAGCCCTGCCAACACGCTTAAAATGACAACTGGAACATACACGTGAACACACAGCATTTACCATCACCACTGGAATTACAAACAACAGGCTCTTCATTCACAGAAACATCCAGTTAAAGTTCAGGAGTTTAACCCTTGACTGGGGACCTCCGCCAACTAATGGGAAAAGGCCATCTGTCAACCACGAGATGCAGGTTCTGTCTGAGGGGGTCTGAACGGCATTGTCAAGAGCACAGCCTGCACGGGACTGGGAGGCAGAAGGGCGGGGCCGCTCCAGGGCCATGGCAGGCCACAGGCTGCAGGCCAGCGACTCCTCTCTGGGCCCTAAGTGGACAGATATCCCAGGCAACGAGGGTGAAGCTCTCTCGTCAGCCCTGGGCACAGCTCTGGGAGACTGTGAAACTTAATTAATATACAATACTCAAGTTTGATTCTAACTAATCACTCTTCCTCAGGCTTTTCATTACAGGTCAAGTGCACCAATTTATAACGCATTTCTAAATTTTCCCAGGAGCTGCCTAACCCTGGGGCATATGGCAAGGCTGTCCACGCCTTACTCTGTCCATCGGGGGCAAATCCCCTGAAACTGGGCTCAGTCAGGACGGCTCTTTTCAAAGGGTCTGGCTGAGCTGTGCTTCTGAGACAGCTGGACTTGCTCAGGCTTTTGGCAGGGCACTGCTGACATGCCAGGAAAACCACAACTGAAGAGGCCTTCCCGTACTCTGGCACACCACCCCCCCTGCCCCCAGAAGTCCTGAAACATGCCAAAAGATCCTGTTTGCAGGCGCTCCGGGGCAGGGGCAGGGGAGGGGTCAGGGAGGCGCAGGGACACACAGAGGGCTGCCAGAGACACGCAGCCTCCCGGGGATGGAGGAGAATGGCAGGCCTGTGGAGGCTAAGAAGGTGGTGGACTCTCAACAGATGTATTTCACAGGCGCAAGGTGGGGTGTGGTTTCCCTCCAACCTCTATCCAGCTATTCCTAGGTTCCTAGACTGCAAAGGAGCATGAGAACAAGCAACTGCTTCCTGTCTAGTTGGTTAGGAAACAAATCGAACCATTCCAGAAGGTGAGAAGCCAGAGGCAAGAACGATGGAGGTGTGGAGACAGCCCGTCACAAGCTGTCAGGCCACCTGGTGGCCGTGGGCACTGCTGAGACCCAGTGTCGTCAGGGGTGGCCAAGAGGCCAACGACTCGGGCAGCCATTTCCTAGGCAGCCGATCAGGAAGATGGCCCCGCCGACTCACCGGCCTGCCCCTGAGCTGTGCGCGGTGTGGGCACGGCAGAGACCAGGACCCAAGGCATGCCGGGCTCCACCAGCAGGTGCAGAGACCCTCAGGGACGGCTTTCTGGCCGGAGTTTGGCAAGGGCTCCGGTCCGGGCAGCCTGGTTGGGCATCCTGACCCCAATTCTGGCTCAGTATCTTTTGTGCTGCCCTCAATTTCCTTTCGCTGAACTTGCTTGACTGTTACTTCACTTACTTTAATTTGCTGTGTACATGGATTGAGGTAAGCCGCCTTGAAAACATTTTGGAAGAAGGAAAGTCTGAGAAATTATGACAATCATTGTTACTGACTTCTCATAACATTGTACCAACCCTGGAAAAACTAATTTTTTTACTTTGTTCTGTACTTTCAAAAGCCACAAATAGTGATTTTTAAAATGGCATTTGTTTAACTTGGGCTGTTTCTTATCCCAAGCTCTAAAGAATAATTCACACCTCAGTCAGTCTATTGTGGAAGCCCTGAGTAGGCAGGGAGCCCCTCTGCAGAAGAGGGAGCAGAGTGGGCAGGAGCAGCTGGCCGCCCAGGAGGGCCCGGGCCTGCAAGAGGCCGGGGACTCCTCGGCGCCTGGCCTCATTGGCACCTGCACAACGGCCCACCCGGGGCCTGCGGTCTGGGCATCAGCCAGGAGGGGGCACTGCCCATGCCAAGCCAATCTGAAGTGGAAAGGGGAGCATGGAAGGTGCCAGCTTCCATGGGGGTGGGGGGGGGGGCTCTCGGCTCTTCACTTGAAAAGCTTCCATGTTGGCCAAGCAGCCAGGCCAGACACAGCCGCTCTCCAGAGGCAGGGTGGTGCCGTCCACTTACCACGATGACAGAGACCCCGGTCGTGGTGCTGTTGTGTTTGGGGAGCGCGTTAGTAAAGTGCTGCATCAGTTTACCTGTGACTTCGGCGTGCATGTTGTTCTCCTGGGAGGCATCGTCCTGCAGCAAAGGCGCAAGCACAGACGCTTTGATTTCCGCGGCTACCTGTCTCCTCCTGAACAGACGCACACCACCCGCCACCGCCTCTTCCTGACGGGCCCACCTTAGCCACGAGACTGGGGGAACCCATCGCAAATAATTCCTGTTGCCCAGCAGCCCCAGGTCCTCAGAAAGACCCGACCCCTTCCCCCGACTCCCTAGGTCCAGGTCTCAGGTCTCTGGTGGTAGAGGGGGCACGTTCCTCAGAATTCTGAGACCCTCCCTGCACAGCACAAATGCTATATAATTTAGTACAGCAAAATTAGCGAACGGTTTGTTATTTTAATCAGGAATTCGGTTAGGTGTTAGTCTCTATTGTTCATAAAATAATGTGGCATCTCAGCTACTTGGTCCAAGTGCCACGTGTCTCAGCAGGAGAGGCTGGACCCAGACACCAGGACCTGGGGGACAGTGAAGGTGGCAGAGGCGCACGGGGGCCCCCAAGTTGGCACGAGCCCTTGGCGGAGTAAATGAGCCTCACCCTCCTGGGGTGTCCGGGAACGAGGGAGGTCCCCACTACAGGGCTGTCTGCCCTAAACGCACAGGCACCCCCCAAGCCCAGGGGAACACTAGCCAGCAGGACACCTCTGTGCCCAGCCCTGGAATGGCCTGCATCTCACCCTCCCACCCATGCCAGGAGGCCTCTGGCGGCCAACCCCTTCATGTGCCACGAAGTGGGAGGGATTGGAGCCTGAAACAAGCCCATCTCTGGGGAAGCCCTGACAACCCTCAGGCCTCAGAACTACAGAAGGCAAAAGGGGAAAGCCTCCCTAGACAGCATTCCTGCCAACCCCTTCATTCTGCAGCGGGGGAAACTGAGGCCCAGAAAGGGTCTGCGACTTGCCCAGGTCTGAATACTCCGGGATCCTGGTGCCACCTGCTCCCCACCCCGAGAGCTACCTTCACACCACTCACTTGCTAACAAAGGCAGACCTCCCGCAGGCCCTGGGGCGTGTGCAGAACTTGGCCTGTACAAACTCACAGCCACGGAACTGTGGGTGTTCGTTCCCTGGGAGCGTGGGTACTTACTGACACCCAGGGGTGACTCAGGATTTCTCCCGCTGTGCACCGAGCTTCCACATTGACCTGAAGCATCTGACTGATTAATTCCTGGCAAGAAGAAAGAAGACCAGAGAGGAGACAAAAGGGTGTGATTTCTGCATAAATACAGAAATCGGAGTTTGCACCAAGTACTTTGAAGAACAGCCAACACAGCTGCTCGGCCATTTGAACTGAAAAGCGGTTGTTACCTACACTCCTAGCGTGCACAAGGCGACTCTTCAGAAAGAGGGGCCTCGCTGCGCAGCCCGCAGAGGAGAGAGGCTCTCTCCTGAGTCCACGTTCGGCCAAAACGCTCTCCCCTAAGGGCTCTGCTCGTGGGCAACATCCCGCGAGGAAACAGGATGGTGCTACTCCTTTCGGCCATTCAGTACGTCGCACCAGTCCATTCACACATTCTGATAGGAGTCTAATACCATACTTCGCCATGTATAAGGCACACTTTTTTGCCCAAATTTTTGAGGGGAAAATAAGGATGCACAGTATACATGGATAATACTAATTCCATATCTTTATAAATGCTTTTAACTTTTATTTATGCTTATGCATTAAAAGTGTAACTCTGGAAAGCAGTAATGATAGCCATATGCAAAATAATACCCTGGAATAGGATAATCAGTTTTGTTTCTAAATATAAATAAATAGTTGAATTAAAAAATTAAATCTGAAGATGTTTTTCCTGAAAGTATGGGCCAAATATGTGGATGCATGCTACACATGGGAGCCTGTTATACATGGCAAAATATGGTGCATATTTCTTGAATAAATGAGAAAACTAGTGTTTCAGGCTCTAAGGGGGACACCGGGGGTGAACTAGAAAGACAGCCTGTCCAGCTTTCAGAATTTGGTTGAGTTTCAGAGACTCTACCAGGGAACGAACTTGAAGAAGGACCACTGTGCAAAGCCGAGGCAGACCTGGAGCTCCAGACCAAGAGCCCCCTGTGCGGTGAGGATCCCCGGATGCAATGCACCCACAGAAACACGCCTGGATGGTACCTTTGCCGAGTCTGTGATGTTATCCCAGTAGGGGGCTGGAAACTCGAGCTTCCCAGTCAAGATCTGGTCAAAGAGATCTTCCTGAAGATTGTTCTCACTGCGAGTGACAAAGAAATGGAGGAAGGGCCAAAGTCACCATAGAGTTTTCAACAAAATGTTCACGGGAAGAGCGGGGACAGGAGTCAGTCTCTGGCTGGGGTATTGCCTATCTCCACTGAATTTGTGGTGACATATTTTTCCTTTTAGACATGAACTCAAGAACATGTACATGGGCCTGGGAATCAGAGAGGGAGAGAGAGCAGGCAGACACACGAAGACTTGAGAAATGTGGAGTGTTTCAGAACTTCAGTGTGGGGGATGGTGGAGGCCTGCAGGCGTGTGCTGGTGACGGTCGCACGGCAGCTCTGTGGATGTGCTAATGTCACTGACCTATACACTTAAACGGTAGAAAGGGTACATTTTGTATTATGTATGTTTTGCCTCAATAAGAAAGAGAAGAAAACACAGGATCCACAAATCATATAAATCCTCATTGCAGAAAAGAATCTCAGCATCCGCCCTCAGTTAATCTCTTGCGGCAACAGAGTAGAGAAGCAGCTCATCTGAGTCAGATCTCCTTGCCCTTCCTCTGTCCAGTTTTCCAACCAAACAGCCAAAGACAGTGAAGCAGCCAACACAGGAAAAAGCCACATGGAGTTCAGACTCTGATAAAACAGTCAGACCTGATGCACTCCCCACCAGAACCTGACTTTTGGTTACCCTTGGTCTGAGAGAAAGACCCACCCAAGGATGCTGGCCAGAATCGCACTCTTTGAGACAAATGCTCTTCACGGCTCCCAGGTGGGTGTCTGTCCCCAACCTGTCCCACACTCAAAGAGACACTTGCACACGGCTGGTGTGTAATGAATATGTGATGATGTGACTTGTGGTGGGAAGCACCATGGAAATGTGAAAACGCTGCTGGGAAAAACTCAGCACGCTGAACACCCCCGGCCCCCAGAAACCTGCATCCACACAGCCACAGAGCCCCTCATCACCTGGTGGCTCGCCAATGGCCAGGGTGAGAACCAAATCATTACAAAAGCCTTGGTAGAAAACTCAGGAGGGACTGATGGAGTCAAGGCCAAAGTCCGGGAGTGGAAGTCCAGTCTCACCTGGCAAGGGCACATCATTTCCGCTGGACTTCCCAACTCGACCCCACAGCCTGTTGCTCAGGGCACTTATGGGTGGGGCAGGGGCAGCCTTCTGGGTGGGAGCCTGGTCATGCTACCAGCCCTCTCAGAGCGGGCAAGGACAAGTGCGGTGCCCTTAGAAATGGGTCATTTAGGACAGTGCCTAGAGACAAATTTGGGCTGCATGATGATGTGGCTGCTTCATTCTCGTTCTACGAGAGAGGGGAGTTCCTGAGATATGCGCGTATCTACGACACTCCCCGAGTCCAGCTGAATCCTCAGCCGCTGGTCCGTGGAGTCTGCAGCCACAAGCACGTGAGAGGCAGAGGTCGGGCCAGGAAGCCAGACAAGCAAGAGGTCCCCCTAGCCCCATGCTCCTGAAAACTGGTTTTCTTTGGGTGTGTACACTGGTTTCTTTCTAGATGTCTACATGTTTTCTTTCAACCTACTTCCTTCCTGACTGTGCTCAGCTCAACGTCCTTCAAAACGAGTGAAGGACACACCTGAAACACAATGAGATTTTACAAAAACTTTTAGACAACCAGGGGACCCCAGAAGACTAACATTAGAAGGTGCAAAATAAATTACCTATTTCTAGAACCATTTCTTTTCACCATCTCTCTCTATTACTCTGCTCATCCCCCTTTTTCTCCCCTGAGACCTCATGTGACTTATATTTGGTTAATACCTATGGCTTTTATTTTGTTAAAAACCAGCTGAAAAGTTGGAAGTGAGTCTGCAGCATTCATTTCGGTTCTTGGCAACGTAGCCCAAACCAACAAACAAAACCCTGGAATGGCCTGGCACTTAGGATTCACCCCAAAGAACCCATGCTGTGAATTGCAAGAGTTTCAGGCTCCCTCCCTAGAAGAACAGAAAGCTCAACATAGTTTATTCTTCTTAGTAGTCACATAAGAAAATCCGATCTGGTTGGATCTATGCTAGATTTATGAACACATTCATACTCTATAATCTGGCTGAGATGCTTCAGGGCACTTTCGTGTTCTAAAACAGTAGAGCCCCTGGATCAAGGTGCTGTAAGTCTAAAAATGTCCATTAAGAAACACCTTGAAAACCAACAAAAAAATAGTTTGTGTCCATTCTTCTTTTTTTCAATGGTGAAAAGAAAGTACGGTAAGGTAAAAGTGCAGCAAGAAAACTGGAAAATGTTGGTAAGTTATTTCATGAATGTTGCCCAAACATTTCATTTATAGGGTGTGCCTATGTTTAAGTGAAATCACAGCATAGTCATGCAAATATTACTTTTTAAAAAAGTTTTTATTGAACCTGTTGGGGTAACACTGGTTAATACAATTATATGGGCTTCAGGTGTACTATTCTATTTATAATACATCTTCTGTATATTGTACTGTGTGTTCACCACCCCGAGTCCAGTCTCCTTCCATCAGCATTTATGCCCCCCACACCCTCATCGACCTCCCCCACTCTCTTTCCCTCTGGAATCACCACGCCGTTTGCCTGTTTGCGCCGTTTGCCTGTTTGCGTCTGAGGCTTTCGTTTGTTTTTGCTTAATCCCTTCACCTTTTCACCCAGCCCCCAACCTTCCTCCCCCTGACAGCTGTCGTCCTGCTCTCCATCTATGAGTCTGTTTCTATTTTGTTAGTTTATTTTGTTTATTAGATTCCACAGGTAAGTGAAATCACACGGTACTTATCTTTCTCTGATTGCCTTATTTTACTTAGCATGATACTCTCCAGCCAGGTCCATCCATGCTGTTGCAAAGACTAAGGTTTCTTTTTACGGCCAAGCAGTGATCTCGTGCGTAAATGTACCGCAGCATTTTTACCCACTCATCTTCTGATGGGCACTTGGTGGGAATGCAGACTGGTGCAGCCACTGTGGGAAGTGGTATGGAGTTAACCTCCAAAAATTAGAAATGGAACTGCCTTTTGACCCAGTGATCCCACTTTTGGGAATTTATCCCCCCCAAACCCCAAAATACTAATTCAAAAGAATCTATGCACCCGTACAATCACTGTCAGTGGCCCTAAAGCAGACTTGCTTAGGCGATAACTAGCATCCATTCCCCTTAGAAAACAGGTACCCTTCCTAGTGCCAGTGAGTCTGGGGCTGAAAAGGCTGACGGCAGCTACATGTCAAGCTAAGACTAAAAGCCTGAAAAAAGAAAAGTGGGAGACACTAGAGTTAAAGAAGCTGAAGCTGTTAATTCCAAGTAACAACTTCAACTAAGAAGCTGTGGGCTAAAATTATCTTTGGTTTCAAAACAAAGAAAACGTTTTGAAGTATCTGTTTGAAGGAACTTTCATTTTAGTTATAAATTTAGGTAGATGAGTTATTTTATTCCATGGTCCTGCATCGTTATTCAAAGTACCATTTCCTAATTTACTCTATGTGCAGTTGACTTGAAAGTAGGTTCCGGAGTCTCTCCAAAATGCCCCTGTGCTGTGATGATGATGCTCCTGTAACTAGCATTTAACATCACAGATTCCCTCTCATCACAACCTACGAAAGAGGAAAGGCATTTCCGCAAATGTCGAAAGTTGTGAAACCAGTGTCTGAATACAATGTGTAAAGGCAGCCGACTTCAGAATGGAGCTTTGCAGCTTTTACAGCTGGACTTATCTCCAGATTCCACAGAGAAGCTGCTGTCCACTGGGGATCGATGCGAACACATACATATTTGTTTAACGTGAGTCTCACTATGTGAAAAGCTAGGTCCCAGGAGAAACTCCCAAGCTGCACTGGCAAGTGGAAACACTAGAGGGAGTTGTGAGCACACATTCCTCTAAAACAGATCCCTGATACCCTTTTCCAATTGGTCTCAACTTGGGTCAACCATCATGGAGGGGACTTACGTGGTGACTGGCCCCTAGATCACCAGCTATCAAGCACACCAACCTCTATGCTTGACTAGTTCCCAGAACAGGCCATCACGGAAACCAGCCAGGGCACAGCATGATTGAAAAAAAATGGCCACAAATGATTCCCCTCCAAGTACGTGTTCTTAACCTTCTCCCAGACTCAGCGCAGGCTTAGCTATTTGACTTCGTTTGGTCCACAGGACATCCATCAACAAATGTGAGGCAAGCAGAGACTCGAAAAGTGCTCGGGTAGAGGAACTTGCCCTCTCTCTAGCTGCTGTTGGGATTCCCGAATCCACTGTCATGGGAAACCTCGGCCAGCCCACCGGCAGCTGAGAGGCACGTGGCCTAGGGGTGTCTGTCATCCCAGCCGACACTGAGTCAGCTGCCAGGCATGTGAGCGAGGTCACGCTGGACCATCAAACCCCCGCTGGGCCAGCCCAGGTCTGGAGCCCCGCCAGCCGACCCACAGATCTGACAGCCCTAACTCTTGGTGCGTTTATTAGTCAGGAAGTGTTAACTGATATGTGTAATAATCCTACAGCCTGTGTAACCCACCTAGGCAATGACCTTCATGGACGACCGTGATGTCTACGGCCAGATAGAAAGCTTTCCACCTACAGAAACCCAACCCTGCCACAAGGACAAGGGTCCCCCCACCCACTGTATCTTCCAGGAAACACCTATGGTTCCCAGCCCTCACGAGAACATGCCCTCGGGCTCTGGTTGTCCTTCCTGCTCCGTGCTCTTGTGGCGTGAGTCCTACTACACAGACTCTCGCAAGGACAGATTGGCCTCTCGGCATCCCTCCTGTGTTCACTGTGATGTCAGTAAGAACATTCAGTTCAACTGAACGTCGATAATTTCAAAAAGATAACACCATCCACTCTTCTGAATGTTTGAAACCTTTCATAATACGATGTTGGGGGTGGTGAAACACCTCTGGTTTTCACGTACTGATAAAACATTGCACTGTAAATACTGTGGCCCCAGAGAGGATGCTGATTCACCACTTGGTTCCTGGCCCTGGGACAGCAGTGATTCAACAAATAGCAGTAAAGTGAACAAGAGAAGAGATTAAAATGAAAAGAGAGCTCAAGAAGACTCAGAAAAAAAATCACACATGCATCCCCAGGTAAATCTCGGCTTCCAAGTCATTCATCATTCATTTGCCACAAAGAATGAGACTGGACTGGAAGAGGGGCTGTGGGCGAGGCCTGTGCTCACGCCCTGCCCACGGACTGCCGAGGAACAGGTGTTCTCGTGCCCCGTGACACACCTGCCCCACTCTCGGCCACCTCTGCTCCCACCTGGTGAGGTGCATGCTTACCGAAGACCTGATCTGCTTGTTCCCAGGCCTGTTTGTGTTGAAAGCATTGGTAATTCTACTCCACTAAACAGAACATGAATGGGTAAAATGAATCTCAAAAGTTTTCTGTTTCTGTTATGAAAACTAGATTGAATGCTTTAGAGTGTGAGTTCTTAAAAAAAAAAAACAACAAAAAAAAAAAAAACAAAAAAACTGTTCCCCAATTAAGTAGGAGAGACAACTATTAAAAATTGGAAAAAGGTTTTCCTACAAGGATCAGCTTGCTTTACAAAGATCTTTAAATCTCTCTCCCCTTGATAATGGAGAATGGGAACCAAAGACACTGGGCAATGGGTGTGTCTCACAGAAGGACCACAAGAAACTCAAGAGGACCAAACACAAAGCTAAGGCCTTGGCCTCACATCAGAAGCACAGGCAAGGGCCCTGGCCAGGTAGCTCTGTTGGTTAGAGCATCATCCCAGTACACCAAGGTTGCGGGTTCAATCCCCAGTCAGGACACATTTAAGAATCAACCAATGAATGTATGAATGAATAAAAAACAAATCAATGACTCTCTTTCAGAGATCTCTCTCCATCCCTCTCTAAAATGAATTCATTTTTTAAAATTAAATTAAAAATCAAGGGATATACATTAGTAAGTTGTAAACTAGATAAAAAGTGAAAGGCATTTTGATGTAATTTTTAACTGACATTGTCATTACCCAGCTTCTGGTCCTGATTGCCAGAAGTCAAATGTCTGCTTCCTAATCAAAGGGAGAGAGTTTACAATTCAAATACTGTCCCACAAGGGCTGCTGACCTTCGGAAAGGTGGGAATCCACACAGGAGTATGTACGTGATCACGCCGGCCGCCCAGATGTCCACCTTCAAGCCATAGCTGGGGAAACACAGTGGGAGGGGCAGAGAAATAACCACATTAGCCCCAGAACCCTGCACACTTCTGGAGTACTTGCCTTTGTGAGAACAAAAAGGGTCTTTTCAGCATCAAACTGTTCATTTCATGTAGACGAATGAATTACCCTTTGGACAAAGGCATCTGCTTTTCTCCCAAACCTGATAACCATCTTGGGGACCACTGCCACGTTCCCAAGACCAGCCTCGGGACAAAAGTCCAGGCCCAGGGCTCTTGCACGTAGAAGCACAAATTCAAGTCTCGGAGATCAAAGTTACGGTGCAGGTCAACAGTGTCTCCCCCCTCCCCGCACCTTCCCCGGGTTCACATGATACACAGCGGTAGGAACAAAGCCAACCTTTCCCCTCCAAAGCGAAAGCACTACCCAAATCACAGACGCCTTACCCGGTTTCGGCGATGATTTCTGGGGCCACGTAAGTCGGTGTGCCACAGACAGTGTACAAGGGGCCTTCCACCACGGTGGCCAGCCCAAAGTCGCCCAGCTTCAAAGACTTGGTGCCATCGGGATACTCACACACCTGCAACAGAAGCCAGCCAACCATCACAATTGTTGAGGCGGTTTTTTGCCTCAACAATTCCAAGAGGGCTGTTGGAATTAGGCAGAAATGGCGTGGAGACCTTGACCTATAACTTCAAAAGAAATCTCTCCTTGTATTAATACCTTTGTGATTTACCTTTGCTACTTTTAAAGCTCTACTTTTGCTCCTGAGATCAGATATTTTTGCATGATTGTGTGGAATTTAAAAAAAAATTTCTACCTTTGCAAAAAAGCACCTTACCTAGGAGTTCAGTGAACACGTGTGCAGGCTCGCACGGCACTCGTGATGTGGCGGCTGCCCACCTGGGGTGGCAGGGGAGGCCTCTCCGCCTGGAAGCAGGAACCGGCCTGCGCTGCAGGCTGGCTGCGATCGTGAGGGACAGACGGAGCGTCTCAAACATGATGTTTATTAAGTGCCACTGAAGCACCAGGTGTTCTCTACGAGCCTTGTGTGTTTTGTTCAGAAAAGTCAATGATGACGATAAATATCACATGGGAGGGAATCTTGGACGTTTAGACAGAAAATGAACTTGGGTTCCAGACAGCCTGAACCTGAATACCCAAGCACTCCCCTCATTTGCTCATTATGTGACCTTCAAAAGCCACTCGTCCTCCCTGAGCACGTTGCCTTGTCTGTGAAATGGGGTGACGGGGGGGGGTTAATGTGCTGATAAAGTGAGGCCAGGCTCAGAGTGGGGCCCCATGAGTGTTCCTTCCCTCCCCTGGAAGGTCTGGCTGATGAGATCAGACAATCACCATATTGGGAAAGGTTTAACACTATTGGTGGAGGTGTTAATGTTTTTGCTTAAATAGAAGTAGCCTTTCTAGAAAGTACTTCAGCATACATTTCTTAATATCATTGATCCAGTAAAAATAAGAACCCCTGCTGTGGCTGGTGTGGCTCGGTGGGTGGAGTGCTGGCCTGCAAACCAAAGGGTCACCTGTTCAATTCCCAGTCAGGGCACATGCCTGGGTTGTAGGCCAGGTCCCCAGGAGGGGGCATGTGAGAAGCAACCACACATTGAAAAAAAAGGAAAAAAGAAAAAAAAAAAAAAAAAAAAAAAAAAAAAAAAAAAAAAAAAAAAAAAAAAAAAAAAAAAAAAAAAAAAAAAAAAAAAAAAAGAACCAACCCTCAGGGAATAGAAATGGGCGTAAAAGTTCTAAACAAGGCCACTGATCTCAGAATTTATCTGTGTTATTTAAAACGGGAAACACTGTAAAGTCACAGTTCAGCCCTGTAATAAATGACTATGCAGTAAGAAGCACATTTCAAAAAAATATTCATCATATGGACATTCACTATATTACATAAAATAAAGGAACATTAAAAATTTTCTATATATATAAATAATATAATACAGTAAAACATTCAGTTTATCTCTAGGTGTTAACACTGAGGATTACTTTAACTTTCTCCCTCATACTTTCCAGTAGTTTCCAATGAGCAGGTACTGGAATCCATAACTAGGAACAATTTTATATATGGGCACGTTTTCCTTACGGGGTAAAAAGTCTGGAAGTCATATTCTACCTGGGTGGTCTAGGACGCAGCCAAGTGCGTAGGAGAATGCAATTCAGGCCTGAGTTCTTGGACGTGCTTGCCCATCTGTCTCCTGGATGTCCACCCTGAAAACACTGGATTCCAGAGAATAACTGTGGAGACCTCGTCTGTACTCACAAGACATCTTTCTCTATTTTAAACTCACTTAGTTTGCTTTTCCTTGTATTTTAGTATGAACTAACCAGATTTTTCATTTAAATTACTACTTACGCGAGGAGGTGGGAAATTTAGAAAATTATGTTTTTTCAAGATAAGCATGTTAACAGCCCCATCCATTAGTCTGGTACTTACAGAGGGGAGTGATTCATACAGTCATCAATAAAACGCATCAAGAACTTCAGGGCTCCCCCCCCCTGCCCCGGGTTAATGCTCCCCAATCTCTGCAGGCATTTAAAACAGGGTGACGTGAAATACTGGCTGTACCTGCGAGGTCCTCACGAGTTTGAGAAGGGTATTTTCCCCCGAACATTCTGAGAGCTGCTCCCATGTTCCCAGGCTCACGCACACCCAGCACATCACTGCAGGGCCCCGGGCCTCACAGGCGCAGCCCTGAGGACTTCCAGCCTCTCACAGACGTTTATCATTCTGAGTCAGCCCACCGCGAGGCAGGCAGGCACTCGGCAGGACCTGATTCAAAGCTACGAGGGATTCAGCCCAAGGCAGCAGAAGCCAGGTTCTCAGTCCTGCTGGAGTCTTAGGACGACTTTCCATCCATTACATTTAATGTCAACATTAGCGAGACCACGCCGAGGTAGGGAATTATGGTTAGAATTTATGACGCATTTACCGAAACCCAGACTTTAGAAAGAAATTCCCCAAGTAATTGCAGTGATAAGAACATTATAAACAACATTATAATTCTAAATGTATCATGAGAGTTAAAAAAAAAAGTTTTATTCGTGACATTGTTATTTTGTTTTGATAACTTTAATATACACTCATTAGGTACATTTTTGAAAAATAGTGTTTATTTTAGACATTCAATTTAGGGATGCCTAGGGGTATTTAAGGGTTGTTGTCAGACCCTCAGAAGCCCCAGAAGTCCCGTTTTTCACAGCCCCTGTAAGGAATGCAGACTCAGATGTGGGAGCAAAGATAGAAAGCGGACGACAGTCTGTGCTCGCTGAGTTATGTCTGAGCAAGTGCTGCTTCTTGGCTAAACATCAAAAGCGAAGTGTTGTAAGGGGCAGACAAGCCTGAAATAATAATATTTTATCGGATTTATTCCTCCCCAATGCTAGACACAGAGGCAAATACGTGAAAGACAATTTGAGTATATTTCCAATCTCAGCTGGAGATTCTCTTCAAAGCAGGAAAAATGTCTGTCTACCCATCAGCCTGCGTACAGCACACACACACATCTATGTTATCGCTGGAAGAGGTGGATACTGATGCCTGCAGATGGTACCACTTTAAGGAAGCGATTTCAGGGAAGAGGGGAAGGGATGCACAGGGGTCCAGCCTTCTGTTCTGGCAGAGAGTCGGTTCTCCCAGGGACCGACATTCTCACCAGACCCTACAGATTTCCGCGTTCCCCCCGGATGTCCATGGTCACCCCACCGGGCAGTGAGGACGAGCACTGCCGCCTCCCCTTTACAGATGAAGAAACTGAGGCACAGAGGACTCCGGTCGCGAGTGGCTGGCCGACGGCCGTTCCAGCCAACAGCGCTGCCATGCTGGCACGGGTCTCACCACCACGACAGTTGTTTTGGAAGCAGCAGCAGGGCTGGCAGAGCCCGACCGCAGCGGGCGCAGGCACTCACCGTGGGAGCGCGCCAGAGTGTCCCACCGTGAGCCCTGCAGCCCCGGCGCCCGCCACGGGCTGAGGCGCGCTCCGTGAAGCGTTGCTCTCAGAATGCAAGAATAAAAAATGGGAGGCGTGCAGATCCCACATACGAAGCGAGCGCTGCACGCACACTCTAAATAAAATGTCAGCGTGGTGATTTAGAAGGACTTCAGATGCGAGAAGCCAGCCCTCTTCCCTGCCGTCCCCAGAACCCCTGGAAAGCGGATTTATCACGGCCCCTCGCAGCTACCTGTGGCCGGGAACCCGCAGCCGTCACTCACCGTGTGCATGGCCCGCCCGGGAGCGGCTCCCTGACACAGCGACCTGCCCGGCTCCACCCGCAGGGCGTTCAATCATGACGCTGCCACCAGAGAAGGGAATGCGAATCAGATGTCTGATCGCTCTGGCACTTAAAACTGAACTTGGTTCCGGAGTGGAAGAGGCCGACGGCCACCCTGGGCTGACTTTCAGTGCCTCGATGGCACCGCCTCCCACTCCGCCCTGCGGGCCTGCTGGCGCGGTCCTGAGCCTGCGGCGTGGTCTGGGTAGGTTTCCAGCGGCAGGCGTGTGTTTTAGCCGATGTGGGCCGCTGAGGGCGTTTGATGGCCCTTCTATCTCACACACTGGCTTCACCCAGACGTCACTTTCATCCCCTTTGTCCTTCTCCTCCCCTTCGGGCAGCACAAGGGGGTGGGCACAGGTTGTGGGGACGGGCGAGCGGGCAGCTAGGCCCGGCCCCACAGATGAGGGACTTGATTCCAACGTCCTGGCTGCATCCCAGGACGCACCACATTGGCGAACTCACTCCCCACGACAGTGTCTGCCCTTGACGCAGGACAAGGTAGCCGATTCTGGGAGTCTAAGTGCATTAACAGTTGTGAATGGGAAACAGAAGAAAGGGGGGTGAGAATGGAGTCGGTGGGCTGGGAAGTGGACACAGCGGTTCACAGGCAAGTTCGCTGACGTCTCAGCAGCGTCCTCGTGGGGCCCTAACAACCACGGCTAGGGCTGGCTCCACAGTGGCCGATGTCCTTGGGGACTGTGGCTCCGTTATCCTCAGAGGACATCGATAACTGCAGCCACTGGGATGAGAGGTCAAGCACAGCTGGGAGGGATCGAGGGGGTGTCCTCATTACCACCACAGTGTCACGTCTGGCCGCACTCAGGGAGAGTCCTGCCACCTTTGCTTGTGAGGCCCCTGGCCAAACCCAGCCAGCGGGTGGAGGAGCCGGGGCCTGACGGACCCCGTGAGGTCATCGTGGGTGAGAAGCCTGCTTGGAGGAGAGACCACCACACCCTGACTTCCAACCGCAGGCCCAGTTTACACCTCGTTCTCCACGCCTCCTTCAAGTTCATAAAGCTGAATCCATACTACATCTTATTTCACACAGCAGGGGTATTTGTTTTCCTCAGAGGAACAGGTAGTGATGAAACATAGTTCCCTCTAAGCAGAACACAGTAAGGAAAAACCTCACACACTCTCAAATGGATGCTCAGAAATCCTCGATGGTGTTACCATAAGGGGAAGCCAGATACGCTGGATGGGCAGGAAGTCCCCAGCACGGCCTCGAAGCCTGCCCAGCAGTGCATATTCCCTTCAGTAACGACCTGCATAGTGCAAGCATGTCACAGGCAGGAAAGACCTGTGCTCCAGAGCCAGCAGCTGGCCCACTGAGGGGGCATCAGTGGTCAGTCACCAAACATTTACTCCACATCCACTGCAGTGTTACTCAGCACTGCTTAAGCCACTGGGGATATGAAGATAACTGAGACACAGACCTTGTCCCTAATGATTCACAGAACCCAGAGTAGGAGACAGACAAGTAATGACAAATTCAGCACTCTGTGGCAAGAAACCAGAGGTGGCCCCAAGTGAGGCAGAAGAAGACATGCCTTCTGCTCAGCTGTCTTACTAGATCAATGTGTTTGTCACATTGCTGGGAAGCAGGACAGTGCAAATAGAGACTAGTGTGGACATAAGCAAATGACGTAGAATGCTGTTGATAAAGTTAAGTAACTACAGGGTCCAGGAAACCTACAGTGGGATGAACATGACAAGGCCATGCAGATAACCCACCTCCCAAACAGTGATGATGCCCTGAAAGGCAGGACTAGATAACCCAGCTGTCTTGCGTATGTTTGCAGGGTTGGTTGGGGGGTGGGGGGGGGCGGTGTGCACACACAACACCCCAATCAGCATCTCTAAAATTCCTCTACAACGCAGATGCAAGGATGGGCCCAATTAGCAAGCTTTGTTATTAAGGCCACCAGGAAGGTATGTTACATGTGGCTTAAAGGCCACTGCCACCTGGCCGGTGGGAGGGGATGGAGTTGGTAATGGAGGGGAGGGTGGAAAGGCAAAGGGGGCCAGATTATACAGCGCTTTGAGAGCCATAGTACGTGACTTTCTTCTGTAGAACAATGAGGCAAAAAAGATTTTTAAGCAAGAAAAAAATGGCATCTCTGGGTCTCACTTTCCGCATCTGTAAAGCTGAGATGCATAAACTAGATATCCAAAGTTATGTCCAGCATTTAAATGAACGCTCATGTGCTGATTCTATCTCTAATTTATTCTTCAGAATATTTTGCCTCAAAATAATTTCCCTGCTTACTGTTCTCCAGGGAGTACCACCAACAAAACGTACGTGAAAACATTTTCTAATGTCTGGTAAACAACAACCGCAGAAATGCAGATCAACTGAAGAAATTCATTGATACTTTGTGGTGGCAGACTTCCATCAGACGGATTTTCGAAATGTAAACTCTCTCAGCCCCCAGGACTGGTCTGCACCCTGAAACGTCACTGTTGGCATGTGACTGTAGTCATTTTAAAGGAGGAGAGGCATGAGTAGAAACGGCAAGAGCAGGGGGGACGTACCAGGAGGTTCTCCGGCTTGATGTCTCTGTGCACAATGCTGAGGCCATGGAGGTACCTGAGGGCGCTGGCCAGGTTGTACACCATGGCGCTGCCGTCACGCTCGGTGTACTTGGTTGAAGAGGTAATTGCATCGAAGAGGTCTCCACCCTACAGGATGCAAAAGAACACATCAAAATATCAACTGTGACAGTCCCGTGAAGTTAGGAAAGAAGGTTCAGCAGCCTGGAGGAGATTAAAAAAAAAACACATGCCACTAAAATGGATGATTATAATCATAGTTTCAAGGTGGTAAAACCCTTTTCTGATTAGGTCCTTCAAGACTGCAGTTACGTCTTGGGATTTGGCACCAAGGAAATCTCTGGAAATCTCTCCATCCTCTTACTTTCACCAGTTCCATCACCAGAAAGAGCTCAGTAGCCGTTTCCATCTCCTCAACCAGCATGATGATGTTCGGATGTTTCACTCGGCGCAGGATGGACACTTCGTTCTCAATCAGGTGCTCCTGCCGAGCAAGGGGGGAAAGAGCTGGATCAGACGTCACAGAAGCCTCTGTCTAGCCCTGCGTTCAGGAGAACAACACAGTCCACAGAGCTGACGCTCAGGGAAGCACTTCCCTGGGTATGGAGACTAATGAGACCCTGGCCTCGTTGGTTTCTGTGGGGACAGGACAAGTCCGTGCACTATCTCATTGCCACTCACAAAGAGAAACAGGCATCCTTCAACACATCCCTCTGAAGGACTCAGTGGTTCTGCCCTGGCACATAAAACAGGCTGCCTTGTGGCCTCTTCATTACTTCCCACACCTTAAGGGGTCTGAGCTACGAGAGCTTCGGCACGCTGCGTTGCGTGATGCGGCTGGCACCGAGTTTTGATTTCAGGGCCGTCCAAAACAAAGACCAGGCACACAAGGAACCTTGGTGTGCTCTTGGCATAGGACTTGGGCATTAAAACATGTTTGTTGTTTTAAAACCAGTTCTAATATGAATTTGAAATTTACACTGAAATTCCTGAAAACAAACCAACTTTCTTTCTCTATGACGGGTGATGAAATCATTCACCAGAAGATGCACGTTATCACGTTGTATTTCATAAATCAGGAAACACACAGTACCATGAGGACCACTAGTCACACAGTCTCATTTTCTCCTCTGAAAATACCCTGTGTACCAGCCCTGGTGAGCCGTGCAGCTGGGATCAGCACCACAGCCAAACGTTTGCTCGCAGCACGAAGGGGTTATTCTCAGCACATCAGCCGCACACAGCTCACGAACCACCATTGCATTATTTTATCATGAGATGTGAAGAGCTCTCAATATGGTCACAGGTGCCGACCCTCATTAACGATAATCTCAAATTATTTTGAATGTAGGGCATCCTCTGTAAGATTAGCTAATTGCCATCTGACACATTCTAGATATTCAAATATATCTCTTACGTAAAACTTGCCTTACGAGAGTCATCATTTGCTACCTAAATCACACATATGCACACATCCATGTGTGTGTGCGCACACGTGCGTGTGTCCCTTATGCTTTCCCTTTGCCTTTGGGATCCTGAATTTCAGAACTAAGTGTAATGTTCCGCTGCAGTGGGGACCTAATTATCTCCAGTCCAAGACACTTTTTTATGGTTCTTCTCTTGTCGTCATGCATCCTTGCGTATACGCATTTTTACTGTAAGCCACCGCAAATGCTCTTTGATAATGGCTGGCAGTACAAGCAATGACAGTTACATGCAGAGAAACTCTGTTGCAAGTGCCTGGGCAGGCTTTCCTGAGCACTGAATGCACTGCGCTCGTCCCACTTGTCACTCAATGAACACTCCATGAATGATGGCAGATGACAGTGCCAATGCTAGTCAGAGAGAGGGGAGAGAAAGGAACCAGCACTGACAGGGAATCTAGTCACTCACTGGTCTACTGCTGGGCAGGGTGCTCCTGTAACGTCCTCACACCGCATCCTCAGAACCGCCCTTTGAGGCAGAATGCAAAGCTAAGTTCCAGGCATCCAAGCCCACCTTTGTTTGTACTGCCCAGTATCCCTTTTCCAAGGGGACTGCTTTGGTAAAAGTCAGCTGGAGTTTTTCCAAATGAAAATGATAGCTGCAAAGCTGAAACTATTTTAAATTCCTTGAAAAGAAAAGGAACTAGAGGCTGTATCACAAGGAGTTGGGCGGTAAGACAGAGCCACACCAGGCGTTGCACAGGAAGGAAGATCTGTCTCTTAATGAGCAGGGCTGGGAAGTCTTTGCCCAGCTTAGGACTCAGCAAAGGCTTCCGAATTCCCTGGAAAAAACAGTGGTTCTCAGAACCGAACGCACCTCGTCTGGGAGGCTGGGACAGGCCGCCCACCTGTCTCTGGTCCCTGCGTTGAGTCACAGCAGCAGCCTCAGAAGCAGCACACAGCCCCCTGGGGCCTCCCCAGGGATGCAGCTGTGTCCCTGAGCAGGGACGACTGTCCCCTTGGGGTCAGAGAGACAAAGACCCCCCCACACTCCATGTCTGCACGCTCATTTTGAAGCCCCTGCACATGGGTGCCCAGCAAAGCCCTTAATCACACCGAAGAGCAGTTAAGCTGGACTTCCATGGACTCGTAAAGGCGAGCCAGTGAACTTATTGCCAGTGAACTTGGCTTATCCCTGAGAAGCCAAGACAACAGTAGTCACTCCCACTTTGCTAAAAGAGGCATTTTTTAACAGATAAATGGATTCATCACTTCAGTTTTCCCACCCCCCTCCAGCCCCCCTCCCCAAGTTGGAAGTCTGTAAATCTACCTGTTTGTAATGCTAATTTAGAGTAAGTTGGTAAAATATCCCCATCGCTGGAACCCAAGAACTCTCTCAGACTGGAGTGAGAATAAGAGGTCTGCCACCTGGGGAGACTACACCTCCCCAAAGGTACCCCTTCCGACAGAGGGCACAACCGGCAGTCTTCCGGGACGCACTGTGGAACCTTCCCTAGGACTTGGGGCATTTCGCATGCACAGTGCGGCAGGGTCTCCTCCGTCACTGATCACCATCCTCTCACTGCGTCCCACGCTGTAGGACCACCGCGACCACGGCTGCCACACTGAGCCCGCAGCATGGGTCTCCGTGGGGCTGTGGGAGCCGCGGGTCCTTGTCCCCACCCTGTGACCACGCCTGTCCAGTCGTCTATGAAGGAACTAATCACCATCATAGGCAAAACAAAAGCAGCGCAGGAAAATCTGTAGAAATGTTACCTTCCTGATTTTTATGGAACCCATATGTAATCTGAGTTTCTAATGCATAAAAATACTCTCTAGATTACATTTTCCAGGAGAATATTTCTAAACACAGCATAAACATCACTTTCGTCTTGAACTGCACTGAACTTACGTTATTTGATCATCTACCATGATTTATGTTAAGTGATTCAGGGTTTTGACTCCAAACAATTTGCATATGAATCACTTGATGGCAGTGTTCCTTGGTTGTGCGGGAGAGTGAGTGACAAAGAAAACTGCTAACTTGGCAAAGGATACTCCCTTATCTTTGGCCGCGGTGCATTTTACCCTACAAAACAGATAGAGATAGAAAGACAAAAGGAGGAGGAGGAGCAGGAAGGAGAAGGGAGGGGGGGAGGGAGATTAGGGAATAAACAACTCTCCCAAACCAAACTAATCATCTTGTCTGCACCCTTTCCAGCCCCATAAGACAGCCCTTTCCTCGGGTGTCTGCCTCACTGAATGAACCTGGCTGCCTAGAGCAGGCAGGAATTCCCCGCTGACCCGCCCTCCCTCATCCTCCCGGGAAGCCCATCCATCACCCATCCCTGCCAGGTCTACCTTCTCCACAGCCCCTGAATCCATCCACTCACTGCTCTCCGCACTGCAATCTCTCACCCAGACCTCTGGTTATTGCACAGGTAGTTTCTCTGTCTGGGACTTTCTTTCCCCACTTCATGGTGAATTCCTGCATATTCCTCAGGACCAGCTTAAATCTCACCTTCTCTAAATAGCCTCCCTGCTCAACCCTGGCTGGGTTAGGTGCGCCTCTTATTTGCTCCCACTGCCCTCCGTGCTTGTCCATCACAGCTCTCAGTCCGCTGTCCCGGAGATGTTCATCTATCTTGCCCTCCGGTCACTAGCACAGGGAGCCCAGGAGCGCCTGAGTGAATGAGCAAACACATGCGCACTGCTCTGGACCAACACTGGCTTCTCAGCTGGCACCTCCACGGTATTGCTATTGCTCGCTGAGCATTGCTGAGGATAATACAGTCAGACAAACATGGAAAGCACGGTATGGAATGTCTGGCAGAGATGTGCAGTAGATTGAATAATGGCTACCGAATATACCAGGTCTTTGGAACTTGTAAATATTGCCTTACTTGGGGAAAAAAGGGTCTTACCCCTGTGATTAAGGATTCTGCAAGAGAAAACTCTGGGTTATCGGGTGCCACCGCAACAGTCCCTCTGGGATAAGAGGCAGGGGAGATTTCCCCACCGAAGACAAAGTGACGTGAAGATAGGGCAGAGGCGAAGGGATGTGGCCAGAAGCCACGGACCACCATCGGCCCCCAGAAGCTATCCAGTTAGAAGCAAAGACCAGACACTTGTGGGGCCTCCAGAACTGTGAGGGAATAAATTTCTGCTGAAGTAAGCCACCAAGTTTGTGCTAACTTGCTCCAACACCCTTAGGAAACTACGACAACATTCATTTGCATTCACATCCTGTCTGAGCTCCTAACACCAGGAAAATGAATGCAACACTTTGGGAAGAGAAGGAAGGACCACTCTAAGCACCATAACAGAAAGCTCAGAGCTTTGGACACTGTGTGAATCAATAACTATCCACTTAGGAGGAATATTATTTAGAATATTAGACGTGGAAGAATTCTGGCACTTACAAACACCACAGCCTTCTCAACAGCTCCCGTAAACCTGGCCCTAAGGCAAAACTTGCGATCATCTCCGGCTCAGAAGACCCCACGTGTGTTCCGCGCTGGGCCTTCGCTCTGGCTGGCAGGCTGTCCTCTCATGGCTTCCCACTGGAATCCCGCCGCCGCCTGCTGAAGTCCAGCAAAAGGCTTCTCACTCGGGGCCATCTTCATGCACCAGATGCTTCTCTCTCATCTGTGTGCCCCCCAAACTCCCGTAACACTTTGCACACATCTTGCATCAAATTTTAGGTAAATGAGTAAATTTATCTAATAATCCTCATGTATATTACAGAGAAGCAAAGAGAAGATCAGAGAGGTTAAGAATTGTTTCCCCAGATGTCATTACAGGAACAAATGAATAAATTTAACTGCGTGGTGGACCAGCCAGGGTACACACTGAGTAACCAGCTAGCAGGAAACTCCAATCCCTGCTCGGCCTCTGTGTGTCTTGTGGGAAGCTATCGAACTCTGTGTCTGTGGAAGTGGTACATCTGCTCTGCAAGTCATTGAAAGGAATGTGCAGAGTCCCTACGTGTCCAAGCCTGGATAGATTACAGTTTAACAAAGGGTGGACATTACTTCCAGCATTATTAATTTTCTGTGTACAACCCACAAATCAGATGCGGCCAGCTATATCCAGAATAGCGACAGAGTGCCTCCCTCTAAATTTTATTTTTAAAAATTCCCTACTCGTTTTTCTAGAAATAAACTCTAATGGGAAAATCAACTTATTTGGAACAAATCAAGCTTTGAAATTATAATTTTATAGTGTCAGCGTGCAAACGCTTGTTCAAACATTGTGAGGAAAGAAGTAAGTACATAATCACAATTTATAAAAACAGAATGCCACCCGGAACAGAAGACAAGACCTGGGGGAGAAACCTGTCCCTTCTCCTCGACACTTAGTGCACTGGAGACTGACCCGTTTGCATAGAAAGATCTTTTTTCCCCCCAACTACTAAAACAGCTGCTTAAATTTTAACCAGGTAAACAATATCTTTACCACAGTGATTTGTTTACTTTTTTGAAAAAATAATACAGTTACTTAGAACATGGCTTCCGAATATGGCACATTCTGCTTCAGCACACGAACCAGACACGAAGAGTAAGCAATACTTCCCTACCCTTGGGAGAAAGGCTCTGTGTTGAAAAACTTAACATTATTGTTAGAGCAATAAGTAAAGGCACATAGAACTAAAGAAAGTTTGGAAAAACCTTAGTTATTTTAGGAAAAGAGGGCGCTCTGGGCTGGCTGCTTCGTCGCAGGAAAAACAAAACCTATGACAAATTTGCCTCTTGGACTTTCCATTTTGGGGTTCTGAGGAGAATTTTCTAAGACTTTCCCATAATACTTTCAGTTTTCTGTTAAAAATGTACAAATCTGTAAACATCTGATGAAGACTAGGAGTTCCGTGAATATAACATCACTACTATCACATAAAATCTTAATTATAAATTCTCAATTCCTCAGGCATATTAATATCATTAACAGTTAACATGTTATATTCTTATTATTTACTGGATTCTTCTCTACATGTTTTCCATGCCTTAATCCAATCAGTCCCCACAATAATTTTGCCTAAGGTACTATTAATAACCACATTTTTGAAAGAGAAACAGAGGTACAGAGGTGTTAAATCACTTTTCCATGGCCCCACAGTAAAAAAAAAAAAAAAAAAAAAAAAAAAAAAAAAAAAAAAAAAAAAAAAAAAAAAAAAAAAAAAAAAAAAAAAAAAAAAAAAAAAAAAAAAAAAAAAAAAAAAAAAAAAAAAAAAAAAAAAAAAAAAAAAAAAAAAAAAAAAAAAAAAAAAAGGCAAAGATTAAACTTCACACAACGCAGCTCCAGAGCAGAATCATTCAACAGAATTATAACTACGACCCACACATTCAATCTAAATTTACCAGAAGACATTTAAAATATATAAAGCAAGTAAAATTAATATCACTTATCTAACTGAATATATAAAAATATTGTAATTTCAACATGTAATCAAACACAAAAAATATTAATGAGATATCTCATATTCTTTTTCAGTACTAGGTCTTCAAATCCGTTAGGAATTTCTACACGTACAGTAGATTTCATTTCAGACCAGCCACACTGCAAGACCTCAGCAGCCACACGCGGCCAGCAGCCCCAGTGCTGGGCCCCGGGGCGAGCCCTACAGCCTGCTCTAACAGCTAGGCTACGAGAGTCTGACCAGGTCTGGGCTGCCACTGTTACAGAAGACATATGTATCTTCTCGAACCCAGGTAAAATATCTGGATGGTTTGACTTTGGGTGGTGGGCACACAGTGCAACATACAGATGATGTATCATAGAAATGTACACTCAGATACCTGTACGATCCTATTAACCAATGTAACCCCCCAAAAAAAATTTAATAAAAATTACTCAAAAAAATATCAGTACCCTAGCAGCATGCCCAGCACCAGCTGGAGCGTGGGAGAGAAGAAAAAAATTAATCTGGTTGTGGAGACAAGTGTTCCTGGAGTTTCTGCACAGCTTTTGTTATAAACTATCTTTTCAAGAATGTTCGTATAATCAGCACCCTTGGGACCTAGACAGGGTCTGCCTCAGGGGCAGAGGGCAGATTTGCTTCCTGACCATGATAACAAAAAGAATGTTCTCCTCTGGGGCAAGGCTTGGTTAGGTTTCCCAGCTGCCCTAGTAAGATTGGGGGTTTCCTAAGCCTGGGGCATCCCTGCTGGGACACAGACCCAATTGTGTGCACAGCACCCAGCTGGGCCCCTCCGCACCACTCCCGGTGGGGAGCCAGTGCAAACACGGCGCTCAGGCCACCTCCGTGCCACCAGCAATCACGGTTTTCCCTCTGGCCCAGGGGGCTGTGTCTTCCACCAGCAGCTGCACAGCGGGAAGGCTGCCTCATTAGTCTGAGGGTAGGGGGAAGCCTCCCACCCCTCACAGCTCTTGCCACATCTTTTGTGTGTTGCTGAGTTTTATTTTGAAACATGCACATCCCAGAGAAGAGAATTTGTATTTTTTGATAGTGAGAACCAAGATTAAATCAATGTACTGTTCAGCATTAAGGTTTCTGAAAAATGGCCGGGGGGGGGGGCGGGGGGTGGTGCCCCTGTGTGATCCGAGGTCCTCTCCTGACATGGCCTCGTCAACCAACCCCTACTAAACTCCTTCAGCATTATAAACCTCCTACTGAGGTTCTGCAGTTTCTTTTACAAAGTGGCTATGTATACGGTACCTTTCCACAGCACTTGGCTTTGTCTATGATCTTCAGGGCAAACTCCTTCCCAGTGGACCTACAGAATGGTCAGAGGAAGGCTATTAAAGACACGAGTCAAAGACAGCATCATCATCCCTGATTCCCTCTCCAGCACAGAAGACCTGGGGAAGGAGGACTGGCCTCCTACTCCGCACATCAGAGAACATGCCAAGTAAGAGGGGAGAAAGGTGCCCTCCCAAAAAGAAAAGAAATCCAAAGCCACACCATCCATCTCCTTTTATAAATATTAATAATTATAATATTATTCAATAACTTACATATTAAAGGCACTTAAACTCTGTCGTATCAGACATGGATGAAAAACTGTTTTTCCCATACTTAAATCCCCAAAGACTTCTCTTAGGAGGCAGAATACAGTTAGGAAAAAGGAATCAACATTACTGAAAACTTCCCACTATCGATATATATTTACATCAATCTCTTAGGCACTAACTAGGGCATCACACAAAACTGAAAAGTCACTGGACTTTCGGTGTCTATTTCTCAGGCCAAACTCCATCTGGTGCCATTGTATCTGGACCTTTAATAGCCTGTTTCTGTGACTAAAGACATAGTTTTCTCAGGCATAAGAGTCTCGATGTTGTTACTCAGCATCTAATCACCTTCAGCGTATGGTAATCTGAACGCGTCAGAAATGCTCTTTGAGTACAGGAAACAGTCCAACACAGAGCCCTGAGGTGGGCTGCGTTGGCTCTCTCAAGTTCAGCTGCTTTCGCCAGGCGGTCGTGGTGCCCAGTGAGGAGGCCACCTTGGAAGAGTAACTTATATTTAACTTGCTTCCCCGTAACCTAAACCAAACCCTGCCTCTGATTTCTAATGAGTCTTAAGAAGTCATAATGTAGATGCTTAATTTGTTACTTGGGCGGTAGTCGGCGTACCAGAGCTCAGTATATCTAAGGCTTGGAGCAGCGGTCCCCAACCTTTTTAGCACCAGGGGCCAGTTTCGTGGGAGGCAATTTTTCCACGGGGCAGGGGGCCGGTGAGGTGGACAGGAGGTGGAGCTCAGGCAGTGATGCAGGTGAAGTGCTCGCTGGCCTTGGCTGCTGCTCCCCTCCTGCTGCCTGGCCCCGTTCCCCAGAGGCCAGGGATTGGCCTAGAGGCCAGGCAGCGGCTTTGTGCACCAATACAAGGGGCAATAAAGCCCCCCTGCAGAGGTAGCAGAAGGGAAAACCTACTAGTTACTGGAGCTTTCTGGAAAACCCCACAAACAGTAAAAAACGACCACTCGGATCAGGTAAGAAAGCAGCACAGAACACAGAGGCTCTATTCAGAGTCTTTTCTGGATTTAATACTGTTTACAGAAGGCCTGAGATTCAACAGAATGGATTTCTGACCATTGAGAATTCAGGAACTTAAAATAAAGCTGGATAAAACATATACATATAATTTTAAGAGAGGCAAAAGTTTAAGATACTGTTCTTAAATGGAGTCAGAGCTCCTATATCCTGAACTACTGATAGATGCCATTAAGTATTAATTTGGAGGGTTATTTGGGGATTAAATGAGTTAATGTACTGAGAACAGTGCCTGGTACAGATAAATGAAATAGGAGATGTTTTTAAAGATAAATCTTATTTCCCATTTTTCTCTGGCTCACGGATGAGACCTGATATATTGCTCAGTCCAAATACAAAGCAGGCCCACACTCTATTTGCATGCACACGTTTTCCCTGACAAATTGCTTGTGCGCATGCAAAGCAGCTGGTCCCAAGGGGAGACTCTCTCAGAAGGCTTTTTGGTCATTCAGGGAAAAATACACTCCAGGGAGAAACGTATGTGCAGGTGGAAAAACGATCATCCTAGCTGAACACTCACCTGTCCACACACTCTTTGACGACTGCAAAATTGCCGTCACCAATAACCTTCCCAATTTTATATTTCTCGAGAAGTGTCGATGATTCAGAGCACCTGTTTCCATTCACGCCTACAAAAAATGATTATATGCAAAGTCAAAAGAACAAATCAACATTTCATCCTGATTCCTACATACTTGTCAAATAACAAGTTGCAATGCATTTATTTCTAAATCTACAGTAGAACTGAGGAAAGTCTCTGAGCATATTGTCTGCTAGAATACCTGTATCATCGATTTTCTTCTGACTTTACTGGTTGGAGTCAGAAACCAACATAATCAATAAACATTAACAAATCCCTGAAACACCAGCTAAAATAAGTGATTAGTTTCATGTAAAAAAGAATCCTAAACAAAACTTTAAACTTTTTTTTTTTGGTCAATGTTGATAAAGAAGAAAGGTATGATGTTGAGATTTAATCTTAGAAATTTTCTCAAGATTCCTCCTCCAGATTTTCTAGTAAAGAAAATTCTAGCCAGCTAGGGTGCCTTGTTAAAGCTAATTGCTCGCTCGAAGTCTTCTCAGTCTGGCGTTGGTGGTAGGGGGTAAGGACAGGAGGAGGAAGGGGTTAAGATCGACTACTTTTTACAATGGATCGCAGCACACTGCAGACAGCATAGAAAGAAGCACTTCTGTTAACTAACTGAGAGAAGGGGGAGTCTGCACTCAGGAATTGGCAGCAGGTTGCCACAAAGGGAAAAGACAGGAAGCTCAAGTCTGCACTTTGAAATGGGAACAGCTTCACTAACAACCCACTAGGGCTCAACTGGCGACATGGCCGCATCCCTGTTTAGGAAGATAATTCAGCCCAAGTGGATCTGCAGTGGCCCCCACGTTCCCTGGGGTGACTTCCCCTCTACAAAAGCAGCCCTCAGATTCAGCACTACCTTCAGGACTCATGCAGCGATCAAGTTCTGGTCCGCCGTTTATGTTGGAAGAAGATCTGCCATGAGCAGAAATCTGCTGAAAGAGGAGGAGGACCGTTACGTATCAGGAAAACTTTACAAACCTTATCGAGCAAATCCTCAGATAAAAGAAAGTGCTTATAAATGCACAAACACAATGATATGGAAATAGAGGAAGCACTGCCTTTCTTTTCTTCTCTCTCGTCTCCCTATATACACCGCATTGGTACATTTTTTCCTTGGATACAATGTTTTCTATTAGGATTAGGTATCAGGAAAATTGACAGTGTGCTACTCCCTTTGATACTGTGTTACTTCTAACCTCAATGAAATGAAGTAAAGGAGACTTGTGTGGCATCTAAGCTTTACAGGTCCTTGGGAGTGGCAATATAAGGTTTAGAACAATAGATTATTCCAAGAAAATCAGCAATGCATGCCCCCGTGTCACAGCCACCCCTGTGGGTGACTGTAGGGAGTCCCTGTCAAGGACTCAGAACTCCCACCCCGTGCCCCGGATGGCATCATCTTCCACACCCTCCCGTGAATTCAGGATCCAGTGCAGAGTCCTGGCTCAACCCTCTTCTTTACTGACTCTAAGGTAGTAGGAATCCCTCTCATTACTAGGAACCATAGGGATATAAAAGATAAAACTAAAAGGTAGGTTCCAACTGAAAAAGCTGAAGCCTCCACTCCAACACAGAAATATCTCTAGCTGTTTGGTAAACTAAAAAACTAACATTGTGACTATTATTCATATTGAGTTTATTATTGTGTAGGCTTACGGAATTTTTTCTTAATCCCCTAGAGTTCTTAGGTTTTTGAACTCACACTGTGCTCTTTGATCTTTAATTTTCTCTCCTCTTCTCTCCCCCCACCCCCGCCCTTTCAGGAGCTTACAAGGTCAAAGGACCCACCAAATCTCCAAATCTTTAGAAGCATCTGCAGCATCTTTGGGACTGGGATGCTTCTGCCCCGTAGCAGCCGCACCCTCCTCCTCACTGCATTCCCCACATGCGACACTGTGTCTGGTACATACAGTACTCAACCCGTACTTGCTACACAAAAGAATAAATGACCCAGTGTTCCCACAAGTTGGAGACACTGGGTCTACTCTTCTCTGGGTGAAGTGGACAACTTCACAGAAGTTGAGTTCGGCTCAAAACCCAGGACAGCCCAATACTTATGAAACATCCCTTCAAACAGGATCACCCAGAAGCTCTTCTGGAATAAAATACAAGCCTCAAGAGTAACGGACATGTAAAAACAGCGCCCACGTCACCACACCTGTGTGGACAATGAAACCAGCAGCAGCGTGTCCCGTTAGGAAACCGAGGCCACGGGAAAGGAACGCCGAGACCACCGATCAGCGCCTGTCCCGAGTGGCAAACACACTTCCCACAGGTTCCTGTTTTCTTCATTCCGACATGGCGAGTAGCTGTGCAGGGGTGTGGATGTGAGTGTGGGTCCCTTCCCAGCTGCCCTGGACCTGATGGAAGTGCCACACTCGGCTAAACACCGAAATCCTCAGAATTCAGTCATTTTTGCTTCCTCACAATCCAAGGTAATTGGCTGATAGTGAAAGTTTTTAAAATTCAGCATGTTCATTTTTGTTGTTTTATTGTTTTCCTTTTGTCCCTGAAATGAGAGGAAACTCCAAACTGAGCAGGAGTCTATGCTGGAACGTTGCAAAGAAAGAGCGTTTAAAACCGAGGCCCAGGGAGCCGATGCGAAGGGAAGGGACACGAAAACCAGCACGTCCTCCATTCTGTGCCCTTGGCACAGTCCCCACCCCTGGCAGCTCTGCAGAGGCCTCCTCGCCCACCCAGTCCAGGCATTACGGCCAGAGAAACCCCCACAGGACAGTTCTGGTATCAGCCTGAGGGTCCCAAACCGCAGTGGGTCTTCATTACAAACAGAATAGCCCCAAAGCTTCAGCATGGTATGCTCAGGCCATGATTTGTCCCCATATCCACAGGACCAATTTGTTCCCACTGCTTCTTCCCCAGACAGAGAAAGATGCCAGGGGACGGAGCAGGTGGTGGAGGCTGACTCTCTGGCAGCTGAGAGAGCAGCTGCAGGGCTGCAGTCTGTGCCTCCGAGGAGGGTGTGGGGGTCGAGCAAAAGCCTACGTTCCTGCGAGCCTGACAAAGGTCTCACTAACTCACCAGGAAATGCAGCTTTCTCAGCAAATAATGGCAAAAAAAAGTTTTTCAAAATTCTCAAATGGAATGATTTAAAAAAAATTTTTTTAAATATAGAGTTAACAGGTGTGACATGTAATTACCTACCCACATGTGTTCCTTTATTAGCAAAGAAAGTTTTCATGAAGAAAAGGAAACCATGAAAAGCTACAGGGAGTCACTCGGTTCCAGCACGGCCGACCAGACGGTAACGTGATGAGAGTCAGGCACAGTTTTCCTTCCCTCCGCAGGCAGCGGCCCTGTGCTGGGTGTTCAGAGGCTGCACATGTGAAGCCATGTGTTCACTGCTGCCCAGAAGTTTACCCCCGAGAAAGAGGCTTGTGTGCGTGCGCACACTTGAAACCCTTCCCGGAAACCTTTGCGTCCCAGGCTGTGGTTCCTACAGTTCTGAAGGTCCCGAGAGGGAGCCATTTTCTGCACGCGCACGAATCCACACTTGGACCACAGGAGCCACACAGCCAGCGATTAAGTTCACTTGACCTCCCAGAGTGAAGCTCGGTGATCCACGGGCAGAAGAAAAGTCGGGTATTCACCAAGATCGCTGGCCACATCCCTGCGCTTGGGAGGCATCCATTGTGCATCACAAAGCAGAGGGATCCCAGTGTCCCGAGAGACAGGCAGGCAAAGAGCAACAAAACCCAGGGGATGATGCCATGCCGGCACAATTCTCCCCGTTTGCCAGGCACAGTTTACAGTTTACATACGTTATTTCCCTGCCCTCGTGAGAGATGCGCTCTCTTATTGAGGCAAGGGCTGGGTGAGCCCCAGAGAGGTTCGAATGTGGCATTCCTGATAGAACCCGTCCCAGGTCCATGGTCTAACTAAGGACTGTTGTTAAACTCCCACGGAACGCCAATGAGCTTTCCTGCTTCCATCAGCAGCTCCGATGCTGAGGCAGCACAAAGAGTGGGAGGTTCTCTGCAACAGAGCACGAGTTGGTGACAGCATCCGGGCTCGCTCAGGACAGCTTCCGTAATCACTAACTGGTCCAAAGGGATGGGCCAGCGTAGGGGGCTGGGGAGCCAGGGGGACCTACTTCCTGAGGCGGCACTGACTGGCCGAGGAGGGAAGGTGATGAAAAGACTGGGGTGATGTTGCAAGGTGCCCTCCTGTGTGACCTGCACCCCTGCCCCACCCAGCACCAGCGGCTCCATTTTTATGAGGCAGGGAGGGAAATGCACAAGAATCTGCTTCTGCTAAGAACGTTCTAAAAAAAAAAAATTGAATAAATAAATAAAAGACTTAGAACAGAAAAAGCTGTAAAGTGTTCCCAACTGCCAGCATCATTTAAAAAGGCATTCCTGGCTGAGCGAGCATGCTGGACAACAGGGACTGCAGCATTCTGCATCTGCAGCCAGCAAGTTAAGGCCGAGTGTCCTACATTAAATTTCTTTGATAAGTAGATTATCACAATTTCTATAAAACTGAAAATTTAAAGAGAAATGGTAAGTCCTGACTTTTAAGAAGTAGCAGAAGTGGCCCTATCGGTGCATTACAGCATGCAACTGTTGACTTTTGAGGATAATGCCAGGCACTATGCAGACTTTTCCTGGATGGAAGAGCTTGAACGGAATCTAGGAGATAATCTTGTGCGGTAAGTTGACTTCCTCGAATGCATCCTGGAAAACGGCACCATGACTGACTCCATTTTTAAGTGGCCTACCGTAGGGGACAGACACATTTTCTCTAAAGGGCCAGAGAGGACTATTTTAGCCTCTGTAGGTCACACCGTCTCTGTCCCAGCTACTCACCTCTGCCGGTGTAACATGAAAGCAGCCACAGACCATATGTAGACAAATGAGCACGGCTGTGTGCCAATAAAACTTTATGCACAAAAACAGGCAATGGGCCAAATTTGGTCACAGGCAAACTTCTGGTCTACAAGAACCTTCAGAAAGCTTTTCCTCCAGTACACTACTTTTAAGCCCTAGAACAGCAAAACCCTCAGGTATTGTTGCTTTAACTCAGCGGTTCTCAGTCCTTGGCTCTCCATTAGGCAAGGCTATACATTCTGGAAAGATTTGAAAAATTCTGTTGCGAGGCTGTATCCCAGACTAAAGAACCCTTGGTTGTAGGGCCCAGGCATCGGTATTATTTTAAGCTCCACAGAAGATCTAATGTGCAGTCAAGGCTGAGAACCTCTGTGGAGGAAGTTTCTGGCAGCAAGTGGATTAACGGTTCAGCTACCTTAAGCCTCTCTGTCATGCATCCAATAATTTAATAATTGCAACTCATCTGTAGCCAAAGAACAACTTCCTCTTTGTAAGAAAAGGGAAGACAACACTCACTGCAGTTCATTGAGTGCCTACTTTGTGCCAACTCCTGAAATGAGTTCTTTACCTTTTACTAATTATCATTGTATCCACTGATTTCTGAAGAAACTGAAGCTCAGGGAGCTTAAACGACCTGCGCAAACACCACAGCAAATGAATTTCAACCCAGGTTGGACCCCAGAGCACAGGTGCTGTTTGGCTAGTCTCACACCCTCCCTCCGCTAAGGAGGACAGGAGGGGAGAAGTCTCACAAGGCTCTTAAATTAACCAGGGGTGCCACCCAAGAGCAGAGTCCCTGACCCAAGTATGCGTTGTGGTGTAGTTGGAACATGCTTTCAGCTCACAGAATGATCGTCACATTCCTGAAATTCATCACAGGATACACAGATTGATAAATTCACAGCCCTTCCTCATACAAAGAGAGCTTAAGAAAATACTTTTTTAAAAAAACCACTGAAATGTACTAACTTTTAAAAAATCAGTACACTAGATATTACTTGCAAATTGATTTTGCTTCCATGATCATTTTTGCATTTTTGTTTAAATTTCAGAACCATCAATTCCATGCATTTCAAGGAAAGCCAGTGTAAATTACTACAGATGCTGAATTAGGCATGCATTTAAGGACAGAAAGCTTTATCACGTTTATGTTGGAATCTGCGATAATCTACAATAAAATGCTTCAGTATTGGGGATGAGCCACGTGAACCATTAATGAATCTGAGTCGGCACCTGGGGGCTGGTGACATACAAAGTATTCTTATCTGCAGCTGGACCTCCTACTTGGATTCCTTTGGTAAAGTTAGTGGCCACTGAGGTTTGTGATTGGTGAAGAGTGGAGAACAGTGATAAAGAGAACGCCCCCCACCCCTCACCTGCATGTGTCCAAGCTTTAACACAGCGGCCAGCTCACCAGTCTAGGAAGCGGGCTCTGCCGGCTGTGCCCTTCTGTTCCTCTGCGGAAGCCACCACCTTGGTGGAGTCCACGGCCTGCCCAGACCAGCACAGAGTCTCAGCACACCCCCAAGGTGAGCTTTGTGAGCGCCGTGTTGGCTGATGGGACTCTGAACAACAGACAGGTGCTCTGGCATGTCTGCCTGCTGAAGATGTCTGTGTGTTCTCACCGTGAGGCAGCGCCGATTCCCAGGACACCAGGCAGTGGGACAGGAGCTTCCTTCCTGGTTCCAACCGCGGCATCGCCTCGTGGTGGTCACTGACAGGACAGCACCCTACCATGAGCTCCAAGTCTTAACTCTTCCCTCTGTCCAGGCCTCTCCACCGCTCTGCCAAGGAGAATTTCTGGTGCTGTCACTTTCATGAGTGAGATAAGGGCACGTGGCGCGTATGCAAATGAAGTTTTTACGCTGGATTCTGCAGATACGTGCTCTGGAGAGCTCTCCCTCCATTCCCACAAAGGCGCGCTTCAGCCTGGTGGAGGCACTGACCCACCGAAGGCGTCCAGTTACCGAGCAATTAAATGTGCAAATCACTGTCCTCCGCTAGTGTCTGAGGTTCATTAAGATGATTGATTTTGTTAGGGCACCGAAGTCTTCAAAACTGCTTAGTCCCTCTTTTTTTTTTTTTTTTTTGATTCTGTCAATAAAAGCAATTACATTCAAAGATGAAGTTACCACCCAACCTTTCTGGGGTAATAAAAAGGATATAAAAGTAGTCAGCCTCTTGGTACCGAAGATTATTAACTCATTTTAAATACCAAAGAAAACCCAAAGCTCCAGGGAAAAGCCAAAACACGGAAGGTCAGCAGCTACCGTGGATTTACATTTCACAGCTTCGGGAAGAAGTCTGGAGGGTCGGCGGGTCAAAGAGGCGCACTTGGCCCTGCCCGTCACACTGAGATACTGCCAGCCCTGTCATCACCCTCCACAAATCCGGGAGATCTTTCACCGCCGGCAGACCCAGGAGACATCATCAGATAAAATAGCAGCACACCAGACAGTTTATAATCTCAAGATGTTGGATAATGTTCCAAATGTACCTTTCTGTTTCTTCTTTCAACCAAGAAGAATGCTCACAGTAGACAGCCTCTGGGCATACACGCCAGCATCAAAACGGGAGACGTTTTGTCCTCCGGTGTCCACAGACTGAAGCCTTGACTTACCACAGCCTTGCGAGTCTTCTGCTGGGACATGGATGATGAATTAAATTTCAGGGGAATGCTTTCTTCATCCATCCGGCAGCTGATGACACATTTAGTACTCTTTATTGCCTATCTGTCTCAAAGAACACGCTGTGATTTAAGCATAGGAAATATTCCCACAGGGAAAGTCATCCGCTAGGTAAAAGGGGCTCCGAGGAGCTTGGGCAGAAGAAACAGGAGATGGTGGGCTGAGGTCAAGGAGAAAACGGAGGGTCAGGAAGATGGGGATTAAGAAAAGAAAACGCCAGAGGCAGTGCGATTCTAGGATTTGGAGGGGAGGGAAAAGAACGGGCAGGAAGAGATGGGTCTGGAGAAGGAAAGCACTGGAAAGAGAACTAAGCAGTAACCCTGATGGGGAGAGGGCCTTCAGTGGCCGTCCCAAAGGACATTCATTGCACAGAACGCCACCGAGGGAGCGGGAGCAGGGCCAGCCCGAGTGCTGGATACAGAGATGGCAGCAGAGAGGGGGGAGTGGCAGCCAGCCTCCCCCATGGTCCCACAAGGCTCACCTCCTGGTTTTCAGGCCCTTGCACAGCCTCTGCCCCGCCGACCCAGGCTGAGCCCTGTGACTGCTAAGATACTAAGGAAATGATGGTGTCTGACTTCCGAGGCCAGGTCACAGGAAGAAGAGCTTCTGTGAGGCTCTCTCTCTCTCTCTCAAGTCTCCTGCTCCAGGGAAAGCGAGCTGCCATGTTTGGAGGGTGCTTGGGGCAGCTACGGGGGCGCAGATGTCAGAGAACTGAGGCCTCCTGCCACGAGCCAGCGTCAGCCTGCACCACGTGAGTAAGACACCTGGGAAGGGGCCCCCCGTTCCCAAGAAGGACCACGGCCCAAGGTACACCCTGACAATCTCATCAGAATTTCTTAAGCCAGAGCCACCCCGGTAAGGTGCTCCTGAATCCCTAAGCCATAAAACTTGTATGAGAAAATAGTTTATTTTTTATTGCTGATCTAAGCTGCTGCATTCTGGGATAACTTACAGCTAATGGACTTATCTAAAGATTACTCACAGGACTGGGATGCGCAGAGGACAGAAAAGCAGGGGTGACAGGGATGGGAGGGAAAGTCTTCACCGAAAAACAAAGGTGGCAATAACATCTGGAGTGTGACCCCTTTCTTATCCCACACTACTACTGCATGCCAATTTTTTTTTAAGATTTTTATATATTTATTTTTAGAGAGAGAGGAAAGGAGGGAGAAAGAGAGGGAGAGAAACCTCAATGTGAGAGAAACACATCCATGGCTTGCTTGTGCTCCGGATCTGGCTCACAACCCAGATATGTGTCCTGACTGGGAATCGAACCAGCAGCCTTTCACCTCATAGGGCGACACTCACCAACTGAGCCACGCTGGTCAGGGCTGCACGTCAATTTTTTTGTAGGCAAAAACTCCCCTCAGGTGACAACTGAACCTGGAAAACCCCAACACTTGCAATAAGAAAGAATAACAAAGCTAGTCTCAGGCTTTCTGCATATTTAACCAATTAATCTGAACTGTGTGCTAATGGGTCCTGGGAATCCCCTTTACAGAGAAAAGGATGGTGTGACTTGCCCAAGGCCACACAGCTAAGTGAGTAGCCAGGCAAATTCCACCCACAGGCACTCTGGGAAATTTTCATTGTCGAGGAGGGCAAAAGGCAAACGGAGTGCTGACAGGCTCTCGCCTTGGCAACACAGGCCCAGCACAGCCTGGCGCAGACTGGCCTTGCTGCAGGCTCCCCTGGGCCTGACTGCAGCGGGTGGCCCGGCACCGCCGTGGCGGAGGTGGCCTGGGTCCGGCCTGCAGAAACACCTCCTCCAGCTGACGACCACTGTGAGCGGCATCGCCCTTTAGGAGAGCCAGGTTCCCTGAGCCCGTACAAAAGCAAAGCCAAATTCGAACACCTAGGGGCTAGGTTCCTGGGAAGAAGCCCAATGGGGACGGACCTGCCAGGTGGCCCCAGCATCTCATTTCACGAACGTTTGGTCCGACCGTGTTGTTTCCAATCACGCTGAACAGGTTGGCCTCGGAGGCCAGTGATGGTTATGAGCCTGGGCTCTGCTTTCAAACCCCGGCAGTGCCACCACACTCCCCACAACAGGGCTCCCATCACAGGCCCACCTGTGACACGACCTCATACCCGTGGAGCCAGGCATTTGCTGGGCCTGGACTACTGCTCCCTACCTATGCCGATCTTTACAATACTTGGCTCCATTACTAGCTTCCAAAGAAAACCAATAACCCTCACCTGCTGTGACCTTTGTCATCTTACTAAAGCTTTATAGGGTCAGGCAGAAGTGCTGGGCACACAGGACGGACTGACCATTTCACTTGAAAAGAGCTTTCATTGGGTACCTATTAGCTGTCTCTTCCCCCTAGTCTCCCAGGAAGAGCTAGCAGCAGGCGTTCTTGATCCTCCCACCTCCCTTCATCCAGCCTCCCCTGCACCCCCAGGGTTGCTGCTCCCTTTTCCCAACCCTCCCCTCCTCGTTCTTTTGCTAACCTCTAAAACCCTGTTCACTCGGAGCCTTTGTGCAGACTCAAACCCAGGAACTTGGCAAGCAAACCACCCCAGCACTCTTCCTCCTGAGAGACTGACGCAGCACAGCATTTCCATAGTAACCACTCAAGCTTCCTCCCGGGGTGTCTGGCTGGAGTCACTGAAGCAGACCCACCATCAAAAGGGGGAAAGTCAGAGGTTAGAGACACAGACCCGGAAAGGCTCAGAGTTCCCAGCTGGCCACTGGGATCTTCAGCAGATCACATCTCTGAACCTCAGTTTCCCCAACTATAAAATGAACACTACACTCAAAGATCTGAGACCACTCCCAGGCTTCACATTCAACGCTGTTAGGTAACTATCCAACCAAAGCAAAATGTTATAACTGAGGTACAATTCGCTCTCAATGCTCCAAAAGTCTCCCAGGTTTAGGTTTAGAGAACCTTGATTACTTGGTCCCCACCCTATTTCTCACACTCCCATCCTGCAAAAGCTATTCACAATGTGAAGAGAGCTTTGCTTCCTCTCCTGACTCCCGCGCAGCCCCTCAGAGGGCAGGATGCTTTTATGAGTGCAGGCAAATGGAGCAGCATTGTCTTCCTCTGGAGGACGTGGTTGAGAAAACTACAAGGGCTAGTTGTAAAAGGGGGGCTGCTTTTGTATTTCTCATCTTTTTCCATGAGCACAGGAACATGCCATGGACACTCTGAGGTCAGAGAGCAGACATTACAACATCAGTCTATTTGCATTTTCAGCTCTTGCAAAGTTCCCCCTAAACACCAAAATGATTCCCAGAAATTAACACAAAGACGGGGTAAATAGTGACAGCCCATCCAATTCTGCTTACCTCTGACTTGTCTGCTTAATTCCCTCCCCAGTAAAACCCAGACAGAAAACAACAAAACCCATCTGCCCAGAACTCTGTCCTGGTGGATGAGAGGCAGCTCCATCAACCCCTCCTGCACATGCCCTCCTGGCTCAGCCTGCTTGCTTTTGTCAACTCTCTGATTCTCTGGAAAAAGATTATCTATCCCCAAAGCCATTAAGCTTCTAATTAGGATAAATAGTGGTAAAAGTTCCTGCCCATGAAAAACAGTCCTCCATTGTCAGACATTCCCTCTTAATTGATCTTAATAAGCTATTTTAAATGAAGGGGAAGGAAAAACCATAGCACTAACACATGGTAATTATCTGTAATTCTCCATTTGCAATGTCGCTGAATAGAGAAAATAATGCAAATGTGGACAGATGCTGACGAGAGCTTTACAATGACATTGAAATTAGGGTTATTTTGTACAGTAAGTAACATGACTAAGTTGCAGTATTTCAAAGGCAATATACTCCACAGATTGCGGGGAACTGTAAGACGACGAAATTTCCAGCAGGCATGACCCATGGGAATAGGAAGGGGTAGAGATGTTTCACACTGTGTCCTCAAAGCTGATCAGTATGGCAGGTTCTCATTTAGTTGCTAATATTTAATGTAAAATTCAGAGATTCTACATCAGCTTTAAAGAGAGAAGAGGAATTGACTCACCAGCCTTCCAGATAGGGTTTTTTGTTTGTCTGGGTTTTTTTGCAACTTAAAATAACTATAATGCTAGCATTTTTAGAGGTCATTTAAAATCAAGCATCCTTATTTTACAGATAAGGAGGAAAAAAACAACCTAGAGGTGTCACAGTTGTTAGCAAAATCCACAGCCCTCAGGTGAGGGTCCTGGAAGGATCACTACTATTTATCTTACTGATAATTTCATTTTACCTCCAGTAACCAGCATTTCCCCTTACCTTTTTTGACATCAATATGTGAGTCTTCAGAATTTACTGTGTGCTAAACGCTAAGGTTACTATAAGCGGACACACCTTGCACAGTGAGAAGAATAATGAGAGGTCTCAGCAATCATACACATGATCACATTTTTAAAATTTCATGAATCTTCAGCCCAGAAATGCGAGTGAGCCTGTGGGACTTTGAATGCATGTGTGAGAGTGGGTGTGCACGCTGAGCCCAGGCAGCCCCTCGTGTCCCAGGAGCATCAACAAAAAAGGACAACGTCGAGTCTGGAGTTGAAGATGGAGTAGGAAGAAAGATGGGAGCCCAGGTTACCAATGGACAACAAAACAGGGGAAAATGACCATGACCCTGGGTAAGCAGGGACCAAAGAAGACCACTAGAAGCCTAGAAGACCACTTGCAGCCCTAGGTCAAGGCTCCCAGCCCCACCTGGAGCAACAGCCTGGGAGGAAGATCCCAATGACCTTTGCATGCAGCTCCCTGGAAAGCTCATGTTGGGTTTGCAATGTTGGGTTAACAATTAGCACTAGGAGCCACTTGCTTTTGCTTTAACAGATGATGAAGCAACTAAAACTAGAAAAGAGGTGACTCTGTAACTGTGAGGAATTGTAACCCACCACACCATTCTTTTGACAGTGTTTCTGTAAATGTTGACTCTGACTAATACATTGCTTATACATAAACATGTTTGTGTAAGAATCCTAGGAACTAACTTCAAAAGATACTCCTACCTTCAGGCATCCCAGCTCTGGGAGATTTGCTGACCTTTAACTGTAGAGCCGGGATGACTAAACCAGGAAGATGCACACCAAACCGTCACTTGCCTTATTGGAATGGATGTGCTTGTCTGCACGTAGAGAACTTATCAACATCCTTCTTTGATCTCCTGGGTCTGCTTCCCCTCTCTGACCTAGAAAAGCCTCTGCCTGGACTGAAATGTTAAGACTGGCTTTGAGACATGAGTCCCCCGTCTTCTCAGGGCCAGTACTTGAATAAACTTCTTTCCTTTACACCAGCACTTGACTTTCAAGTATCGGCTTTCAAAGCAGCAGGCAGCTGGACCTGTATTCTATTACAAATTTTTACTTTGGTTCTCTTGAAAATTACTCAAACTAAAAACAGTGCACCTTTATCTGTTCTGGGGGAAATAAGTTGGGAGGAAAAAGCTGAAAATATTTAGCTTAAGAGGGGAGAGAATATCAGGGAAAGAGGGGAAGGGTTTACAGGACCAAGTATAAAGGACACATGGACAAAAACAAGGGCAGGTGGAAATGGGAGGGAGGGAGGACGGCTGAGGGGGGTGGGCTAGGATGGGAGTAAAAGACAGAAAACTGTACTTAACCAACAATTAAAATAAGAAAACTTAGCTTATATTAGTGAATTTTAATTTATATAACTTTTTTTGGAATCGACAGTGAAGAGTTCCACTGAAGTCCTATTATGGACTGACCCAAGCCAATGTGGCACTTTGGGAAATGCCTGTTTGATATAAATATAAGGAGCTTCCAGCATTCTGAGGTGGGTGAGGGCTGGGCACTTTAAATCCCAAGTCTGTTTAATCAAGAGGAGTCCCAAACGGGTAACATGTATTTATCCTTATCCTAAAGGAACAGGGATTTTTTACTTATTTATTTCTAACTTCACTGTTATTGTTGACACTATTACAGTTGTCCCCATTTCCCCCTGCCACCCAGCCTCAATCCAGATCCTGCCACCTACATAAGCACGGAGACACAAAACACAGTCTTTTTCTGGAGGAAAAAGATTTTTTTTTTTTTTGATTCCAGGCACTTAGATGAGAACCACGCACGTGCTCTCTGGAGTAGACACAACATTCTCAGGGCAGGACGAGCAAACCTCAGGGCTGCGTGGAGAATGAAACCCTTTGAGAACTGAGGGACCACGCACCTCACTGCTCGGAAGGGGTCAGGGTGCTGGGCTTGGGAGGTTCTCGTTCCTCATTCACACAAAGGTGGGTGGGGGTGGGGGGAGTGCTTACCATGTATTTCACTAATGAAAAATATTTTTCAACATCCTTAAGGTAAAGAAAAAGACTCAGATAACACCGACGAGCTTTGGAGAATGTATCCCTAATGAAGATACTGCCATGGTCAACCAAGCACGCCAGGAAAATGCAAGTTAATGAGCACAAACACGCGCGCGGATGGCGCACCGCGTCCTCCCGTCTGATCGCGCCCACAGAAGCAGAAGGTCAGTCTGCAGCCTCAGTAATTCACTGCCATTTTACCAGGAACATTTTCTCTTGTAAATTTGAAACATCAAGAACTGTTCTGTCACATTTAAGTCAGTTGAAAGTTTTCAAATTTGGCTTCACGCATCGTTCTTCCTACTACATAAAATGCCTATTAAACCGATGGGCAATCCTGTTAAATTACTGTCTATGTAAGCACATCACACTCAAAACCTGACATTTATCTAAGTTCTTCACCAAAATGAACATCTTGTTCTTGTATCACTACTTGTGTAAGTATTATACTACTATTTTGCTCTGTTTTGCACTTTCACAAAGTCAAGTTATGAAGTCAAACTGAAGTCATGATTCAAAATAAGATTTTTAGGAAGAATCGTAAGAGTTCTCCAAGGCTTCATCATTGCCAGTCATTTCGCTAGTAACAGGAACTGCTACCGACAGTGTTTCACCCCATTATATTCGATCCCAACCACCCCCTGACATTCCCATTTTAGAGACTGGAACAGTTCAGCTCAGAAGAGTTCAGTACGTTAGTTGGCCAATATTACAAAATGAAACAGGACACAGGGTCCAAAGCCCTGTCTTTCTGGCTCCAAATCCCGACCTCTTTCCTGCTTGGTTTGTTACTGCATCCAAGCCCCTGAACAAATGAAACTACTAAACAAACTATGAACTCAAAGTAACAAAATCACACAAACACGCCACATAGGCTATTTCATACCTTCAGTCCTCTGAAACTCCCTGGGCTTGTTGGGGAGGAACTGGACGATTTTGTAGACTTCGGAGTGGAGAGCTGGCTGCTCGGAGTTCCGTTAACTGAGCAGGAGACAGTAGAGGGGACAGAGGTCATTAAAACTCAAGACAGCCAGACTGTGTGAAAACACTAAGCACATGCATGAAGCTTCATTTAAAGCTCAAAGCAGATGGCAAACCAGCAAAAAAGCAAAAATAATGTAGCTTATTGTATTACAGACAAAGTATTAGACACATAGGGAGTGAACCTGGGATTATTTTTGGTAATAGCTTCCCAACAGTGACAAAAACAAAGGTATATAACATCACGGAACTCGAGATGTGAATAAGAACTCGTCCATCTATCCTGCCTGCCAGCAAGGGCAGGGAAGTGAATTGCTGCTGTCTTTGCAATGCTGTGCTATGAACGGAAACTGTCTGGGAACTTCGCAAGCACACCATCCTGGCGCACACCAACCTGAATAACCAAGATGCTCTGCGGCTCTCCCAAATCAGTTCCACCATAATGCAAACACATTTTCCAAGTACATTCTTAATGGAGAGGGAAAATTATTGGTCACTTTCCTTGTAATATCCACTTGCGTGGAGGCCATAAAAGACACTCTCCAACTTTTTTATCGAGACTAGTTATTTCTAATTCCTTCTACGATCTTTTCTTCACAGATTCATTTCCTTATTCTTCCACAAATCTTGGTGGTTTTTACACACCCTCTTCCACATACTTTGTAGGTCAAAGGCTCAGCTCAGAGCCTCTGTTAGAACGAGTCTGGCCACTGCAGTTTGCAGGGGAAGGCCAGTCGCAGATTCTGACTACAGAACGCTGGCCAACCCGTGCAGCGTGACTCATGCGTATTCCTAATCGTGTCTCCTGGATCCATTTCTGCTGTAATGTCACAAAGCTAGTTAGTACTTAACATCTAGCACTGGTGTAGTTTTTCCTCTTTTAAGGAGTACTTATAAGCCCTTCTTATCATGAATCTTCAATGCTTTTGCCCACAGAAGATGAAACCTGAGATTTATCTCTATGGAAAGAAAAGCAAAGTCCATCTCCTTTTCTTTAATATGATGGAGCAGACAACTATTATTTTAAATTATGCCAATAAGTATAAAAAGCAAAATGCAGACGTAAAAGTCCTCATTAGGCGATTCCAAAAGGTGAGCACCACTCCCTGGGTGGAGGAGAAGTCCTGGATCCAGTATTTGTGATTCAATAAATCGTGTGCACATAGAGGTGGATAGAGGTCTATGAAGTCGTGCTTGTTTATTGTAGCGCTCATTTAAAAATTCAGGGAAGACAAATTTTTTTCTATTTATTTCTGAATTACCAAATGAAGATGATTTTTTTCATTTTTGAATCACTAAACATTTTTCTAATTTAAAACTACTCAAGATAATGATCAGTTATTTACATTTTTTTAGCAAATATATGTGGGTATTCAGAGTGCAAGTATAACACAAGTAACTATCCAATTAATTGAAAACTTTTTAGAGTATCTGACAGCGTGGCTCCTGGCCAGCGTGACTTGGTTGGTTGGAGTGTCATCCCGTAAACCTGAAGGTCACAGGTTTGAATCCTGGTCAGGGCACATGCCTAGGCTGCGGGTTCAGTGCCTGGTCAGGACGTGTGCAAGAGGCAACCGATCAATGTTTCTCTCTCACATCGATGTTGCTCTCCTTCTCTCTCCCTCCCTACCACTCTCTCTAAAACTAATGGGCATGTCCTTGGGTGAGGATTAAAAACAGAAGAGTATTCAACAGCCCTGACTTTTTTTTTTTATCAATTAAGTTCAATTTCAATTAACGTTAGAGCGTTGTAAAATTTTCTTTAAAGGACACTGGTGGTAAGAATTTGCATAAAGTAGAGATTATGATGAAAAAATAGATTTTTAAACTTGCTGTGAGCTGAAACCTCTTTCCTCCATCCCATAGAGCGATCTGTACGGATCACCAGTTTCTCCTCCGTCAGTGCTGTTGGCTCTCGGTACTATTCAGACACCACACTGATATCAGAGGCTTCCTTGGAATGGTGATAGAAAAGGGACTAAAGGAGAAAAATAAATTCCTGCAAACGGTGATCTCTGTAGCAGACCAATCTCCCGATAGTTTCTTAACAAAACACACTGCTGGGAATTTAACTGGTGTTGGAATCTACATGTCCATATTTTTCCCCAAATAACTCTCATCCTAAAGAGAGATTAAGTCACATGTAGCCCTCTAAATTCCTGATGGCATTTGGAAGATTCTAGAAAGATGTGTTCTAATGAGTAGTCCTTAATATCATTTCTTTATACAGTTGTCCTGAGTCTTTGGGAGGGACCATGGGACCTGGGGCGGGGCCACACTGTGCCTTCTCTCCTGACACTGTGGCCACTGGCTGGAAGGCACATCAGGGCCAGCCAGCTTCTTGACGCTCCCCTCCCCTTCACCACACCCCCAATGTTCTCTCCCAAAGAAAGGCTTTCCTCCGCCCTCCCCTCAACTGCAAGTTAAGACATACACTTGAGGACTTTACTGTTTGCTTGTTTGTTTGCTCTGAGTACTTTTCAAAATATTGGTCGATTATAAAAAAAGAATCCCAAGGTAGAAGAAACCTAAAGTGAGAATTTTTTAAGACTCCAATCATGGTTACTATTTATCCATTTACGTCTTCCAGATTAATTTCTATGTGCTTATTTTACACTATTTAGCTATTATAATCTATCAGAATTTTGATGAGGAATTTAGTTTAGACAACTTCCCTTACGAGAGTATTTCTGTCCCCCAACTGAAAATGTACAATATTATGTGTATAAAGTTACCAGCTCTGTTTGAAATTCCAATTAGTGCCCTGGAATTTTGTAAATGTTAAGAGGTAGACCACAGCCAAAGCGGTCTATAAAAGCAAGTTATACCTCTGGGTTCTGTGGCTTTTAATAATACAAAACTCCTTCCTTGCTGGAAGTGGAGAGAGAACACCGTATGAATACACACAGAGGTGGGCAAAAGTAGGCTTACAGTTCTGAGTACACAAAACACGGAGTTAATAAAGCTACTGTAAAGGTCATAACCTGCATGTCTTTTCCCACACAAACTGTGAACCTACTTTTGCCCACCCCTGCACAGTAACCTCCTTCAGAATCCCAGGGAACTCCAGCAACTGACCGGCTCTCAGTTTTCCGTAACTGCCACGTGCGGTGAACACACTTTGGAGTTAACCTCTTACAAACAAGCCACCTGCCCTCTGAAAGGTGACTTAAACACCCCTCCCCCCACTTTTACTTATGTAAGATCTGTCGACCCAAATCCAAATATGGACTCAGTTAAAAATTGGGGGTACTGGAATGCGAAGATTTCCTTGAATCAGTTACTAAGCGTTCCAAGCCCCAGTTAAAAAGACTTATGCATTTATTAGGCTATGCCATGGAGCAGCTGGCCTGTGAGATGAATGTGGCTACGAAGCATGATTTGAGTTCAGTATGGTAATGTCTCTTGTTCGACCTCAGGGAGACAAAATTGGAATCACCATAACACCTGATTCTGGAACTGCTCCCCCAACTTTCATTTTGTTATTTTACTCTGTGATAGCATCTGTACACCTATCACTAAAACAAAAGCTAAGAACCCGACAAAAATGCACACCTTCCATATGGTAAATTCAATTCAGTGTATTTATGCAAATTTCATATTATGTTAGCTTCCCCAGTGTGTGAGATTCTTTACAGAAAGCACAGTATAAGCCTAACAGCAGAAATATGCTTTCAGTTAAAAATTCTCATATTGTCAACATTTCTAGAAAGTATTGGGCCTATGAAGCCCGGGGGGCGGGGGGAGGGGAGAATGGAAGAATACAATTGCATCTGTGGGCATTTTCACATCACCAACAAAGTGAGCCTTTTTCAATAGTAAAATATTTCCCAAATTTAACTGGAAAATAAACGCCGGGAGGCAACGTGCCCCCTTGATCACTTGGTGCTGCTACTACACACGGACAGGCACCACGCAAACTGGCTCTCTGGGAAGTAAGGGGGGCCGAAGCACCTGGGAGTTGTGGAGCATTTCATTCTGCACGGATGCACACGGGTACAAGCCAGATACAGTCATGGAAATGGAGCAAAGGAAACGGAAATGTGGCAAAAGACAACAGAAACCCAGCAGAGTGACAAAGCCACAAGAACCATGGCTCACCTGGGGATCGGGCCGTAGAGTAGGCAGTGGGGTAGTGGCCACCCCTCTTTACTGGGCACATTCAGTGCACACAGAGGAGGAGGAGGGGGAGGAGACAGGAAGGAGAGTGGTTATTCAGCAGGTCTGAACACGCACACAAACAGAAGGGTGAAACAACCCGGCCTGGGGAAAGTGGGTGGGTGCTGACCGGGAAGCGGTGGGAAGGAGAATGGCCCCCAGACGCAGTATCTTATAAAAACTGTGATGCTTGAGACCGTTTTTATTGATTCTACTTCACGTGTTCTAGATTTCCCACATGTAAAATCATGGCTTTTCACAATCTTTTCCTTAATGGGAAATAATATCCACAAAGTTGTTCATAATTAAAGTAGAAACAATGCTGGTAGGAGCGATATATCAAGATTTTTTTTATGGATGTTTTTATATTTAAATGTCAAAATGGTCAAATTATGACAAATCCACAGGACCTGAGAGAAACTGAATTACAGTTAAGTTTGACTCTTAAAATAAGTGAAGTACTTCTTTCCAAGAATAATTGTTGCCATTATTAAATTGCTTGATGAAGGAAAAGCCTGTGGAAACCTACTGAGGAAATAACATTATGTTAGGTAAGTTTTAAACAAATAAGAGAATATCCATAACCACATTGTACAAAAATTAAAATGCAGTACAGGGGTCAATATGTGAGGCATTTCTACATTAAATATTAGAAGAATTAAGATAATAAGATCGTTCTCAAAAAAGCATCAGAACAGAATGAGCTAGTTTCTTAGAAGACTTACAAAATTGAGAAACAGACTTCAATTTTTGGTTTAAAAAAAAAATGTCATCTGCATACTGTTCTGCAACCTGGCTGCACACACAAGCAATGGAAAGACTGTGAATTCACAATAATTAAAGGAAGCAAAAGGAGAATGGTGTGTTCCTCTTGTGACCATCATTCCTTTTCCATTAACTACCTGAGGCTGGCGATTTGCTGCGTCGAGAGAACCCAGGGCTTTTGGATCCAGAATACTTAGCTGGGGAGCGAGAATAAGACGACTTCAAGACACGACATTCTAGAAAGGAAGGAGAGTGCATTAAGTAGAAGTAGATCTGGGTTTCACACTAGCACATGGAAGGAAGGAAGGAAGAGCACATGCGGAAGTAGCTGACCGCCTAGAACCATTACCTGGTCATTCTTCTATCACTGCCCCTAAAGTACACCTGAGGCTACACAACTGCGGCCCCGCCTCACCGTTCCAGGTGGATGCAGAAACCCCAGTGTCCTAACTTGATGTACACACATATCCTAACCTAAACATGTGCGACTTTTTAAAGACAGTAGCACTGATAGGCAAAGGCTGCACTTTCGTCATTCTTCCCAAATCTTTATCACATGTGGAGAGGGTACACAGGGCTCTAATTTATGAGCCCCTTACCATCTTATTGTCTGGCTTTCCAAATTGTGGAGCACAAAAACCTAGGAAACTAAACGTGTCTTTGCTCTTCCCATAAATAGCCAAATAGCGTTTAGAGTATCAGAACTAACTACAAATAAAATAAGCAATTCTAATTTGAATAATTAAGAACATGACTTTTTAAAGTCTTCGCAGATTTTGGATGAATTGTGGATTTTACTGTCACCTAGGGGACCTTGCTTAGGCTCTGAACCTCAGTGTTTCCCCTGTGAAAACGGAATAAGAATAAAATCTGCTTCATAGGCTTGTTCCAAGGATTAATTTACATTAAAATACTTCAATTTATGTAGAAAGATTAAAATGTGGATTGGTTTTAATGTATGCCCCCAGGGTAAATAAATTAACATGTGAAGTACAGTAATCAGGAAAATACACACCCAGGGAGGGCCGTTAGCATTTGAAAGACTCTAATCAAAACCCTACACAGAGGGGCTGCAGTAACTTAAGCTAAGTGAGCATCATGGGGGTTACTGAGCATTCCATTGTTGAAAGCAGTGGTGTGTGGATTCGTTAGAAACATCTTACAGGCACTGCCACTCTTCCCTAAGAGTGGAACAGTTTAGCTAGACCTACGCAGCCAGTACTTGAACTTCAGACCTGCAGCCCAGGGTGAGGGATCTGAGACAGTCAACACTAGGTGAACCGACTTTAATGGCTCGTCAATGCAAGATGCCTCCAGGAACCTAAGAGTCGGAACTTTGTCAGGATTACAAGTTAAATGACTAATTTTTTAAAATGTTGCCTCCTACGTGTACCTGTGGTAGAATTAAGTCTGAGACCTGCTTTCATTGTAAGATTTTATGAATAATAATAACATTAACAACAGCTATAGGACATACTGTAACTACGTACACTTCTGCTTAATGTATATTAACTTGTTTAATCTTCATAGAATCTTAGGAAAAGGCCACTGTTATTACCCCCAGTTTGCAGACAGTTAAGGAGGTAGCGACCGAGAGGAAGCAAGCAGCAGCTCTCGCCAATCTCTGAGGAGTCTCTCCGTAGCCAACAGCAAAAAACTGCCAATGACCGGACTCGCTTAGGTGAGGTTACAACATCCGCGTACACTGAGTGCACAGGCAGTGCTCAATAAATGTTTCGTCACCATTGTGATCCAAATTAACTTTATAATGTTAGGACAGTGCAGACACGCTCAAAGAAACTTGGCCGCGGTGAAAAACAAAAAGCGTAGGTCAATGAACCCCGAGTGCAACGTAGGTAAACTACTCCAAGGCTTCGTGTCATGGGAAAGAATTACACAGGGAAGCAGGTGCCACAGAATGGACCCTGTTGAATTTTTAAAAGTCGATGGGTCATGGTATTTAGGAATATTCAGCAATATGTTTCTCTAATTCTGGACTGTCAGCATCATGACAAGTGGAAGGGGTCTGATTTAGTCTAATTTTGGAAAAACTAACTTTCTTCATTCAGGAAATTAAAGAGTAAGATTGGATTTCTAATATCCCTCTCTCTTCTCTGTGAAATGTTGTATCTGTATGATTTTACCCCATTAAAGATGAAATTGACTTTATTGGTGAAAATAATCACTATTACTGTAATAGGTTTAAATTCACTCAAGATAACAGAGTAGAGCAATATTCCCAGAAACAATAACATTTGAAATTACTAGGGTTATTGCTAAATAGTTGAAAACTCCATATATTGGCACGATGAAGAGAAAAAGATTATTCTACCCATTAATGAAAATGGCCTTATTTATTCTGCATATATAAACAATGCATGTTATTGCATTTTTAAAGTTGCAAACAAAATAATAAGGTAAAAAAAGAATCGAGATAATCACTATTAATGATTTTGTTACCCTTTCGTGTATCTCTTTATGGACATGGGAAATGTACAGCTGTAATGTCCACACAATTGAGGTGGCATGGCCAGCCTGCATTCTGAAAGAGGGGAGGAAATGCATTTCTGAAGCAAAACAATGCAGTAAAAAAAGAGAACAAGATCAATCAAAAGTGAGTACTACTTAACTACTGAATCAGGGTTTTGTTTTTTCTTTTTACTTTCATTTTATCCTCTATCCCATTAATTCGGAAAGACTACTGTCAATGCCATCTATTTTCAAAGATGACGTGAAGACCACTTAACATGCACCACGTGACACCACCCCAGCCTCCATTTCTGGGTTACAGAGATGGCCTTACCGCTGTGATCAAGGACAAAGTCGTCTTGGGCGTAACGGAATTTTTCAGGTCCACATGCAATAAAAACATCATCATCACCAAAAAAGTCTTGCAGGCAAGTAACCTTAAAAAAAAAAATTCACATTCAAGAAATAAATTAGAAACATTAAAAGTGAAATTAAAAGCAGTATTAAATACATTTTTAAGCCTCACCTGTAATGTGGAGCTGGAATGAAAAGTTGTTTAATACCACATTTCTGAGCATTTTACTCCTCACAGAGCACTTTCACAGAGTGCCCCCTGACCTCAGGACAACAGAGCGAGCTGCTCATGGCCAGCACCGACCTCCCTGGTGTGCCCGTGAAGTCAGGGGCAAACACACGGGGAAAGTGATGTTTTCCAGCTTTCTGGTTAATGGGCAGCAACACTGGATTGATGGTGTCCCTGCTGTCAGTTTCATGCCAAACTCTGTTCACTGTGGCTTTTCCTATAAATACCTACCTGCCCACTTAAAGGAAGCACCTGGGGCTTCTCTTTGGCATGTCCAATTGCTGGCACCACTACTTTTGCACCTTGGGGCTGTTATTAAGTAAGATGAGGGTGACCCAAACACAGCACCCCGATACCTGGAGAGATACAAAGAGGGCTTTGCAACCTCCAGTCTTCACCTCTCCCTTAGTTTCAGTCATCGCTGCTCTCATAGGTGTGAAAATAAGTGAAGGTCGCATTATTCTACTGAGTCTCTCAAAGGCACTGGGGTGACCGCACAGCACTGAGGGGCTTCCTTCATGGACAAGAAGAGGCTCCTTCACAGGCCACCCAGGATGGACCCAACTGGCCCTCCAGCCCCGCCCTGGCCATTTCTTCTGCGTACTTCCCCCTCAGCCCCATTAAGACAACGTTGGGTTCCCTACCTGGACCGTGCTGGTGGTTCTTTTTTGTTAAACAACTTTATTGATATAATGCATGAACCATACAATACACTCATTTCAAGTTTACAATGTGATGGTTTTGAGTATATTCAGAGTTCTGGAACCACCAACATTTATTTTAGCGCATTCTCATCACCTAAAAAGCAATCCCATGTCCATTAGCAGTCACTTCCCATGCCTCCCTCTCCTCATCCCCAGACACCCATGAAATATTTTCTGTCCATGGATTTCCCTGTCCTGCACATTTCACATTAATCAAACCATACAATACATGGCATTTTACAACTGGCTTCTCTCACTTAGCGTGTTCACAAGTTCACCTATGTTGTAGCACATATCAGTACTTCATTCCTTTCTGTGGCTGAATACATAGTCAGTTAAAGGGTCATATATTTTGTTTACCCAGTCCTCAGTTTATGAACATTTGGGACTATTTCATTTTTCCTAGCAGTGGCGCCAAACAGCTGATACTTTTAAAAGCGAGACATCTAATAAAATGCCCAAGGTCTACTATAAGCTAAGCTAACTCTCTCCCACCAAGGCGAGCCAGGTTGACTTACTACTGTACATACATTCTGGCTTTAATCAAGTACCAACTGCATACTGGGCCTGAACAGAAGACAGGAAGTACACAGTCTCGCCGTGGAGACAGACCAGAAAATTAATAATTACAGTTCAAAATGTTATGCTAGGAGAATGCCGTACTAGAACCTCTGTTCTGGGAAAAAGGAAGGACAAAGAAGAATTTAATGAAAATAGCACCCCATAAAAAAAGATATTCAATACCTATAGAATATTTCATATATTTGGACACTTAAATATGTCTATCTTTTAAAAAAATATGTATTTCTTGCTCTTTAACTCAGGTGGTCTGTTTGTTCCGTTTTATCATAAAATTTTAAAGAAATTTAACTTTGAGTTATGGGTCATGCCACTAAATCTGACTCAGGAAAAAATATCAATACCGTGAATAACATCTCAAAGTCATTCTCAGCAAGGGTAAGGAAAAGGATATCAGTGTAGTAGACCTACTGTTTGCTTCTAATTCCTTCTTCCATGCAAGAAGCTCCTCAGGGATAATGGATGTTATGTGGCTTATAGAAGAAAGCTACACAAATGAGGGAAAAGTGGTATTTCTGCTAAAGTACAAATTAAAGCAACCAGCAGGATCTAATGGGGGAACATCCAACTGAGAAATAATGTATCTATGTGAGCATATCTAAACTCTCCAGATGAATGTGGGCCACTAACAACAGTAATTTTTCTGTCCTTCAGAAGACAGATTGATTAGGTTCGGGGGGAAAAGGTGGCAGCCATGATTTCAGTGCTCATTGGCAACAGATTGCCACGCTCACTTTTCTTTTCCTTTCCCTGTTCGGTCTCTGTTAAAGGATACAGAAACAGATACAAAGGATTGAGGTCTAATAAAAACACTATGCACATACTAGGAACATAATAAACCCTTTCCTAAAAAAGGGGGAGGAGAGGTAGAGGACACAGAAGGGGCATCTTCCCTGGACACTACATTCTGAACCCGGGGAGGTCTCTATTTTCTGACCCGCTGGCACTCTTTGGAAATCTTGTATTTCCTTCCCTTTCCAGAGTTATAAAGGAGTTGATGATAAAGCTGGTTGGATTTCTCTAAGAGCTCTTCTTCCTACACAATTCTGAAGCCAATTTTAGTTTCTAAGAAAAGCTTAGGTATTTTACGTTTTAGGAGACTTCTTTTGGAGAAGTGGAGTGCATTCTTCTGAGAAAGGGGAAAAAAAGAAATACTATTTCAAGTGGGTAAATAACAATGTCTGTTTGGGATTTATTTCTGTTCAAGTTCAGCTTCAAATGTCTTCAAAGGAATCTTCAACAAAATCTCCACACCCTCCGAATGCAGGTGTTCCTTCAAAACTCTGTAATTTGTCCAGCGTCGACACCACCATGGAGGTAACGGCCTGGTTTTACGCCCAGACGCCTGCCCAGACGCCTGCCCAGACGCAGAGCTGCATACACAGGTGACCACTGTCTAGCTCATCACTGTAACTCTAAGCAGAGTGCATGGCACCTAGCACACAGGGTTTGTTCCACAAATTTCTGTTGAATTAAAAAAAATGCTGAGTCCACTTCCTCCAGGTAGTCTTCTCTAGAGGCTACATCTACACTCTTTCTCTGAATTCCTCCGAACCCATTACCATGCAAGGCAGTCCTTGTTCTAGGGTTTATGCTGCTGGTTTTCCATGCCAAGATAATCTATAAACTCTTTGAACAAGCTAGTCCAATCCTATGGCTCCTTTAGAAGTTATTCAGCAAATACTTGATCAAATTCTGGCTCTAGATACCTTAAAATACTTCCTAAAAACTCATCTTAGATCATGTAAGCCCTTTGGGGAATTAAACTTCTTTCATCATTATTTCAGGGTGATTTGAGAAAAAAAAATTACCTGTGAAATCTACTACTAGAACATTTTATAGAGAGGATTCAAAGCAACGCGATTTGCTATTCAATCTTCCATTTTGTGCTATTCGGAGACTCAATGTTGCATTAAATAACAGGCTCCTGAGATACTTTCCAACTGTGTTTTGTGGAAAATTTCTAAGACCTGATCAAAATGCAAAAGAAACATCATTGGATCTCAGTGAGAGACTAGTTCAAACTGGCATCAGCTTATCGAAATACAGTCAGGGTCAAAATCTTAGCACCCTTGAAATGTCTATTTCTCAGAACAAAGGCCACATTTTGTAGAAAAATAAATAATGTGATAGATATCAAGAATGTAAAGCACACCTTGGAATTTTTCATGGATTTTCTTTCATTGTAACTGTGTGTGTCTGTGTGTGAGAGAGAGAAAGAGAGACTGAGAACAAAAGTGCCCACACCCTACTGAAATTAAATGCTTTCACTACTCAGCTTTTAAGAGTTGTCTCTACTGAATAGTTAAACAAAAAAAAAAAATCTTTTTCCTACTTTCTAGCTCACTTCTAAAGAGGATTTGAATGAGCTCAGAAAGGAAGTCCTGTTAATTGGCTTATATTTGAAACTAAAATTACTATATCGGCTTTTGATAGACCTGCATTGATATCTTTATGGTTTCTTCCTAAGAAATGGTCACACTGTAAGTCATAAACTGTCAAAATGGAACTGCTCTTAATTTTGAAGACCCCCAAAGGCTTTTCTACCATATATAACCTTTCTATCGTGTAGATGGAAGTACAGTGTTTTAAGATGTAAAGAAAATCCAAACAACAATTTTAACATACAGTAAAGGACAGGCCTGACAGCTGCTGAGCCATTATCTATCTGTTGCTTGCAGGGGACACTTTAAAAGAAGACTGCCTTTATAGATACTTGAAAGCTATAAACTCAGCAGACTGACTTCACCATAACTGACATTATCCCAGATACCCACCACTACCACCTTCTTTTTTTAACCAGTTCCATCTCTAGAATATAAGATCTGCTTAAACAGGGAAACCATATCTGAAATAAAGAAAAGGTTAAGTCATTTGGTTCTTCCAAACTGCTAGAAACAACAACCCAAAAACAAATTCACAGACCAGTAAGCAGGGGCTGAGAGCCTCTCCCCATTTCTTTGCCCTGTCCCCAGAATATAATTAGCATAAATAGCCTGCTTTGTTCCCAGTAAATGTTGGCTGGCCTACAGTAAGGGAAGGATCCCTTTCTGCAGCAAAAAGCAAGCTGCTTAGAATAGCAATGTTTTTCAGCTTCCTGTAAAACCATTCAGCCAGGCACTTGCCAACCATCTGGTTGCCATGGAAACAGAACTGAAGCTAAAAGATGACAGTACTTACAGTAAAAGGCTTCTTAATTGCATCTACAGACCACTCCCTACGTTTGGTTTGCTTCCATCAAAAAATATTGAATCTAGCCTTCCTTCGCCCACTGTAGCCTCCTCACAATGACTATTCAGTAATGAAGACCGATCAGAATTGTGAGAGCAAAGATCTGGTTTCAGGAAATAACCTCTACCAACAGAATGAAAGATCTTAAAAAAAATCATAGATATTCAGCCACCAAATGTGTTCTGGGAGCAGACAAAATGGTCGTTCTTCTTACAAAGGAAGTGATTTCTACATTGACCCCCTGACTGCCCCCACCGAGAGCCCCAGGCTTCAATCCAAAGTTCCAAATCTAGTCCCTTTCCATCAAGGGAGGGAGGCTGGGGCAAAACTGTAGAATTCAGGGAGGCAGTCAGGAAACCTAGTAAGCCAACCACCGTGAGAGTCCCTCTAATTTCTGAAGAGTCCAGAGCTAACATTTGCAGACGTGAGTCAATGTTCCCTGGGACTTAGTCATCTTCGAGTAATGAGAAGGAAATCCTAAGGGTTACGAAGGAGGTGACTGACAACCGAAGTAAACAGTGACAATTTTCTAACCCACAATCTTCTTTTTCCAACAGGAAGGGAAAGGAAGCCAGCCTGGAATGCCTACCCGGACATTGTACACCGTAAGTCTTGTCTACGCGACTTTAACTTAGGCCTCCAAACAACTCTGTGCAGTTGGCCTCATGATTCCCATTTTACACAGAAAGAAACAAAGGCACGAAGAGGTTGAGTAACCAGCCAGCTGAGCCCTGCACTCTGCCTGTCTGACTTGGACCTCATCTTCACACTTGACCACACTATCTCTCTACAGAAGAAAACTGTGTGATTTAGAATCTACAGAAAACAACAGAAGACACGGCTTACTGAGATAACTCAGAGTTTTTATGGTTGTCTAAAACCCAAATAACCAGACCATTTTTCCTTATCTTACTTTTATGAAGTAAATGAATGACAAGTATGTAAGCTTATAGCTAGGTTTTTTTTTTTGTTGTTGTTTTTTTTAAGGATCAACTTCTCAGTAATGTCATAAGGTCAGCATAAGTTCAGACCAATTTCCCATACTTTAGGGAATCCTGAGTATTTTCTGAAATTGATATCTTCAAACAAATTGGCTAACTCTTCTAAAAACAAATTAAAAACACAAGGTAGAATCCCATGGTTTTAGAACATGACTCCATTTGCTGTCCAACTAGATATTTTAAGAGTATAAATATATATTGATATTATAATCTTTACAAATTTTAACATACAGGCAAAACCTCCAACGTCTTCCAGAAATACATTCTCTGCATACACAAACCCATCACCAGATTAGTGCACACTTCAGCCACCCGTGTAGCATACGGTGTGTGCATCCAAGTAGCTGAGAGCCTTCCTTGGAACAGAGACTGAGAAGCATTAGTGAAGGTGGCGCACTTGCTCTGGAAAACACCGACCGCTCAGCACTGTCAGCACAGACATGACACTGTGATCTAATATAGTAGCAGGGTCATTTAGGTTTATAGGGAAATCATCCCTTTATTTTAAAACATCATGTCCTCTTTTTGTTTCTTTCATCTTAGTAAAGTTTTTTTCTTCCTCCCTTGCCATCATGCTCTGAACTTTCACCTCTCCTATCAAAAAAAGATCACCTCAATTACCCTTTAAGCAGACCCTCTGCCCACTTCTACTTTTCTGCCCTTAACATTTGGTGGGCTGAAGGAGAGATTTTAGCCTAGAAAATGAAGTGTAACACAAGAGTAGACTGGGTGAGGGTTGGAGACTTTGGAAGGAAAGGAAATAAACTTTAGTGTCCAAATTTCACTAATGACAGTTCCCTCTGTATTTCCCAGTTTTAAGTCAAGTAGGCTAGATTTGAGTCCAAAAATAAATGGGGGGTAGCTCTGTGCTGCAGAAAACAGATGATTTTGATTTCTGTAGCTGCATCTATTTTCGCATGACAAGAAATCAAAATTTTCACTTTCAAACCAATATAAATCCTACATGCAAAGCAATGAGGGAAATTCTTCCCGGGGCAGTGTTCTTTGCAGATGAAGGTCTCACCTCTACAGTCAAAGAACTCCTCTGAGTAAGCTGTGTGCCTGTGGCTGGCCAGGAAGGGAAAGCATGTCACCCATTCGAAGTATTCACAGCAAAAGTTTAAAAATTGGTATTGGCCGAGGCAAAGACCACAGTCAGATTTTTCTGTTGAAAAGGCACCTGTTCCTGAAACAGCCAAAACTTGCTGCCCTAACCTATGCCTAACTGATTTGCAAGTTGTTAGAATAAGGACTTAGTGTAAAAGAATTCAGAGCAAGATAGCTTACCACTCCCCAAAATGCAAATGCCCATAGAAGGGCCATGTCTGCTGTGTATCTCTACTTACACTTATGTGGAACTTTAGAATGGAGGCAGACAAATCTTCCTTTGGTTGCCTTTTAAGGTAATTTGTATATTGAAGTAATTTAGGACCAAAGAGTACAGCAAATAATGCTCAGTCTCCAGAATTAACTAATATTATTTCATCATGTTTGCCTCAGATCCCTTTAATATATGGAAACAAAACCTTACAAATTAAAATCCGTTTTGATCCTGGTCCCCAGCCCTCTCACCTGCCTGCCTGCCTCCTGCACCAACTCAGGAAAATACTGTCAAGTGTCTTCTTGGGTCCTTGTAAGCCGTGTCTTTAGACCTTTGTTACTGATGAATATATATACAACCAGGAGTATTGTGTAGTATGTTATAAAAATTTTATGTAAGTTCTACTACACTAACTATACCATCCTCAAATTTACTTTTTTCACTCAGTCTTGATTTTGAAACCTTACCAGGTCTTAGTTTTTCTTACTGACCACCCCCCCCCCCCCGCTTTTTTTATTTCATTGATCCATTCCTAAAGTTTTTGTTTTTAAAAGATTATCACTTAACCATTGAACATGATTAATTTGATAAACTGCAAAGACAAATTCTACATACTTTCAATGCTTTCAAATTCTTTAAGATGAATGTGACTTCCTCAGAATGTTCATTTTAGTTTCTATAGTGTAACCAGTACGGTGACTAAGTTCCCAGATGGGAGAAAAATGTGCGAGGCAATTCATTCTTTGCTCACAGACTTCACTTCCAGATAGGAGGCAGGGATGTGCAGCAAATGCTTGACATTTAGGTCTGGAGATCTAGGCACCACTGTTACTCCCCAAAACTGGGTTTCTTGACCTAAAAAAAGTATAAACTCTGGAAGAAATTTTAAATTACTGAAACTTAAAATTATTCATGATAGAGCCATATGTAAGCTTTCAGAAAAAAAAAGTCTGCAAGGTGAGTTAAAATCACTAATTCATAGAAATAGTCTCTTTCTACAGACAAGGCAAAGGAAGATAAAACAAAACCGTATACCAGATTTATTCTACACTATAACACAAGACAGGTTTTAAAGGCGCAGGAAGCTTCTGTTTCACAGGGAATGCATAAAAGCAATCCCTCCCTGAAGAATTTCCCAAGCGGGGAAATACTGATGAACTGTATGCATGCAGAATTTCTTATCTCTTCCTAGCATCCAGAGACATGATATTCTTTCAAAGAAACATCTATTTATTTTTTTTTTCTTTTTGCAAATCTCCAGGGGTGTCAATTAGACTGGGACTGGGACCAGTGAGTAAGGGAAGTTGTCTGTAAGCATTTATCATCAAGTTGTATGTCTTGCTCGGGGAGCCAGCTGTCTTAAATAACCATCCCCTCCCTGGGGCCACAAGTCTGGGCAAGAATGCTACTCATGTCAGAAACTCATGTCATGAGATTAGATTTGAATGGAAAAGCAAAGGGAACGTGGTCTCTCTTCTCCAGCTGGGATTGATTATTCCCTTCCCAACAAGGAGGCTGTTATTCAGCCTGAAAAGAGGAGCCTCTTTCCTCCTTGGCTATTTGCCAATCCGTCGTGGCACCTGAATGACCTAGAATATACCCAGCCTCGCCACGGCTTTAAGGCCTCTGAGCCTCTCTCCAGGAAGAGGTTTTGGTACATTATTTCTCCATCAGTATGAACAGAAGCTACCCTTGGATTCCTGCAGCGTGGTAAGGTACCTTGAGAACCTAAACAGGTGGATATGGCCAGACGGAATATCAAGATGGGGGCTGAGGTAGGCCAGTGTGAGCTTGTAGCAGCCAAGCTACAAGCTTGGATGGGGAAACCATTCAGCACCTGGAGACTGTGCCTGTCTCCCTTCTGTGCTCAGCATCCTGCCCGAGTGTGGACACTCAGGAAGTATTTATTGAATGAATGGGTGGATGAGTAGTAGCACACAGGCAGAGGCGCCCAGGTTCAGCTGGTCACAGCGTTAGACTCACAGGGGGTGCGGGAGGCGCTCCTGCTGCCAGCAGATGCATGGAGATGGCTGTAGAGAGCCAGAGGGCTTGGGCAGAAAACCGACGTAGGGAGAGGAGGAAGGCATGACTGTGTAGTGGGGTAAGGACTGAGACACTAGCAGGATCCCCAATGTAAGCAAATGTTATGACCACAAGAAACTTCACCCACCTATCGTCTACCGCAACGGCTGGTTCGTCTCTAGCAAGTTAAACAACATGAAAGGAATGTTCCCAGGGTACAGGAAGGACATGGATAAACAGGACCCCGTGCGCACCTCAGCATCAGGAGCACCGCGGACAGGAAGGATATGCATCGGAACAGGGAAGGGGCTAAAAAGGAAAGGCTTCTCTGATCCTGAGAGGCAGGACCAAATCCTCCTTACTAAAACATGAAGAAATGCCAAAACGGATTACAGTAGTTGTGATATATTCTCCATGGGGTGCAACAAATTATGTAAGTGCACCTAATTCACAATGATATGAATTCATTAGTGATTTTTAAAGACCAGCTCTGAAACCTTCACAAATGCGAAGCGTGGGCCAAATGGCCCACAAATTCCACACCACTGGCTGGTGACCAGCCCTGGCAGGGGACCAAGGATGAGCTTCAGTCTGGTGGAGGGCAGCCAGACTGTCCCCATTTCTCACCTGTGCTGCCTCAGTCTGGCTGCCTTGAGCCCCAAACCCCTACCTTGGGAACCCCCATCTCTTTCCCCTCCAGCCACAGAAGGACTAGCTCACAGACCAAGGAATGAGTTCCACCTGTCACATCCCACTTCAGGATGACAGTTGCTGCTTCCGTTCAGCGAGTGGCAGTGTCCTCAGTTCTCTTCCCTAGTAGTACTAGGAACGACAACTTGGGTATCTCTCTTTGGCTGAAATCCTCCTGGGCTACGTAATCTCACCAACATAGCAACTTGATGAACAACGTTTGTGATGTATTTCTTAAGGGCCATTTTCACTTAATAGAAAAAAAAATATTTCATGGTTTATTCAGAAACATGGTATTCTGAAGTAAGTATGCTCTTTTAAAAATTCGAGTCCTCCTTCTAAAATGAAGCATTGCCATAAAACAAATAAGAACCAAGGGGAGTGGGGTAATGGGTAAAAAAAAAAAAAAAAGCGCCAGTTATAAAACTGGCCACAGGATGTAAAGTACAGCATAGGGAACGCAGTCAAAAATATCACAATAACTACATGTGGTACCAGACGGGTACCAGACCTATCAGGGGGTCACTTCATCATAAGGTATAATAAATGTCTAACCACTATGCTGTCCACCTGAAACTAATATAATATGGTATGTCAACTATAATTTTCACATAAATTTTTAGAAGTGGCTCACAGGTGAATGAATTTCCAAAGGCAGTCCCAGCTTCTGAGCAACACAGCTGGTCTGGGTGTGGCCGGCAGGCACGGGTTGAAAGAAGTGGACAGGACCATGTTATAAAAAGAGAGGCACTACCTCCTTGTTCTTCACTGGTTAAGGGGACCCCCTTGGGAATATTAACGACAAGGAGCAACTGCTGCGTGAAGAGGTCAATGGGGGAAGAGACCCCAACACTGGCAGGCCAGGACAAACAGGAGGCCGGGGGCTTCTCAGAGAGGGCAGTGCTGTGAGCAACGGAAGGGCTGGTAGGAAGGACGTCCTGGAACTGGCTGGGCGGGTGGACGCACATCCGTGCCCCTGAGGGGCGTCCCTGGCGTCCGCGTGAGTGAGGGAAGCGCTTTTATCCGTGTGGCAGCGACCCCGAGTCCCAGGGCTCACTTCCTGGGCATGGCTGGGGCGCAGCGCTTGAGGACTTGCTGCTTCCGAGTCCTGCTCTCTGACACCCGCCCCTCTTCTGCCCTCAGTACAGTGGGATTAATAATGTTGGAAGATTCATAGCCCTTTCCACTTCAGCAGAGTTCAGCAATCCTTCCCCCTTAAATCATCAGCATCGTGGGGGGATAAATAATTTGAATACACTCTCATACTGCCATGAGTTGCACAGGTAAACACCCCTGTCCTTCCCTTTTGTTTGAATTGGCGAGGCTCCTTTTCCTCTGCGGACCTCACCCAGGGCCGCGCTCCCATTGACATTCGCGCCATTTCCCTCAGGGCCAGGGTCTGACTGCAGCTGTCAGTTTCCCAGGTCAAGGTTTTTCATACTGCCAGAGAGGACAATGCCAGTCTCGCACTGCTACAGAAATAGGTCAAGCTCCATTTTCCTCTTTCAGTTCTGCTGCCAAAAGTGTAGGCTTTTCCTTCTAGGGGGAAAAAACAACCCACATCCTTCCGTGGCAGGCTCAGCACTTAAAAAGCGGTGAAGAGGGCACACTTCTCTCCCTCACGGAGGGGCGGGGGGGCTGCTGGGGCTTCCTCACACAATGCTCAGGAAGAGCCTGCCTTTTTGTTTTTTGTGTTATGCTTCCCAGACACTGCGATACCGCACTAGACCACAACAAAAGAGGAACTGAAAACAGGGCATCACGCACCACAAAGATTCTTAATGTCCCAAAGTCCATGGTTACCTTGTTGAGTTGCTTGGACTTTCCATCCTGCGCTACCTGGAGGAGGAAGGGCAGGAGAGTGGAAGCAGCCAGGTCTGTTTCACCTGGTGGCTTGTATTCACCTGCTGACTCGCCTTTCCCTCCCCCTCTCACTCCTGCACATGCTCATACTCTTCACGCCTGGCAAAAGCTGTGGAAACACTTCCTAACAAAGAAGGAAGAGAAGAACAGGACATTCTTAAATCCTCAGAAAGTCAATATAATTCAGAACTATTGCTGAATTACTGACTGTAACTAGAAGGGACCTAGCATTTATGCGATGTTGAACTCCACACTCATCCCATTTTACGGATCTGGAAACAGAAGCTTAGGGGAGATAAGTGAACTCTCTAAGGCACAGATGCAGTGGCAGGGTTTAGGAAGGACCCAGTGCCCTGACTGCTTAGGGGCACCTTCTACTTAGCTCTGTAACAGAAAAAGGGGAGAGGCACACCATACAGGGATGGAAAAATCAGACGCCTTGAATCCAGCGAAGTTTTCTTGTACTGCCAGGCGAAGATGAGAAAATATAAAGCATGTTTTTAAAAAAGAGCACTTGCTACAGTGAGGAGAGCTGGATTCTAATGCCTGAAGTGTGTCTGGTGACCTCAAGAAAGTTACTGACCTTTCTGGTCTCAGTTCTGTCACTTAAAACTAGGGGTCTGGGGTACCAGATCTGTAGATTCCTTCCAGTCACACATGTGCATGTTTGCACGCATATGTTTGCTGAGATCAGCTTTGTGGTCCTGGCAGCACATTAGACACAGAGGGGGTTTTTAAAAAACGTGAAGAAGAGAAAGTCCTTTTATCAAAGAACATTTACATTTCTTTTCTATTATCTGCTAAGTCAAGCCAGACCTTCAATGTGGAACAACAAACAACTCAGACAAATTCTGTCACAGAACACTAACCATGCACAAAGCAGCACAATCCTTGGTATTGGAGAAGTGACAAATAAACGACAGCCTCTTTAAGCAAGAGATAAGAGGCATGCACCTGAGAAGGGAAATCATTTAACAACATTACCGAGCCATCGTCAGGATGTGTCCTAAGATGGGCTCATTTGACAATTAAGCTTCTGTTCAGCCTATCCAAGAGTGGCCCCGAGGGCTCTGAGAAAGATTCCTTGGGGGAGGAGGTGGACTGGGTCGGACCAGACTAGCCAAAGTGAGAAGTTCAATTCTAATTGTAAAAGAACTGGGGGCAAGAATGGGACAGGACAAGGGAGGCTGTGGTAATGCTATATGACACTATTTCCAAGCAGAGATTTCATGCTAGAGCCAATGTTTGATTTTCTAGAACATTCCATGATCATTCTTAGTTCTGTACCTTGCTCTTGCTTTACTTCCCTCTGTATCCCTCCACCCCCAAGTCTAACCCTCAAACTTTTCTGCCCTCTCAAATTGCATCTACTTATATTCTTCAGAGGATTCAATCCAGTGAGTATCGCTATCCTTGGTAACGCTGACTGTCTACATCAAACATACTGAATTTTAGTTAGATTAATTAAAATTAATTTTGACCAATTTTCTAATGATCTCCATTTTATATAATACAAGTGCCTTAAGAGGTTCAGACAATACAGACTTGCGAATCACAGACTTAGAAGCTGCCGCTGGTGAAGATATAATGATGCTACTTACAGGAGCCCAAATAAGTCAGAAATGTATGCTAAGAACATTGTCAATCTGACCACTATAGGCAGGAGGGTGTAGTTACTAAAATGGAGAAGTTATTTCGGTTATTGATGCTTCAGTTTATGCAGTAATCACACTTACACAAGAAAGCTCTCTTTAGATGTCTCCATTATCAAAAGTACTCGGTTGGACATGGATCAACTCTAAATGTATAGCATGTCAAGGTCTTACTGTGCAAGTTTTCAGAAAGGAAGTGTCAGAGACCAAGGTTTGGTCTTGGTTCTGCTTCTAATGACTATAAAAATGTGACCAGGTAACTCAACCTCTTAATATTTCAGTTCCAATTTCCTTCTAGGGGAAATAAAGATATCAGAGCAAGCAATCTGTGAAGAACCTTTGCACTGCAGCATGCTATTTTTCACTTCCCAAGATCAGAGGGAACACTGTCATCTTCCATAAACCATGCAACTCCCTCCGTCTATGTATTTTCTACCCTTTTCCCTTTCTCATTGTTTCTAGTCTTTGAAAAATTCTAGTTTCTTGTAAACTGGACTGAAATCAACTTTTCTTGCAATTGTAGTATTCAGGATTTCCTCTCTTCCTCACTCCAAATATCAGCAGGACATTTCTTTTCTTTAATTTCCTTTTCTTTGAATATTATCTACATTTAGGGTGGTCAGATAAAAACACAGGACACCCAGTTAAATCTAAATTTCAGATAAGCAACAAATCTTTTTTTTTAGTATAAGTATGTCCTACCTATATAATTTCCCCCCTAAACCTGACAATTCTACCTGCATTGGTCATTGGATATCATTCTTCAGTTCAGTCCTGTGCAGAGATTTTCAGAAATTTCTATGTTGGAAATATTTTAGTAATGTTCCACTTAATGTCAGGTAAGAGGTTTCTCCAGAGTTATCAGTCTTAGGTGTGATAGATTGCTCACACCTAAGACTGATAACAGCCAGGGCAGGGGCCTGGGCAGGGGCCTGGGTAGGGTACACAGGAGCCAGAAGTCTTTGCTGTGAGTCAAAAGCTAAAAACAAAGATAAGAAAAAAACTGACCAGCACGAACACAGTGACTTGGAGAGGTGGACCCTCCTGCTTCCTCTGTGTAGACCATGCTCTTACCGAGCCCCAGGAAGCTCATGATAGCTATTAAGCATTACATTCTCCAGCTCAAACCAGATCATCTATCTTTGGACCTTCAAAAGCAACATCGCCTTGAAAAAACTGAGATAGCTCTGTTTGGTAATCAGTTCAACAGTCAGAATAAGCTAAAATCTGGAGTTGATCAGTGAGAAATGTGGATTAGCCATTTCTAGAGCACTGACTGATTACATGACAAACACATGCTATGCTAAGTGTCATTGCCGACTCGTTACAAAGTTATTAACCTATGAGTATTAATGGAAGTCCATGACAGTCTTAGGACTGCAATAGCTGCCACACATACTGAACTATTGATCTTGGTTCCTGTCCTTGTTGACTAATAACCTAATGGTAGCACTACACAGAAATATAGCCACCTCTCCCTTTTGGGGGAGGTGACAAGAAACCAAAAGATATAATGTCTTTCTAGCTTTTCCACTCAAGTATTAGATTTGTCTCAAATTGACTTCTGTTACTTCTTAACTAAGGTTTGTTGTGTCATTTGGCTGACATATGACTAGCAGATGGGTGCAAGGTTAGAAGACAGATACAAACTATTTTCTTTTGCAACTGTATAGGAAACCTTCCACGAATATTAAATACACAGTGACCTGTGTAGCCACAGAGCATCTGCCCTTCATAAACCAAGGATGTAACTCTTGCAAAGGCCCAAGGAGCTCCCTGTCTGCAGGCTTCTGAGATGTTTATTCCTCTCTCCTCTCCTCCACTTTCCTCCAGTTGAAATAGACAATTTTTGGTGTTTTTTTTTTTTTTCCTGGAAACGGGAAATGCACATTCTAAATTGTCTTAACTGATAGTCCTCTGATGAGTGCAATTTATCTCCTGAATATGAAAGAGAACTCCCTCAACCCCACCCCAGCAATGTGCCTCCCAAGAGAATAATGCACCAGATAGGCTCACTGAGCTACTCTTTAATCAGGGCTATTGTACTCGATCCTAGTCATTATTAGGCACTGTCCCGCCCACCATTTATCCCCCTGACAAGGAAGAATTCTGAAAAGGAGACAAGGCTCCCTGCCATCCAGGGGGATCAGAAAAAAAGTCAGAAAAGCCACTCTTTGAGGGTTATCTCCTCATCAGAAAAGGGCCAGCAATCAGCCCAGGGAGAGCTCACCTCTTCCTGACAGTACACAGACTATGTGAGCAGAGAGGACTTGTGATCAGGACCTGGGGCCTCACTCTAATTGAAACTCAGATAAAATAGGCATTAGCATATGCATCTGAAGCTGTCATTTGTCACACACAAGAAACAGGAAAATGTTTTCTCCCCATACAAGTCAGACCTTGCTGCCCTCAGAGATGAAATACCTGGGAAGATACACTCTTCATTCCACAAATCGCCAAGAAGGCAGCAACAAGTGGAGCATTGGTGAGATTTTAAAGCAAATATCGCGTTGGTATGAACATCTAAACCACTGCAAGGGTTAGAATCCAGTCTAGACATTGGGTGAGCCAATTAAAATGAATGCAGGTAGTGCTGTAAGTGCGGAAGGGTTCAGGGTGGCCCTCTGTCGGTTCTAAACAGGGGACTCACAAATATAACATCCTAAGGTTCAAGGTTCTCATTTATATTTTTACAGGTCAGTTCACATCCTCTCTCCTCCCAGCAACAGTCACTAATCCATCCATAGAATGTCTGCCATGTGTTCAAGCTAATGAGGTGCACAGCTGCTCACGGCAACAACTGCGGCTTACGTGCTGCGTGTTTACAAGCCATAGTTAGCAACTGGAGCAAGCTCCCCAATCTACCCAACTTTATGTGGGACGACAGATTAAAAAAAACAAACCTCAACCCTGGGCAAGCCAATCAGCAGCAATTGTATATAAAATTACCACCTAATTTCAGCAAACATCCTTGGTATTTCTATCAGCTGCTAGGCCCACAGAACCAAAACAGTGCTTAAAGCACCTAAAGGCAGGAAAAGATCAGAAGAAACCACAGAATAAACACTCACAGCTCAATGACCACTCTCATTTAATAAAGACAAAATTCCATAGCCCAGAGTTTTTCAAAGTTATGTGTTTAAACAAGGAAGTTCCTTCCCAGAAGGTATATTCCATCATTAGAGACAGAACAAATATTCATGCCTTCAGGGAATCTTCCCTGAAGGTTATGAATGAACTTGTCTCAGAATAACTGAACCGATGTCTTGTTTATCAAATTGGAGATTGCCCTAGCTGGTGTGGCTCAGTGGGTTGAGTGCCGGCCTGCAAACCCTAAGGTCACCAGTTCGATTCCCAGTCAGGGCACAGGCCTGGGTTGCAGGCTGGGTCCCCAGTTGGGGGGGTGTGAGAGGCAGCCAATTGATTTTTCTCTTTCATATCTACATTTCTCTTTCTCCTCTCTCTAAAAATAAATAAATAAATCTTTTTAAAAAATCAGAGATTACTCAAGTAAACCATAACAACTGTTTTCATAAATCAGTACGATAAAAATCTTTGAAGGACAATAGTAGGGTCTTACAGAGTGACAAGAATCAAGGTAACTTTTGTTTCTATACAGTACTGCAACTCACAATACATCATAACTATGCAAAGAGACATTTTATGGTTAATCTACCCTTGCTATAACAAGATTTCAAGTACTTTAAACAGTACACACCCTTTTTCATTAGTCTTTTATTGAATAGCTGTGACTCTACAGAGTATCTGGAATTGCTTCAGTGTGCTCAGGAGTTACAGGCTTCTAATTGAGAGGAGGGGTAGGAGGTGGGGAAGGCATGAGCACTAAAAAGAGGATTCCTTAGAGCAGCGGTTTCCACCCCAGCTGCAGGATAGTAACAGCCCGTGCCATGGGCCCTTGCCCGAGGCCATTCGATCTCCCTGGGGCAGGGGGTCAGGCATCTGTGTTCTATCAGGGGCGTTCACGATCTCCCCACCGGTGATCCTTACATGCGGCTCTGGTTCAGAGCCACTGTCGAGGGAGTAGCTATTTTACCCTCATTTCCAAGGCAAGACTAAAGGGTACTTTACACCGCTGGCATAAAACCCATGGCTGTGAGGAACAACATGGACATGACAGAGGGTTGGGAAGGTGGCTTAATGGTCTGGTACTGTCCTTAACTATGGAAATTTGGGAAAATTTAAAAATAACTAACTACCCAAGATCAATGAGAACTTCAGTGCTCCTTCATCTTAACCACAGTCATTCATTTTCTTATTATGAGGGCCAAATGGGGATGCAAGTCAGGAGGGTATTTTAGAGACAGAAAAATCTGGTATAAGTAAGTGTGCACCCCAAACACATTACAATCTTCTTGAGCTTGCCTACACAATGTTTTTGTTACATAGAAAGTACTTAATAACAACTTATTTTTACTGAGTTCTTACTGGGTACTACTGCCAGAAAAAACACTTCCTGAAAGTTCTTTTTATTTAATCCTAAGAACCACCTTGAAAGGCGGGCACAGTGATTATCCTCAGTGCACAGGTAAGAGGGACTCAGAGATGAAGTTATATGATCAAGTCAGTCACACAGCACAGAAGTTGAGGATGAGCTAAGACCTGGGCTCTGACTAGTAGAGGATCTAGCTGTTATTAAATAAAAGGAAGTGGATGATTTAAATGTCTGATTTCAAAAGATAGGACTCTATTCGATGAGGTGACTGCCCTACAGAATAATTAAGCAATTGATATTTTGCCAGGTTGGGAAGAAAGAGGTGTCACGCAGCCACAGTTCACTCACTGTCAGTACACGTACCCATTAGACAGTCCCATTGTCACAATGAATATAGACTGAATGACGGGAGCAGGAAGCAGAGTGCGGGAGTGAAAAGAAGATTTTTTTCCAAAATTGGGTCTGAGTTATTACTCTCAGTGTTAGGTTACAACTACTTCCAGGCTAAAGTTACATTAATACCCTTGGAATCAAAACTATCTACCTCAAGGAGCTCCTTAAAATAATAGCCTCAGGGAGAAAAAGCTCAGCAAACACATTAAAACTATCTGTACATTTGATGTGATATCCACTAAAATACCCTGAAATATCTAGGTAGTTCTCCTGTTAACTAAAATTAACATTCTAATCTTCCATAATATGGAACTGAAGTTTTAGAAGGGAGGCCATACAAGTATCTATGAAGGTAATACCATTTAATTGATTAGGCTGGCCCTCAATCCCCACCCTTAAAAAAGGCAGAGAATGGAGTTACTCCTCAATCCCTAATAATTCTACTTTTAATATGTTAAAAGTGAGTGAAAATCAATAAACAAAAGGTGGTGGTGACATGAAGAAATCACAGTAAGAGAAATGCTGAAGCTTGACTGAACCCATGAAGAATCACCAACCGTTAAGTCCCGACAGACGCAGGACACACCCCTGAGGTAGCACCCTAGGAAGGCTGTAAGGAGTCAGGCATACTATCTTACGATCTTTTTAATTTAAGCTCCTGGACAATTCAGCTCAAAAACAATTTCACAAATCATTCTCTCTCATCTCCCATTTTCCCAGCCTTTTGTAATTTGCCGGTGAAATAAAATACTTACAAATGGAAGCATCTCTCTGTGGATTCTGGGAGCATCTGTGCCTACTTTTAAATGTATGTGATCTGGTTTCCTTCCTTTCCTCACAAACTGTTAATATATTAGAAAACCAAACTGATTCCAGAGATCTTTTGTAAGGTACTGTACTGAGTTATGGGGCGTTATATTGTCTTTTATCAGTTTCGCATCTCATAAATTATCTGATATAATCTAAAGAAGTAGAAAAGATCTTAGACCTCTGGGAACTAAAAAATTTGTATTTTGTTTCTGTGTAATGCACATCCTAGATATATTACCCTCTGAACACACAAACATAGACTGATATCTAGCTCTTGAGGGAAGACCTATCAAGTGGCTCACTCGACTTCAGATTCACCAGGATCTATGAATTTTTCTAATTTATGGAGGTTAGCTGGAACTGCAAATAGAAAGCACATTTATTACTGTTTTACAAGACCCTTATGAGTTAAAAGATAGCCTACATCTAGGTATTTATTTCTATACTGATTTACATCACAAAAGGGAAGCTTCCCCATTGGCCCTTAAATGAAGTTCTCTACATCCTCATGACTGATTTTTTTTTAGTTCCCATTCACAATCTGTATGATTTAAAGTTGCTACAAAGCAATCAGACGTTTGACCTGAATATCACTTCCCTCTCTTTTCTCGTTTCCCTTTTTGCAAACGGTTTTCACTAGATCAGTGAGCTTTTTATGTTTGTTTTTTTAAACTTAAAGCAGAGGAGATGACTAAAAAAAAGAAAAATAACACTGAACTTGGAATCAGAAGTCTTGCCACCAAACAGCTGTTATTTCATTCAAGTCACAGCCTCTCCGGATCTTAATTATCTTACCAGCACAATGCACACAGAGGACTTCTAAGGGTACTCCTACCGGTGACCAAATAACACCAGTATTTCCCTCTCTTGCCCCCTCTCAGAACTGAGTCCACTGGTAAACCTTCCGGTGGATGGGATGATCAGCCTCAGCAGCACCTGGCCCAGCTGCAGTTCTGGGGTCTCTGAGCACACAAGGACCATCCATCTCAACTCCATCCCAACCCACTGCGGTAGAAAACAAGTTACTTAGCTCTTTAACACTGCCATTTCCTCAGCCTTACAATACCTCCTGTAGAAGCTGGAACAAGCCACTGAACATCCTTCAGTTTTCAGTTTTTAAACACACAGAGACACCAAGAATTCTAAAGTATCCGGATGCAGTTCTCTGTTATTCTCAGGGCCTCCTGGTCAACACAGTGCTAGAATATGGAATTAAATCATCTCAAAAGGTGCAAAATAACAAACCTGGTTATCCAGAGGAAAAACTACAACTCTGAAAGCACTCCTCACAATGAAAGTCATGAGGAAGGGTCTGCAAGTAAGTGAGGAAAGAAAAAGGAAATCGTACATGTTCCCTTTCATATGCTGGACCATTGTGAGTTTTACATGCTTCTCTCTCCCCTGAGCCCCATGCCCAGGGATTTCTGCTCTTTCTAGTGAGGAAAAGAAGAAACATACTCCTACCTCTTGTCCACCTCCTCCCCACATCCCAATTTCTATGTGATCAAATTTTGTTTTGCCACCAGGATTACTCTTCCAAAACACTTTCCTGATCATATCACTTTCACTGTCACTTCCCAATTTACCTTTGTGCAAATTAGAACAAGGTTCCCTTTCATCAATGAATATTTTAATTCAGTATATTATGGCAAACCATGAAAGCTCTGCTCAGGGGAGCTATGGTGGGGCATAGCTTTTGCACATACAAAAGCCCGCAGTCTCATCTGCTCACAACATCCCCTCCCTCAAATGCCAGGGCACAGGTACAGGGAGTGTGCACATCCCATTGGCTGATGCCTTCTAGGTGAGGTGACTGTCTGGCTCCACATCAGGAATAGATGAGTAGTAGGTCCCTAAAGGTGGCTCATGGGGGAGTGAGGCCCCCTTTGGAGACATCCAGAAGGCAGGGAAAGTGGTGCAGCAGACCTCCGTGGACTGTGTATGTGGCAAGGACATCTGAGCTGTGGGCCTTACACAGGAGGGCCACTCCTCCATGGCCCCACAGCTCCCCGGAGCAGCCAGGCACCTCCCCACCAGCCACTCTCAGGTTCACATCTAGGGTGTGGTGTCCTTCTGGAGGGCACAGTCTAGGCATGTCACATGACCTCCTTCCTGCATACTTTGTTGATTCTTCATTGCTCAAAGAACAAAATTCAAATCCCCTAGCAAAACATCTTCCAGAATCTGGCCACGCAGTTCACCATTTCTTTTCCCATCTGAGTCCCTAAGGTTTCCACACACCTTGCTCTTCATGAGTCTTTCAATAATAATCCACGCACTTTCACTCCATGCCGGTGATTCAGCTATTCTTTCACTTGACATGGTGTTTTCTATATTTGTAAACCTAATTCATCCTTCAAGATCCCCTTCAAATGGCCCCTTTCCTAGGAAGTTTTTCTTAACCTCCTCCTTTCAGCAGAATTCGTCACTCTAACACTCCGATTATTCATTCAACAAATGTTCATTCATCATCTCGGTCTGTTAGGAGTGTGGCTATCATGTTGCATTACAGTATTTCAGTTCGTGTGTCTGAGCATTCCTTGAGGACACTTACACTCCTGCAGACTGCCAGGGTGCCTGACAAGCATTAGGTGCTCAAGTAGGAACGCACCTTTACATCCCCATCACTCAGTCCACTGAGCAAAATCCGGAGTCACCTTTACCAATCAGTTCATGCATTCTCAAAAGGGGAAATGGTACCCCTAAGAAGGGTGAAAACAGTTTTGGGGGAGGGTTTTATGGCCTGATTTTTGTCCCCCTCCCAAATTCATATGTTGAAACTCTAACCCCCAGTCCCTCAGAATGTGACTGTAGTTGGAAAAAGGGCCTTTATAGAGATGATTAGCATTATATGAGGTCATATGGATGCTTCCTAACCTAAGCTGACTGGAGTTCCTTTAAGAGGAGAAAATTTGGAGACAGAGAGAGACACACCAGCGACGTGCGTGCACAGAGGAGAGACCGTATGGAGACAAACCAGGAAGCGGCCATCAGCAAGTCAGGCAGGGAGGCCTCAGGAGAAACCCAGTCTGCTGTCACCTGGAGCTTGGACTTCCAGCCTTCAGAACACTGAGAAAATAAATTTCTCTCATTTAAGCCACCCAGTTGGTGGTATTTTGCTATGGCATCCCCAGTATATTAATACAGAGGGTACAATTCTCTTAGATATTGCAACAATTTGTGGCCTTCCAAAGTTAAAGCCTACCTGACAAAATTATTGCTTAGTATTTCTCTCATTAGGGTGAAATTAAAATATTTTGAATTAATAGTTGTGCATATTACTTTCAGATTTTCTCCTTAAAGGGTGATCATGAAAAAGAACAGCTGAGAAACACTGATGTGGCTCATACAGGTGGCTGTTGTAGTTTTCAAGTCTGGACTGACTCAAACACACGGAAAACAGTAACTCCCCAGAATCCACATGTACGCCTATTCCTTCCATCTTCAAACCCACCTCCCCACTGCCTTCCCAGGACCTGGTCAGTGTTTACTTCTTTACATATAACCTGCAAGAGCATCTACTTAATTCTCAAGTCTTTCCCACCACAAAAACAGGAAGTCTCCACAAACCCCACTCATACTTGCTCCTCAGCCCTCCCTTTTGCCGCCAACACTCCTGGAAGACTGTCTTCGCTCCCTGCCCCTTCCTCCCACCCCCACCCCCCAGCTGAGGGCTTCTCCCTTGGTGCCTCGCAGCAGGCTCTTCGTCACCAGCAACCTCAGCCACATCCAATGGGCATGTCTCAGTGCTCACCTCACAGTGATTTCTTAGCAGCATCTGCCCATTTACCTCCTTCCTCAAAGACTCTTTTACCCCTTGGCTTTTACACCATGCTCAGCTATTTCTCCCCAGCCTCCCAAGGCCAGTCCTCCATCTAGCCTCCTCCCTCCATCCATGTCTGCTGGAATGCAAGGCTCAGTCCTAGGCCCCTTCTGCCTTCTTAGTCTACACTCTACACTGATGACTTTGTTCACGACTTCAACGATATGCCTCACTTTCCTTCAGGGCTGCCTGATTTCCTGAATGCACCTCTATCCACCCATCTGCACTATCTTGACGCTGCCCTCTTCCCTTTATGCCTAGGGTAAAACCTCAAGATGCCCCATCTGAAGCACAACACCCTGCATAACCTGCTTTGCAGAGGCTCTCAAGATTTTCCCCCTGCTGTGTGGAAGGAAGCCTTTCTCAATACATGCTGGTCAGTAAGCAGTCAGCCTGTGTATCGCCTTCTCATCATTCCTGACCCTCAGCAGGGCATCCCAATGGCCCAAGCCATCATGGTCACCATCTAACACATCTTCAGAGAGGCTGTAAGCAGTTTATTCAATTTTCAGATATCAGCACATCCATTCTCTTTCTTTCATCAGTAGTGCTTTGTTATATAAAAGACCGAGCTTCTTGAAAAACACATTCCAACCCTAATGTTGATATGGACTAATTAGCTACTTCAGCTACTATACAGAAGGAAAACAAATGTCTTGATCCATGAGAAAATTATGCAGCATATATTTATCTGTAAGTGGGTGATGCTGGCGAGTTCAACCTTCGGAATTCCTGAGTCATGCTCATGAATTATTGTTATTTAAACTAGACAGTACATTCACACATGTTGTTGGTTGCTTACAAAAATAAGCTAACACCAAAGACAAAAAGTCAAAACAATGAAATCCCATCACCCCACTTCTGTTTCCGCACACTTATCTAGTAGAGGCTTCCACAATTATTTCATCAGTTTCCTTTGTATGTACAAAGGTACACAGGAACAATAGGAATGCTTGCTTCCCCCCAAAACTCAAAACAAGGAAATAAAGTGCACACCATTATCCACATGAAAATTCAAACTGGATTTGAAATTTAAATCTCTTTCCAGAAGTGAAGTGTCCAGTAAAATGGGAGTATTTAAATTACCTTTTGGACCTGAGTCCCTCTTCACGGTAAGGACCCTAAGAGACTAGGGTCCAAACTTGTTTATCTTTGCATCCCTAACACATAGCAAGATTTCCGGTACAAAAATGGGTGTTAGCACTACTGAGCTGAACAAATAAACCCTGATTTCAAAGAGCGTCTAGTGCAGTGGGAGGAACTGTAAATAAAGGGCATTTTGATCAGTGGCCACTAGCAAATGAAGGGAAAGAGTGATATGTGGATTACTGGAATGACCATAGACAAGGAGGGTTTGAGCCAAGGCCATTTCTCAAGGTGGGCTTTGGCACTTGGCACCTATGCCTCCACTTTTCTGATAACGGAACACCCTTCTTCCTTGGGGAATCATCTCTCCCCACTCAATCCAGGATGCCCTTTGATCAGCATACTCAGAGCACCATCTCCAAGTATATTTTGATTCTGAAATTATGCTACGATGGCAGAGTTCCTTTAGAGATGCTTGCTGAAGATGTGAAGGGGAACCTGGATCTATGGGAGAACAGCCCTGAAGCTGCCCCAGGGCCACAAGGAGAAGGAAGGCATACACAGCAATGGTGGACCCTTCAACCAACTGCCAAACACCCCATGGACAGCCATACCTTGATGCCTTTATTTGGATCACCTAAAACTCTTCCTCCTTTCACGGGTTGAAGTCTTACTCATTTGTCAAAGACCTATTTAAATGTTCCATCCTTTGAGAGGAGGGCAGATCCTCTCAGTCAGAATGAGTCATTCCTTTGTTCTTGCAGCATTTTGTTTAACATTTTCAAGCATTTGCCAGGCTCATTACTTAGCTCCTCTCACTGACAAATGGATACTATTGGCCTTGAAGTTGCTCTGTGAGCCTATTGCATTTAAAGCACTATTTTAAATATTCCAACACCAGCAACACAGGAGTTCTTTTCCATCTTTCTCTTGAAATGAAAAGAGGTGGGTTTTATTTTTTTATATTTGTCTTTGAGCAGTGGCGATGCATATTTTTGGTCATATCTTAGCCATTAATTATAGTCATTTTCAAAAATTCAAGCTAAGATGCCAGTCAGCTACTTGGAGGGCAGTATAGGGAGAATTCGGTGTTTTGGACCAGTCATTAGGCTTTCACTTTCTCTGATATACACACATAATTTAAAAAATCATTAATGTCACACAAGTGCTTTCAGGTTATGTATATACCGCCCACTCAGTCTTGTTATTTAACAAAGGCTGAGATCTGGAAGACCTATGGGATCCCACATCTGTGGCTGCTATGCTCCCTGTTCCCTGAGGTTGTTCCTCCTGTTCTCATTAAAATATATAAATACATATAAATGCTGTACACGCTGCAGTAAACGATTTGTACGTGATTCAAACTGACATAAAACACGTGAGTTAAATGAACTGGTATGACAATAATAACATCGATATTATGTGTAGCACCTCATTTCATTATCTACACATCTCAACCAGAGCCACGCTGACACTGTTTTAAATCAATAATTACTGGGAAAACTTCACTGGAGCTTTTTAGGTCTTATCTAGAGACACCTTTCCTATTTCAAGCTTCTTGAGGAATAAAACATTCAAAATGCTATTTTCCTAGACTTCCAAAATAATTAATCCACTGGTCCTTATCTACAGAAAAATACCAGTAGCCTCAGGCAAGGAGCTAGCCTGTCTTAACTCTAATGTATTCCTTTCTGGGGCCTGCAGGGGTTGTGCGTGACCTTCCCGACGACTACTTAAAGATCTTGCCTCTTCCGTGGGCTCAGAAATGTTGACAAGGATGCTTCCCTGGACCCACACACCATTCAGTTCTCTGCAGGTTCTCTGCAGATTCTCTGCAGGTTGCCCCTCCTGAAATGAGGGCTGTACAATGTCGTGCACCATGTCCCCCCACCCCTCCTATACAGCGAGGGTGTGCTCTGGAAGGGAACAGAAAAGATCAGCAAACAACTCCTTCCGAAACAGTTTCTTCATGATATAATTAGCCATATTAAAAACAGAACAAGCACAAAATAAAAACCGCCTGGGGAGCAGCAGAAGAGTGGGAGATGGGGGAGCGGCTGGGGGGGGGCAGTGGGTGCTGAGGCACTGCCAACCCAACAGCCCTTCCTGGCAAGGGCAGGTGCCGGGAGGACGGTTGCCGCCATCCACCATCTCACTGCCGGGAGCTGCTGCAGAGAGGGGAGGTAGTGGGGAGGGCCTGGCCACCCTTTGCAGCTCTGCCACCTTAATATCAGCAGGGAAGGTTCCCACAGGGGGCTCCCCAGGACAGGCTCAGAGAAAATTCACAGCTCAATAAGGGCCAGCAGCTCACCAGACAACAAAGGCCAAGATGCAGCAGGCAATCGGCTATTAGTCCCTCAGCTATAATTTTACTCTATTTGGGGGCATTAGGCAGGAGGCAGAAGGAAAAGGCCTGAACAATGCGCCCAGAAGTGCCATTATTCAGCAAGAGGGCATTAAGCCCTACATAAATAGAAGTGTCAGGCTCAAGGGCAAAGGCCTGGAGCAATCACCTCAGTATTTTTAAAACGATAAATGCCACATTTATCAAGCACTTGCTCTGTGCCAAACACAGTGCTAAATGCTTTTAATATGTTATATCTCACTTAATCCTGACAACAGCCCTGTGAGTTGGTAGAATCACTCCTGCTTTATGGATGAAAGGGGCCGTATTGCCATCATTTTCTCGATGAAGAAACTAAGGTCCAGAGTGATTAAATGCCACTCCAGACATCATGCAGCCTCGAGCTTGAAACCCAGGCGCCTGGCTCCAGTTCCAGCGCTCTCCCTGTCAAAGTGCCGCATTTCTTCTTCACGACAGAGTGGGAGGCTGCTGCTCAGAGGGCACCTGAGTTACAGTGATCTGTCTGAGGATTTGTTTGACTTTACAGTGGTGCCAATCTGAAACACACCCAGTAGAAACTGGCTAGGCTAAGCTATGGTGTTAGTACGTTAGGTATATTAAATATTTTCAACTTACGATGGGTTTATCGGGGTGTAACCTAATTGTAAGTCCAGAGGCATCTGTACTGACCTTTCTGAAAAGATGAAAATATGCATGACTTACGGGATATAAACTGTTCTCTCTTTTAAAAAATATAATTTCAAACACATTTAGTTAACCCTCCCATTAAACAATGGAATTCCAGGAGAGTGAAAAAAAAACCACTCCCCATTTCTGAGAAGTCAGCTTATTATAACAAGCACTCACAGGAACCTCAGCTGTACCCTTTGTCAAAATGCTCTTTGAACAAAAAAGCAAAACATTCATTTGAAAACATAAGCAACTTCAGAACAGAAATGATGTTTGCACTAAAATTGGGTTCTTTTGGTTTATAAGAACTGCACACACAATTCAATAGCATTTTAGAAACCACTGTACCACCACCTCATTTCCACCCCCTACCCACCCACCAAGATTTCTCCCACTCAAGTCCAGAATCATTACAGACTTTATATTTTAAGCACAATTCCGAAGCCCAGAGTAAGAGATGTTCACAGTAGCAAAGAAAAATGTGTTCTTGCTTCTTGCCCCATGAGGAAAAAAAAGCTTTTATGTTGTGAAATAGCATGTGTTTGCCAAATGATCTTAAACTTCACAAAATGTCAAGCAATAAAACCCTCCAAAAAACCAGAACACTAAACACTTTACTTCGTGCCAGGCATCTTACAGGCAGTTGCCAAAATACATGCAATAATAAAAGCTTGCTCATTCTCTCTCCACGATGCTCTCCATTCCTTCTGTGAAACATTCTGGCTTTAATGGGAGAGACACTGAACTCACACGCTACTTTCTGGTACTTCAAATACAGTGACTTCCACTGGCTGAGTTTAGTACAGACTAAGTCTTGTTTCTTTCCAAACCTGCTTATGCCAGCTGTGCTTGTTAAAATCATAAACGTGATTTGGAAATGCTCCATAAAGAGAGGTTATTAAAATAAATTGCTACTGAATGTTCTCAAGACATCTTAGCCTTGGGGGATGAGGTCTAATAAAAACTGAAATGAATCCTGCCCTCAGGTTGATTGACAGGATCTAAGGTCTCACTCCGAAGAACCGAAACTGGCAACTACGGATTTGACTTTGCAGAAGTGATGTGTACAGGAGCAATGGGTGCAACTTTCTCATCTGATCACCTCCAAGCAGGGGCCTTGGCTGTGCATCAAACACTTGTAGACTCAAAGTGCACTTAATGTTTTAAGTTAAAATCTATTTTAAAAACCATGCAGTTTTTTTTAATGATCCTTTCATGTAAATCTTTTCATCTATCAATCAACCACTATAACAAGACATTAAAATAAGAGGATTTCTAGTGCAGTTCTTATTGTGGGCAACTTTTAAACACTATCACAGTCCACTTTCCGGGGCAACCCTTATTTCAACATCTATCCTGTTCATCACTGGACAAAATATTTTGCCACCACTTTGCCAATAAATATTGCCCAGGATGGCACTTCACTTAACCTGTTTATTACAAGTCTCCATGAAATGTAAAAGGCATCATGGCTAGAATGAAGGGCAGTGCCCTAACCCCATTCTCCCCAAACTGGGCATGCCTACCGCTGAGTGTCCAAGGGAGTGTGGATCTGACCCTGTGTGCCGCCAGCACTGTTGCATGGACAGGCAACTTCCTGTGAAACACAGGTGCTGCCCCCTTAGCCCAACATGCCAGCACAATGAATTATACATAAGGGGGTTGAATAGCAAGGGTATGCAATCTGCATCGTTAGGAATAAAACTAATTGTGACCACATCAGAGTCAGGAGCCAGCAAGCACATGGGACAGAGCAGTGATACAACTAATTTTGATGCTTACGCTTTCTTACCCTTTTGTTTATTTACTGTAACAATGGTATGGAAATAACTGCTTTGCGTCTGGCCTTCATATACCCACCTTTAAGTAGATCACAGCTCCCGCTCTCTATACAAAATGGGCCTTCAGAGTGTCAATGCCTGCTTGCTGCCTTATAGCATACAGCCAACTGTTACATTTCTTATTTCAACTGACTCTCAGTAAGCTCTATCAGGTAGGCAAGGCATGTATTGTTACCTCCATTTCACAGATGGGGTCGCTGAACCTTCAGTAACCTGTCCAAAGTTATGTAGCCAGGTGGTACCATAGCCAGATCTAGAATTCAAGCCTTATAAGCTCATTTTCACTGTATGACTCATCTTGCTTCCCAAATACATCAAATCATGCCACATTCTAATTATTTGAACTTTCATCAAATTACAAACACTATATCCAAGGTTGCTTTAATAATAAATACCCAAGACCTATGGAAGGCTCACTATGTACCAGGCACTATGCTAAGCATTGACCATATGTAATAGCATCGAGGACTTGTCTACACTCCCGCGTCTCAGTAGGAGAGCTGGGACTTGAGCCACACAGTTGGATTCCCACAACCCAGCTCTCAATGACTACACTACACTGTTGGTCAACTGGTTATAAATGCATCTAGAAAATCAGCTATGTTTTTGTATTCCTCTCTTCTGATCATTTATAATTAGTACAACTGGCCAGGTAATCTGCAGACAATTTTCTCTTGCATTGCTTTCTAAAGCAGTGAGTCCAAATGTGAGCCTACAAATTCAATGGAGACTGTAAAAAAGATAGAGTATGATGCAAGAAAGCTGAGGCTGAGCATGAGCTTCTGCAGGTGAGAAAACTTCCAAGTGATGCTGGTGCTGGTCCTTGGACAGCACCTGGAGTGGTAAGACTTGAAAACACATGCTCCTTCTCTCTCATAAATCCTGTCCTCAACAAATGACCTTATTTAGTTAGATGTTTTACCATTTTTATTTCACAATGGGTCAAGTGCCCTTGATGTCACTAACAACAATAAATCAGATGGCCTCCACTATTTGAAGATGAACAGGAGGCTAGGGAGTAGAAATGTGTTTTGCTCAAAATTTTATCCCCAAATATTATTTGAATAAATGAATTTTGCTTGTGAAGTTGTACAAGCTCTTTAGGATCAGAAGCCTTAGAAATTTTGATACTCTGCATTTTTGATAGAAAATTCTCCTTTAACAGAAAGTTCTTAAACTCTGCATTGTGGGAGTCATTTTATACTATTTCCATGAGGTACTGTAGAAGAAACATACACTTTGGGAGTCAAAAAAATCAAGAATGGGCATTCCAGCTCTGACGACGTGTTTGCTGAGTGACACGAGGGAAACATGTTGTAAGAGGTTATGTTACTTCGCTCTCGATAAACCTAGGCTAAGGCTACCGACCTCTTTACAATCTGTCATGAGAATTAAGTGAAATAATATATCTAAATCAACTGACACAGCATCTGCCACGTGGTAGGGACTCTATAACTGTTTGTTTTATCAAGAATGATTATTTCCTACCATGCCAGCCTATCCCAATTGGCAAAACTGAATGACAACAACAAGATATTTTTTGCCAACCCTTGGGCTTTAAAGGGAGAACAGTGTAAAAGCAGTAACAGCTAACATTTACTCAACATCTATCAGAGTACCAGGCACTCTCGTAGATGCTTCTATTATCATACCCTTTACAAGTAAAGAAACAGGTGCAGAAAGATTAAGTTACCAGCCCAAGATCTCAGCCCAGTACCAGGACTCTGCAATTGGCTTCTATAACCACTATCCATCCGCTTGCCTCCCAGGAATCCATGGGGGTGGTGCTTGGTGGTGCAGAGGAAATCAAAGGCACCCCCCAAGGAGAGAGTGAGAAACTGAGTCAGCATGGACAAGGACCAGTGTGGTGATAGCCTGGGGAGGAGGGAAGGTAAAGGGACTAAATGGTAATGATAAAAATGCAATAAAGATTAAATTAAAAAAAAAAGAAACTGAGTCAGTATTCCTTGAAACATCTTATCTCATTGCCTGGAACATTTCCTTCCAAGGCTCTTCTTCAGAAAAACCTGACACAGAATTGAGGATTTTGGTCCTTCTCAAAGAGGCTGCTTCTTTAGAGTTATTCTGACAATTCAAACATAAGTCCACTCAAGTTATGAACTATATCTTAGGGACTCTCCCATCTGTTGAGAACAGACTCTTGAATTCAGAGGTGCTCAAACACTTGATTTAATTTAGTACTTCCCCTGAAGCCTAGCTCATAGTTCACTCCAGCACAGATTCCGTAAGTAAAATGCCTGAGGTCAATTCCGATGCCCACAGATCCCAGAGGAAATGGATTCTAATTTGGAGCATGAGTGAAGGAAGCAAATGCTGTAGAAATTTAGCATGCCAAATAATAGAGGAAACAACAGAAACTAAAAACATCCAAGAAGACTTCTTTATTTTCTTTCTTTTCCTTCTTTCCTTCTTCCCATCCTTCCCCTGCATTCTACTCCACTGAAAGGGTGCCACAGTTTAGAAACCGTTATCTGCTATTACCCTTCAGAGAAGGAGGGCCTGGGGTTAATTGTGACATCTCAAATTACCCAGTCGCCCCTGCTGAGTAATTCTGATGACACCATCTAAGACACAGTGTTAATTTTATACAAGATGATGACAGATGTGCTCCCGAAAACTGACTGCAGATTTAAGAAGGGAGTCAGAAAGGAATGATGAAAGAAAGAGTCACAGAAGAATATGTGCCAATGCAGGGAATTAAAC